>CM035095.1:7076236-7593736 GCA_020205505.1 Panax japonicus | reverse complement strand
TACTACTACTACTACTACTATTATTATTATTATTATTATAATCATCATCATTGGTTCTATAAAATGACTATAGTCATCCTTGGTTCTATATTTAGAACCAAGTATAGCATTTTGCTATTTTAGAACTAATTATAGAAGTGGGTTGGATTTGAGTTTTTGACATTTGGTGCTATAATTTGACTATAGAACCAATTATAACACCCCATTGGATTTGCTCTTAGGCAGCAGGACCCGCTCTTAAGATTATTGTACTTGGGGTGTGTGGTCTTGCCCACAGGCCTCAAATTATTTAAAACCAAAGGTTATCAATATTAATATATAATAAGTAACAAAAATTATATACACCTCAATTGAATTAAATTAATAAATTTGGTTGGTCGAATTAATTCAAATAAATTAACTCAAACTAAGTTAATAAATTATTATTTATTAAACTTGCATTAATGAATTGTTCATTGAACTTTTATTTTTCATTCCATTCATTTTCTCTCACTACCATATTTTTATTTTTCTTTCTTTCCCCCTTCTTATTCGCTAGCAAAACCCAAAATTAATTCTAACTTTCAACTTCATTAATATGTATTTTCATAACTTTGATAGTATAAACTGAATAAAAAAATATTTAATTATGCACATTTTAAAATTCATGTAAGTGCATATTTTTAAAGGTATAAATGAACCAAGTCGAGTCGACTATTGAGTTGCTTATATTTAGTTCACAAAATTTATCCAATATAAAATAAGGTTTGATTGAGTTTTGATTAGCCATCGAGTCGAGCACGATCTTGAATTGAACACAAGCAGTTTGAACGAATATGATGCGTGTATAATTTTAAAATTACAATTTGAGGAGGTTCGAGTAATTTATCGAACTTTAAAATTTATTCGGCAAAAAGCACTTTTTCACCATTGTGGTTGTAGTGTTTTAAGCAATTAGCCACTGTGCTTTTAAAATATTCAATTAGCCCACTGTACTTTTTAAAAATGTTCAATCAACTCATTCCGTCCATTTTATTGGACGGGCGTTAATTGAAAAGTACAGTGGGCTAATTGAATATTTTAAAAGTATAGTGGTTAATTGCTTAAAACACTACAACCACAGTGGTGAAAAAGTGTTTTTTTGCCAAATTTATTCATATTTGAATCATTTATATTTCGAATTGAGGTTGAATCGAACTTTTAATCGAGCGAATACAAATCGAGTCCAAATTGTTTATTAATTTTACAACCTTACATATTTTTCTCTATATTACTTATACATGTTCACTACAAAATAATACATATAATTAGACTTGACAATATAATTGGTTAACTATTGGCTCAACCCATATTAACTAGAACCAAATGGGTTGGTTAACTATTTTTTTATTTAAGTTAGTTAAGGTTGGGAACCATATTTTTTAAAAGAAATATAGGTCCAACCCAGTTAACCATTTTCGGCCCATATTTTATTCCAAATTAAAATCAAAAGTTCTTTCCACCCCAGATTCAAAAAAATAATATTCAGTGATTATGTATTCACCATCCGCACCCCGCACTCCCAACCCAACCCACTCCACCCCCACCCCCACCCCCACCCTACCCTACCCTACCCTACCCCACACTCCCACCCCAACCCCCATCCCCACCCCCATCCCCATCCCCCCATCCCCATCCCCCCCTCACCCTCACCCACCCTCCACCCATGCTAAGATACTCAACAATCTTAGTGTCTTTGCTAAACATAACAATTTAAGTTAAAAACTATCTAATTAATCAAAATTATTTCGGTATTATTGAGTTGATTAACTGATTTTTATGTCATGAGTTGCTTCAACTTTAAATCCATATTATAAATTATAAATATGGGTGATAAATAATTTAATTAATTTTGACACATTAGTCTTGGTTTATATCGACTCAAATAACAATTAACAGGTAATTATTTAGAAGCCTCATGAAGAAAATGATATGATGGTATGCACTTTGGAGCCAATACATACATGCAAGCAAAAAATAAAGTATTTATGAAATAGAAAATAATAATAATAATAATAATAATAATAATAATAATAATAATAATAATAGGTGTGCAATTTTAGAATCAAAAGGAACAAAATAACACACGTCACATTTATCTTAGCTTATTTAAAATAGCTTTCAGCGCAAGTACTTAAATTATTTTAATTTATTTAAATTAGGCAAAAAAGTAATTGAGAGACACGTGAGCTATCATACAAAAATAATATCGTTTTGTTTGATTAAAAACACCAATGCAAGAAATTAGTTTAAAATTTAATTAACTTTTAAAATTATATTTAAATTAGGAAATGTTAAAATTTTTAGTTTCAAGCTTGGATTTAAAATTTAAATTAGTCAACTTTTAAAATTTATTGTATTTAGAATATTTATATATGGTGTATTTTGGATTTCAACCTTTCTATTAGGAGGTTAATAATAATTTAAAATTTTATTAGTATATTTTTTTAGCATTTTATTATTTATATTAATAATTTTTATATCATATTATTACTTAATTAATTTAATTGTGACGGTCACAATTTTATTTTTCAAAAGTTTTGTTTAAAAGTAAAAATATCTTAAAATAATTAATATGGTTTTGAACCATAACCATATAGTTCCAACCCACACAACCATATTAAATATGGTTAATATGATTTTAGTTCTTAAATGCAACCATAACCATATTTTGAAAACCAAAATCAACCCATAACCATATTTTGTCAGACATACATATAATATATATGTAATGTCAGGTGCGGACCTGCCTTAGGGCAGGGGGGCACCTGACTCCACTGAATTTTCAGGGGGTCAGGGGTCATATTAGGAGGAAAAAAAATTAAGAGGGTCATATTAGGAAAAAAAAAATATTAAGAGGGTTTAAAGTGAACATGTATACTAAAAAACATGATCCCACTGTATTATGTTATATATATACTAAGTGAGCAGACACTAGGCAACAATCCCTAACTCCCAAATCCCACTAAATCATTAAGCCAATTTTTCTATTCTTTTATATTGTGGATATAGAGAACCGATTCTAATTTTTCGAGTATAGAAGGAATTGGGGAATTGACTCAAATGTTGGTTCAGAAAAGAAAGGATGATGTGTATCCCCAAGTCTATTTGTTGTTGAAATTGGTTCTACTTTTGCCCGTTGCTACTGCAACTGTTGAAATGACATTTTCAGCCATAAATATCGTGAAGAATGAACTCCGTAACCAAATGGGAGATGAATGGATGAATGACTGTTTAGTAACATATATTGAGCGTGATATTTTTGTAAGTATTAAAAATGAGGCTATATCATAATACAATTTTAAGCAATGAAACCTCAAAAAATATTATTATAAATAATATTTGAGGATTGTTTAGTTTTGTAAGTTATTTTATGAAATTTTTATTTGTAAGAATTTTTTTTTTCGAGTTTAACCCTACTGAACAATCCGTCTGGATCCGCCCCTGTGTAATGTATAAAAGATATAAATACTTATTCGTTTTCCTTAATTCCTTTTTTTTTGTAAAACTAATTTATCATTGTGATGTAACTTATCACCACTATTTTGTATGTGTAATATGGAATTCTACAAAAAAAAAAATAGTCAATATAAATTCTTCATTTTTTTTATCACTTACGAATTTAATTTTTTCAATTTTTGAGAAATGTAGTTCAAAAATAACTTATAGAATAAATAAAAATATCTCTAAAATTTTGACATTTAATAGAATACAGTACAAATGAAAAAATTTAAAACTATTTCGAAAACTAGCCTGTGCCTTGCATGTTCGTAAGCTTGTACTACTTTATTTTACAAAAATCGTCAAACAAAGTGAAATTTATATGCAATTTGTATCACTTTATCTGTCCTATTTAATTTATTACGGCGAAATTGATTATTTTTAGAATCAATAAGTGATATTCTCTACGTTCCAAAATTAGATATATAATTTGACTTTTAAGTTCAAATAATAACATATTAAATTTTAAAATTGATATGACTCATAAAAATTTAGAATATAATAAATTATGTGATTAATAATTTTTTGTTATATACTATATAATTATAATAATTATATCAACTATAAATAAATAAATATATTCATATTAATTTAAAATTTAATATATCTTCATTTGAACTTAAAAATTAAATTATATCTCTAATTTTATAACAAATCGACATATCTTCCTTTGGATTTTGCGGTGTGGAGGAAAAGGAAGATACATATCCGATCTTTGCTTACTACAATCACTTTTAAATTTGGAATTTGAAGTTTGTTTTTTGACCCAAATAAAAAAACGTTCCAGTACTGGGGTATACTATAAAGTACAAACCCAAAATTAGATTTCTGCAGAATTCTTTGAAAACCATGCGTGGGCTTGGGCTGAGCAGACGTGAGCAAGATATGATCAAGTGATCTTGCCGTAGGTGGGCTTTATTGTTTATCGAGATTGTAACTTTGAGAATCTGCAACTTTCAATCTAAAAAATTTGAGATTTGCTAGTGATAATAATAAAAAGATTTATGTCTTGTTCTTAGTAGAAATAAGAAAATGATAGTCCCTCCGTTTCTTAATATATATCGTTTTAGAGTTATGCACAAGTATTAAGGTAATGATTGTAAAACATTAAATATACTATCAATTGTATATATTGTCCTTGTATTTGAAAAAAAGAGTGTTATTAATTGGGTAAAAAATAGTGAGAGAACCAAAGTTATATTTATTACTCGGGGTAATATTGAAAACTAAGTAATTAATGCTTACTTGAAATCTTTAAACGACTTGTATTTAGGAACAAAAGCATTTATCTAAAACGACTTATATTAAGGAACGGAAGGAGTATTATTTATTTCGAATCAAGTGGTGATCCATAAGAATTTGATATTTTTTGTTAGGTCAAATTGCACATTTAATTTGATTATAAAGTTTAGAATATAAGACCCTACCATGCATATATTAATACGGCAAATCCCATGCATCGGACGTCCAAAGCCAACCTAGCTTGTTAATTTTATATGTAGATAGATAGATAGATAGATAGATAGATCTGTTAATGAAATTCGATGCATGATCGATATCTATATCTATATTTATATTATTAATACACAATTTTAGGGGATGGGACAGGAGGACCCCCGTCTCAACCCTCAAGTGCACATGATTGTGTCAACGGGTTACATACATATGAATGTATGATATGATCGATACTGAATAATACTCCCTACCCTAAATTTTGAGATGATATATATATGGGAGTGGTTAATATGAATTTTTAAATAAGTTGGTCTATTGGTTAATAGAATTTTTTAAATACAGACGTGATTTTATGTATGTCAGTATTTTATTTGTCAATTAACTAACTTACTAAAAAATAAACTTCATATTAAACGGATCTGATACATGCATACATGTGGTCCCCACTCCCCAGTAATAACATACAACTTCCTTCCCTAGGCTAGTATGTACACTTTTTCATTCTAATGCGACAGGTACACTTTGACTTTTTTTTGGAGTCTTTTTAAAATTTAAAATAAGTTCAAAATTAGATGTTTTTAATAAATACAATTAGTATAATAATTCTAAATTAACTATATAAGAAACACTACTCGTTATCATATTTATTATTTTCTTCAAAATTATATCAGTTGAGAATTAATTTTTATAATTCTACAATTGGACTTTAATTTTAATATATAATTTTGGAACGGATCTCGGGAGTACTACACAGTAATTCTACATTCTTGGTAGGAAAGAACATGGGGCCTCATGACCTTCAGCAGCATGCCAGCTTAAACCTCATTACTCCACCATGCATGCAGCATATGATCTTAAATGAGAGGAACCTTCCTATATATCAAGCTTCAATTTTCCATGGAAAAAAGGTTCATCCTTTTATTAGTACTTTGGAGCTGCCTTCAAGCAGCCTGTGAAAGAGGAGAGAGAAAGAAATAAAAGAAAAAGCATATGCATGCATGTTTATAATAAATTCTTTGGTGTAAATAATATTGGTATATATTAAATCAGGGGAGACGGAGGAAAAGTAGTGGGTTATATTTCTGCCTTCAACATGTGGCTAGTTAGTACTGGTGAATGGTGATGGTATTCGTGGGTGATTTATGGTTCCTTCAATGGCTTTACAGTGGTGCAATGCAGCTAGCTTTTGTTAATTACATTAAGGATATCTTAGTCTTGGGTGGTCCGTATATATATATATATACATTAAGCAAGCACATGAAGTGATCCTAGCTCCACATGCATGATGTGTGCATTTAATTAAGAGCTATTTACATTTTTCCCAATGATGTGATCCTGAGTATTGATATCAGCTCTCCTCATAAATTTCAACAAAATGTTTTTTATAAGGGAGATAGTTTGACGAAGCATCCTATGATTCATTTAGTAGTTAGTAGTATCTCCCTTCAACTTTATTTGTCCTAATTTAAAAGTACACATCGATTAAGAAAAATTTTTGATCAATAAATTATCCATCTTAATTACTATTTTTGTTCTTAAAAAATTGTCGTTTAAAATTTTTACACATGAATTAAGAAAGTCATTTAATACTATTATTTAATAATTAAATTTGTTTAAAATTCCATCACTACTCCTTTTTGAAAAGTTAAAAACTATTAATACAAAGGAGAGAATTTTTTGAGACAATGAGAGAAGGTATAGGTGATATAAGAAAGTAAATAATTTATTCTCCTAGAAAGTTTTAAACGACAAATAAATTAATTGGAACAAATTTTTTCTTCTAAAACGATAATCTTTTAGGAACGGAGGAAGTACTACTCTCTCCGTCCCATAATACATGACGTTTTAGAGTTATGCACAAGAATTAATAAAATAATTGTATAATATTAAATATAATATTAATTGTCTATATAATACTCTTTATCATATATTTATCTCATATTTTCTCTTTCATATGTAACATCAAACGTTTTAGATGATTTTATTTTTGCCAAATTATTTGACGTTTTATATAATTTATAAGAATTAGTTACAATTTTTTTAAAAATTATTACTTATGGAAAAATGTTACAAATGAGGGCAAAAGTAAGAGATAACTACTATGATAAAGGGTATTATATGCAATTAATATTGTATTTAATATTATACAATTATTTCCGTAAATCTTGTGCACACTCTAAAACTTTATATATTATGGGATGGAGGGAGTAGTTTTTTTAGAGTAAAACGCAAAAGTTATAGAGATATTTGGATATTGCGCTATTTTTTGTCCATACAAAACGAACCTCTGAAAATTTGGATTGTGAACCCTATTATGACATATGGCGATGACTTGTATATATACGTGACACATTAACATGTTAATTTAACACATTTGGACTAAAAATATCTATTCTCAATTCCAATATTTGAACTTAACACTTCATAATTTCAACACTAACAAAACTTTGATTACCAACTAATTAAGATAATAATTAATGTTATCTTTTAGAAAATTATTATTAACATTAATAGCACCAGTACAACTTTATTAGTTATTAATATTTCTCTTGCTTACTTAGATAAATACTTATAATATATTATTTTAATAAAATTAATTATTAAATATTAGTATATATTAATGGTATTAGTAACATTAATATTTTAATAGCATTACTATTATAGTCTACATTAATATTAAAAAAGTTAACCTTATTTTATTTTATTATTTGTTTTTAACAAAAATAATAATTAAAGTAATGTATGCTAATAAGAATATTTTATGATAACACCAATAATACAATAGTTATAACAAATAAATAATTTAATATTGTGACCACATATTTTGTAAATTAAAATAATAAGTACTTTAATTATTTTGTCTAGTTTCTCCCGAAGGAATTAATGATTTTTTAGATTTAATCTTTTGCAATAAGTAACTCTAGTGAAGTATAAGAAGTAAAATTAATAGAATAACAAATAATACAAAACCTAAGATTACTCTTATTCACGATCTTAACTCTTTCCATTAATTCCTTCGGGAGAAACTAGACAGAGAAAGAAAAATTGAATTTCTCTCTTCCTCTTGTAAAAGTTATCTTATTTTTTCTTTAACATTAATGTATATTAATTACAATAATATTGTAAGTAGATTGATATTATTAATAACATTAATATATCCTAATATCTAATAATTAATATTATTAAGATAATATATTTTGTATTTCATGTTAAAGAAAATTACTAATTAATACCTAATAAGTAATTACTAACAACTTATTAATAATATTGCTAATAATTAATATGTTGTATTAATACTATTACATACTGTTAGTAATAATTAATTTTCTAAGAGATAATTTAATATTCTTTGCTTAGTTGGTAATCAAATGTTTTGTTAGTTTTGGGAGTATGATGTTTTAGGTTCAAATTTTGAGATAATATATAGTTTTAGGTCAAAGGTGTTAAATTGGCATGACAACGTGTCATGTGTACAAGTCAACGTCACATGAGTTCACGATCCAAAATTTCAGATAGTAAGGGATCACTTTTGTTTTTTATTAAATACTCCCTCCGTCCCAAATTATCTGCTGTTTTAGCAAAAAAAATTTGTCCCACAATATCTGCTTTTTTAAGATTTCAATGCATTTTTTCCATTTGTTTTCCAAATTTGCCCCTTTATCTTAATTGTTGATAATCATTACTCTCATTAATGTCTCTTCTCTTTTTTAAACATCCACATTCATGCCTCTCTCTCTCTAATTAATAATTCTTTCTCTCTATCTCTCTCTTCAATTAATGTGCTGCTTTCTCTCTCTCTCTTCAATGTTTCTCTCTCTCTCCAATTAATTAGTTGCTTTTTCTTTCTCTTCAATTAATAAAAAAGTCAGCACAAAGGGTATTTTAGTATTTTTATCATACATATTGGTATCTGTGTGAAACTCTAGAACAGCAGATAATTTGGGACGGAGGGAGTATATATAAAATGTCTTATACTACTATTATTGAAAAAATAATTTCTTATAACGGAAAGAAGGGAGTAATTTTTACGAGACAAAGTGTACTTATTGAACATGAATCTGATCAATGCACTCGATCGAAGGAGCTAGGCTCATATAAGAGGATGAGGTCTTTATAATATTGTTTAGAAGAGAAAAATAATAACAAATCAACAGTACGAACTATCTTTTGCCAGATTCTAAGTTTTTGAACTATCTTGTTTGATCCATTAGAATAGATATCGACATCAAAATCATGGTAGGTATATATCAAAATTATGATCAATACAACTTTGCTCGATCATTCAGTATATATTACTTGGATATATTTATATGCACAATTATCTCTATATTAAAGAGATGATCAGTTTCATTAAGTAAAAGTTCTTTTGATTAGAGCTAGCTGCCTCTTAATGAACACGGCCTCAATATTGATACTACATAATATGGCGTGTTTGATAAAATTGAGCAATTAATATTTAAGAGATTAATATATCTTAAAAAATTAGATAATCTGAGTGAATGACATGTGAACTTAAAAATCTTTTTGGTAACTAAAAAGTACTCCATAAAACATCTGAATGAATTTTTTATTTAAAAACATTTTAAATTGACTTTTCAAAACTCAATAATTATTTTAAAATTTAGAATGGAGGGAGTACAATATTTATAGAAGTTAGAAGTTCCATAAATTTAAAATTTTCATTAAGAGACCATTCTTAATGATTTAAATTTATATATTTCTCTTGTCGATTAAAATATGATAAGAGACAAATTTAACTATACAGTGAAACCTATTATCGAATTAGATGTGAAACTATTAAAAAGTAAACAAATACCACCATACAGTTTTCAAAATTTGAGGCACCGCCAGGGATTGAGGGGAGGTACGGTAGCCTTATTGACCGGTGCACCTTTTTTTTTTTTTTGGGTTTTTTTTTATCACAATTATGAGAATAAAAAATAAAAAATAATAAAGTAAATTTGAACAAAAAACTGTTAAAGAAAGTACATTTTTTATTGAAAAAATACTGTAATTATTGAAAAAACACTGTAAACTGTTTACGGTGTTTTTTCAATAAAAAATGTACTTTCTTTAACAGTTTTTTGTTCAAATTTACTTTATTATTTTTTATTTTTTATTCTCATAATTCTGATAAAAAAAAAGGGTGCTTGGTGAGAGTTTTGCTACCAAGTCGACCCATATTAATAACTCCCTCGGTTGCCGTAATATTAAACGTTTTAGAATTTTTTTTACCGTTCCATAATACTGGTCGTTGAGATTTAATGCATTAACATATAATATCTCAATCCCTAAATTACCCTTAACAAGTTAACTTCTCTCTCATTCCAATGCAAGAATATTTGAAAACAAAGAACAAGTGTAATAGGGATATATTTGTACTTTCATTGTGCCATAACTAGTAAAATTGCAACAATTAGGCTGTTTCTTAAATACTGCGGGAAGAGTGTAGTAGTGATTTCATTCATTCGCTCGTTGAGTTTGAAAATTAAAAACTGTGGTGGAAGTATAATTTATGACACGCGCAGCTATATATGGCCAGAAAATAATAAATTACTAATGATCATCAGCACAAAACTAATAAAACAAAACAAAGTCTTTGAATTACCCAAGATTGATCTTGATATTTCAGTTGAACGTTCTTGATGAATATATTTCTAAACACCAGAAGTACTCAAACCCAAATGCTCATTTCACAAATATAGCAACCAAATCCAAATGGTGAACAAAGTAGAAATTAAGACTCAAAAGAGTTCACTTATGTTCCAATTAAAAACATTACATGCAAGGAAGTTTATATCATGATATATATGTGTGTGTGTGTATATATATATATATATATATATATATATATATATATATATATTATCCAGTACATATGCGCATGAGATATACTATAACATACTAATACTAGCTAGATAGTAGTTTAATGTACACTTTTTGATCTTCCATACGGGAGATAAGAGTATTGACCATGTTCTTCATCTTTTTGTGCTCATTCTAAACGTAAAACCCCTATCATTAGTCCAAAAACTCTAGTTACCCCAAACCAAAAGAGACTAGTAATTAAAAGGAAATTAATTTCCCAAATTAACTAGCTCTTCATCAGAACAACCCCCATGAAAAGTTTGAGCACTTAATTAAAAAGACATGTTCATGAGAAGGTCCTCGTATTGACCTTGTCCAGCAGCAGCAGCAGTAGCGGTAGGAGCATCGTCAAAGAGCCATTTCTCTAGCAAACTCAAATTAGGTTTTCTCTCATCATCATCATCGACATGGAATATTAATTGCCCCCTATTATTATTACTTTGATCTGGAGTTCTGATGAAGTTGGCTGCCTGATCATCCATGGATACATCAGAATTAGATGAGTAATTCGAAGAGTTGAAGCTAAACAAGGGCTCAAAACCCCCCTCGGTTGTCCTTCCATCGCAAAGAGTACTATAACATGCTGTTGTTCCAGTTTGATTATTATTATTATTGAAGGAAGACGAGTCATTAGTAGTAGTAGTAATATCTGATGAGTTTGTTTGATTGTGATCTTGATGATCGTGATCAGGCGATGATTTTGGAGATTTTTTCATCCAGGTTTGGAGCAAGCGAGCTATATTTTCAGCACTCGAAGCGTATGTAGTTGATGATGATGATGTTTGGCCTAGTGGTGGTTTTGATAATGATGATGATGATGATGAGGCTGCAAGGACATTAGTAGTAATGGGAGAAGGTGAAGATTTGTGATGAAGGGACAAAGCCTCACAAAGAGCTTGTTTAGCCATGTGGATATCTGTTTGAAGCTTTCTCTCCCATTGACCCTTCGAGGCTGATGATGAACAAGACTCTGAATTTACTCCATTATGATCATGCTCCTCGTGGCCTTGATTACTACTCTTGTGGAGCTTCTTTTTCAAATGGGTATTCCAGTAATTTTTGATATCGTTATCCGTTCTCTGTGGAAGGTAGGAAGCTATGGCAGCCCACCTGTTAATTTACAACCAAAATCAAGCAAGAAGTAATTAATACTCTCATTAATTAACATTAGTTTAAAAATCTATTACCTAGTAAATATTAGTATACGTATCTCTAGATCTTCCGTCCTTATATTATAAATGAAGATTAACAAACAACTAATTATTTAAGAAACACAGAATTAATATACTAGCCTAATTAGATGATATTGGGATCAGGGATTTTATAAAATAGATCTCACTATATATTCTAAACTCTAAAGATAGCAGTAGTACTGTATAGTACTTAGTAAAAAATTAAGGTAAGTAATTTACCTATTGCCAAGAAGAGCTTGGAGGTGGATAATCATCTTCTCCTCATGATCGGTGAAGTTACCGCGCTTGATACCAGGGCGGAGATAATTAGTCCATCTCAGTCTGCAACTCTTGCTGCATCTAAGCAAACCTGCAGCATGCAGTTTCAAAATTAACAAAATAAATACTACTACACAAAAATAATTGGTTCTAGCTACTTCATCCATAAAGGAGGAAAAGCTAGCTTAATACAGCTGGTAGAGCTAGCTGGAGCGGTAGCTAGGGTATTAAATACAGTACTGTTAATGACCATAACAAATAAACCCTCTTGCCACCCAAAAAAAACAGAAAAGCGAAATTATAGTCATCATGCAAGAAAGAAATGACAAAGAGGAAACAAATGATAATAGATACAAGAGAAAGAAATGGATGAATTAATTACCAGTATTGGTAGGAACAGCCCTCCAGTTGCCAGGACCATGTTCTTGAATGTAAGAGACTAAGATAATGTCCTCTTCTGGAGTCCATGGTCCTTTCTTCACCCCTATTTTCTCACAACAAGGCGGTCTTCCC
The DNA here is from genome assembly GCA_020205505.1 of Panax japonicus. Classification (NCBI taxonomy): domain Eukaryota; kingdom Viridiplantae; phylum Streptophyta; class Magnoliopsida; order Apiales; family Araliaceae; genus Panax; species Panax japonicus. The sequence continues at coordinate 7,580,930 of CM035095.1, read as the reverse complement.
ATTTCCACAAAAAAATTAAAATACCTTAATTCTTTCTTCTTCAATTCTCGATATATATTTAGAATGAAGAAATGGTGAAACAAAGGCAAGGTTCTATATATGACAAGGGCTACCCTGCACCTCCTATATATATATATATAGAGAGAGAGAGGGATAAGAGTCAAGATATATACTGAGGATATACGTTGACCAAATAAATTACGGATTACGGTTAATTAAATAAAAAAATAATAAATAAATTATATAGAGAGAGAGAGTACTGAGAGTTATCCCCCCTCCCTCGCTCCCGTCTCCAAAAGAGTCAAAGCAGACAGCGATAAGCATTTACTCTTTTGCTTGTTTGTTTCCAAAAGTCAGCCCCCTCTTCCTCTTCCGACTCTTTCCGCCTCGCTAAAACGCGTGCCATTCAATGTCCATTAGTACACTGTAACAAACCATAATCAATTCATCTTTTACCACCATCTAATTGTGTATATATATATATATATATATATATATATATATATATACACACACACACTTACCTCGAATATAATTCCTTTAGTAATAATTTGTCATATTTTTATGCATATTTATGGAGTATCATTAGTTATATGTAATAAATTATATAATTAAATGAGAATTTAAATATGAACAATTTAAATATTTTATCATCTTTCGTACTCCCTCCGTCCCTTTTTAAAAATCATTTTTGAAAAGTGTTTTTTTTCCTCTTAATATTTCTCGTTTAAGAATTTCAATTAAGCATTAATTACTCCCTCCGTTTCTTAATATAAGTCGTTTTAGGTAAATATTTTTGTCTCTTAATATAAGTCGATTGAAAATTTCAATTAAACATTAATTACTTAATTTTTAATATTAGCCCAAATATTAAATATAACTTTGGTTCTCTAACTATTCTCTATCCAATAAATAATATTTTTTTTTCAATACAAGGGCAATATAGACAATTGATATTATATTTAATATTTTACAATCATTTATTTAATACTTATGCACAACTCTAAAACGACTTATATTAAGAAATCGAGGGAGTACTTAGTTTCTAATACTATATATTACCCTAAGTATTAAATATAACTTTGATTTTATCACCATTTTAATTCTGTCAAATAAATAACATCCTCTTTTTCTAATATATAGAAAATATGAACAATTGATATTTAGAGCCGGTCCTGATTTTCTAATGCTCAGGGCAAAAAATTATAAGAATTTACAAAAAATAAGAAAGAACACTTTGAGGCCTCATTAAAAAATTTGTTTGGGGGAAACCCAATGGGACAAAATCCCAAACGAAGGAAAAAAAGTACCTCGGATAGTAAAAATTGCATTAAAAAACCAAAAACAAGAACCCAACCAAATTTTCTGTTGAATCAAATAATAAATAAGAAAAAGTTAACAAAAATATATATTATAATTTATAAAATTAATATATCTAGTGTAAGACCCCGGATTTTATGAAATAAAAGTATTCAATTTTTCTTATAATTATTATTCAGTAAATAGTTACATTGATAAAAGTTTAAAGTTAAGGGTGATATATGTAAAATTTTCAAAATACGCAAGTGATTATAAAATACTCATTTCTGTCGGGGAATATTCGTACGACGACGCAGTCATTTGTGGGCCCCATAACAGAATAACTGTTGGATGAAGAAAACGACAAGTTTGAGTTTTTATAAATAATGACGTAGTTGTTACCGTTAACACTGTTAGAATACCCGGTGGTAAAAATACAGTAATACGCGTGGTTGCACAGTAACACACGGTATTGCACAATATTTTTGAATTATTGATTCTTACGTAAGAAAGCATTACTCAATAATTGTTCCAGTAATTACTGTTTAATATTTTATTTTATTGATTCAATAATTGCTGCGTTGATATTTTATATTATTGTTGTTTCAATAGTTATCACTGCACAGTATTTTCTATTATTAGATCAATAACTCATATTATTTGAATGATATTATTAGATAGCATTATTGACAATGTCTAGAAAATTCTGTCAAGGAGAGGTTTGGTCACCTAATTGCGCGCCAGTAAGGAGAAATCCTTATCGGAAAGCCCCCTCTTTCCTGGGAACTGCCTAGTTGTCATAATTGTGATTCTGTAATATTATTTGTGAATAATTAATTATTGATTTATATGATAAGGAAATATTTATTTGATGTGAATATAAATGATGGATTTATTTATGTGCTTATAAATGAAGGAATTAATGCTAAGGTGTTTTATCAGTATTTTGTCGGATTGGAGGTATTAAAAATCAAATCAGTGTTCTTGTGATATATTGCGTGAGTTATAATTTTTAATCCGACCGTTGGATCGTTGTGATTTTTGGATATGTTATACATATATAAATTGAGTATATGTCCACAAATTTTGAACTGTTAAAAATGAACGTATAAATTGTTATGAATTTTAAGAGGTGATTGGTTCAGAAATTATTGAAGTTTCAGAATTTATCATTTTGGTGGAAAATTCTAGAATGCGTGGGCCCACCTATGGTTGGTGAAGAAATATACTGAAATTCTAATTCAAATGTGGTGGGTGGAAATAGTAGTAGGTAAAGTCATCAGGTAGCATGTCAAGTCTGCTTCAGCGTGCTAACATTTTTCTATAAATAGAGAGCTAAGTTAGAATTAAAAATCACACTCGAAACATAAGCTTTATCTCTTTCTCTCTATATATTATCTAGCGTATTTTGTGAGTATTTTGATACTTTGAGAGTTGCTAATGAGTGCAAGTTTCCTTCAGCGTCATATCCGATATTCCAGTCAGAAGTACTGCTCTTTTGAGGTAAGGGATATTGTCATTATTATGGTCAGGGATTGTAAGGAATGGTAAGGGATGTTATTTTCTTCTTTAATGATATTATTTCTTTCAATATCATTATGCTGAAATATTGATATGCACTTTATTGTGGAATTTCTACCTTTTTGTGTCGGGGTTACTATTTACGTATATGACACTATTCACGTACTATGTACGAATACAGAGTACTATTCACGAGTTACTATTCACGACAAAATTGGTTTCTTTTTTTGACCAAATTATCGTTGATTTATGAATCTTACTCTTGAGATTAAATCTATATGTTGATTATATTATTTTTATTATCATATATAACATTTTTATAATCCCGGTGAAGAAATTTCTCTTTGATATGAGTGTAAAGATGGGTAGATTATTGGTATGATCGTAACTATGGGTTCTCTTTGGCCAGTAGTGTAAAGATGAATTATTGACTGGTATGATCATGACCATTGAATTTACAATTGAATATTTTTAGCTTAAGTGCAAAGGTGAATTGATCAACATGGTTATAATTATGGTTTATATAAATTCTGAAATGAGTATGTATTTCTTTGAAATATTAACATCTTTGGCCAGTAGTGCAATGATGAATTGTTGATGAATATCTTTGGCGTGTAGTGCAAAGATGAATTATTGATGAGTATCCAATCTTCTTCTGAGGTAAGGGTATTTTTTTAATATTCTGAAGATATATTATTTTCGTATTCATATGAATATTATTATCGTTCAATATTCATTATATTCGTTTAATATTCGTAAGGAATATTATTTCCGTTCAATATTCGTAAGGAATATTATTTTTCGTTCAACCGTTGTAAGTAAGGGGTTTCTGCCAGGGGTAATTTCATAATTTTTCCAACCCTTAAAAATTTTGGAAAAATTTAAAATGATAATTTGATGAGTTTTCTAGATTGTGTCCAAAAATGGCGATTTTTGGATGTATAGATTAGGAGTTCTGAATTTTATGGGAAAAGACTATTTTAAAATTAAACCCTTATAACTCTTTGTGGTTAACTCTAAAATTGGTAAAATTTTTATTGGGAGTACATCTATATAACAGCAGTATACTCTGTAAATTTCAAAATTTTTGGACAAAAGTACAATTTTTGAAAAATATCTAATTATTCGGCAGTTTTAGCCATATAAAAAATAGTAAATGAATTTTAAAAATTTTGAGAAAAATATATGTTCAATATGAGATTATATTCTGCTAAATCACAGAAAAGAAAATTTGTTTGTACTAATTTGGTATTTTTCATGAAAATGGGCTAGTTATGAGTAAATGAATTAAATATGTTATGTTAAGTAAGAAAATTGGAAAATAGAATTTTATGGCTTGAGAATCCTATATAAGGTATATGCAGATTTTTGATGAGAGTTTTAGTTATTGGTGATGAAATTTTATGAGTTTGGCATTTTAGGATGATTATATGCATTAATTAGTAAAGTGTAAACAATTAAAATAAATTATTTATAAATTTAAGAAATGATTAAAATATTATGGTAATATTAATAATATTAGATTATGAGATTATTAAGTGATTTATAACATTTAGATTAAGGTATTATAAATATTGATATGGATTTTATTGTGAAATTTTATCTTTTTATGTCGGGGTTACTATTCACATATACGACATTATTCACGTATACGGTATTATTCATGTATATGACACTATTTACGTATATGACATTATTTATGTATGCGGTACTATGTATATGACGCCCCCAAAATATGTATACATCACCCATTTTGAGTCGTCAATAACATGGTACAGAAACAACTACAACTTTATTAATACAACATAAAAACTATAAATATTGTCATCTGGATAATATTCACACCTAAATAAGTCCTCGTTATAATTATTGGTATATTATTTTATAAAAATTGTGAGGACTACTAAACAAATTTCTAGAACCTTCATTCCATACCCCGACTAGTACTCTCTACATTCTCGCCTTCTGAGAAGAAAAATAGAACAAAAAGAAAAAGGGTGAGCTCAACTAGCCCAGTAAAGAATATTATGACAAAGATAATATAGAACAAATTATCGTTAGTCTTCAACAGGGAAAAAATCTGATAAAATACAATAGACAACAAGTTTCAGATCAATATTCGCAGCGGAAATAATAATTCGTAGAAGAGTTACGTAGAGATTGAAATCTACTATTATCTATGAATTTAAAAGTCCATCATCAATATTTTATCCTTGTAACATCAATCAATATACATCTTAAATCAAATATTCATCTTTGCACTACAGGCCAAAGATATTCATCAGTTGGTCGTGTTCATCTCAACAGCTGTTCATCTTTGCACTACGGGCCAAAGATATTCATAAGAAAATCAACCATCTTTGCACTACAGGCCAAAGATATTCAGTAATACCATCATTTAGGACTGAGGATGATAAAAAATATTTTAAAGAAAACGAATCCAGTGAAACAAAAGAACAAATATTAAGGATTCGTACTTTAAATAATCCGACTTCAAAAATACTTCATAAATAATCATAGTGAAGTAAAATTCAAGAATGATCAAAACATGAATACAATCAAAACTAGTATCCATAATAGATATTTTGGATAAAAAAACAAAAATTTAATTTTTCTATGAATAGTGCCATATTTAGTGAATAGTGACGTATACGTGAATAGTGTCGTATACGTGAATAGTAACCCCGACACTAAAAGACAAGAATTTTATAAGAAAAATCTTACCAATATTCTGGCATAATGATATTAGAAGAAATAATATCATTTTAAAAAAATAATATCCCTTACCTCGAAAAGACGGTACTTCTGACTGGAATACTGGATATAGTACTGAAGAGAACTTGCACCGTATAACAACACTCAAAGTATCAAAATACTTACAAGAATACGCTCGATAATATAGAGAGAGAAAGAGAGAGAAAACTTCAGTTTCTGGTGTGATTTTTAATTTGAACCTAAGCACCCTATTTATAGAAAAATGCTTAGAACATCAAAACAGAAATTTTAATATATAATATTAATATTATTTTTTAAAATTCTTACGCCCACCTTGACCATCTGAATTCAGCCACCACTAATGACAAAAACAAAAAAAAATGTTTTTGTTATTAAAAATAATTAAAACTTTCAAAAATTAATTATTTCGGAATTACGGAACTTCAATAATTCATAATAAATAGCCCTTTTATCAAAAAAATTCAAACCTTATATCCTTCCCATAGGAAATTTCATTCTCTACAACTTTGCAGAAGAAAGTTTTTCCAAATTCCAAACAAAAATTGACCAAAATCCACATACGGACGATTTTACAAGCTATAATTAAATTTCAGTCAAGAAATGGGCCCACAAACATGTTTAACATGTTTTAAATAACTTTTGCAACAAAAATATTCTTCCTCCTCATATATTCATATATCTCACATTCATTGTAAAAATATCACCATTATTATATTCTTAAAATATAATAATATATTTAAATGAATTATTTTATCAAAAAAGATAAAATATCAATTTTCAACAATTGTTACATTAAAAATTTTCTCAATCTATATCCACATAAAATAAATATTTTCCATATCATATAAATCAATAATTAATTATTCACAAATAATATTATAGAATCACAATACTGGCAACCAGACTATTCCTAGGAAAGAGGGGGCTTTCCAATAAAGATTTCTCCTTACTGTCGCGCAATTAGGTGACACAACCTCTCATTAGACAGAACTTTCTAGACATTGTCAATAATGTTATCTAATAATATTATTCAAATAATAAAAATTATTGATTCGATAAAGGAAAATACTGTATAATGACAACTATTGAAATAACAATAATATAAAATATCAATGTAGCAATTATTGAATCAATAAAATAAAATATTGAACAGTAATTAATGTAACAATTATTGAGTAGTACCTTCTTACGTAAGAATCAATAATTGGTGCAATACCGTGTGCTACTGTGTTTTAACCATCAGGTATTCCAACAGTATTAACGGTAACAACTACGCCGTTATTTATAAATAACTTATATTTGTCGTTTTTTTCATCAAATTGCTTTTCGTTATGGGGCCCACACAAGGCTGCGCTGTCGTACGAATATTCCACGACCAAACTAATATTCTCCGACAACAATGAATATTTTTTAACCACTTGCTTATTTGAAATATTTGCGCATTTTACCCATAACTAACCACATTAATCAAATCAACCCTTACTATTTCAAAATAATAAATAGATGAAATTTAATTTCATTTATAATAAGTTGGGGTCTTACAATGTACAAATACGGAGTACTATTTACGAGTTATTATTCATGAGTTACTATTCACGAGTTACTATTCATTAGTTACTATTCACAGGGTACTATTTACTCAAAAAATATATTTCTTTTCTGTCCAATTTATTTTTGGTACATGAATATTATTCTTGAATAAATTTAAATATTTTAGATATTTTTAAACCCTGGATAAATTTAAAGTACGTCTTTAATATTTATCCTTGATTTCGTTTGATTAATGCTTATATCATTGTCATCATCCTCATGTATCATGTATCATGTATCATGTATCATGCTTATATTGTGATGAAAGTCATCTTTGACTTACGTGTACAGATGAACTATTGATTATTGGTTTTACAGTTGTATAATTAAGTTTGTAGTTGAGTTCTGTTCCATGTATCTGACGATCTAAGATGGGTGATGCATACCTGTTTTGGGGGCGTCACAATAGCCCAGAACCGTCGCTATAGCACAACTTAGACTCTATGGCGACAGATTTAGAAATAATTTTCTCTGTCGCTAAATATGATTCACATGCGAACCAACCGTATAGGAGGTGGACTAAACAGGACCATCAATCTCACCATAAATATCGATACTCCCTCTATCCAATTTTATTTGTGATAATTTGAAAGCATACCCTTATTAAGTAAAAAAAATTGATCTCCAAATTACTTATCTTAATTACTATTTTATCATATTTTTATTTTATTTTATTTCTCAAATTTTTTTTAGAACAATAAAATAGAGAAGATAGAAGAAGGGGAAAAATGGGTGCGGCTAATGTGATTCAAATATCAAAGTTAATAGTGCTTTTTTTCTTATGGGCTGAATGACATTTTTTATCCTCTAAGTTGTCATTCACTTTTAAAATTGTTCTTAAAATTTATTTTTCGTCAATTAGGTCTTTAAAGTGATATTTTTTATTTCATTTACCCAATTTGACCCATTTTGACCCAACCCAACTCAACCCACTTTAATTAATGAAATTGGGATTGGGTCAAACTGAGCCGGGTTGGGACAAAATTTGATCAAAATGGGTCAGGTTGTGATCAAAATAGGTAAAAGGAATATAATCGATAAAAAATGTCATTTACGAATTTAATTGACGAAAAATAAATTTTAGGAACGACTTTAAAAGTGGATGACAACTTGGAGGGTTAAAAGTGTCATTTAGTCTTTTTCCAATGTATGTTAGATTGTTTTAAATGATTTTTTTAAGGTTAAATTAATGAGGATAATATTTGAATAATGTCAAAGATTGTATTAAAAAGAAAGAGCATAAATAGATTTAAATAAATCAAAAAAATTAGAACAAATACAATTGAACGAATTGATATATTACTTCGTATATATCGCCAATATTGACTAATTATCTACACCTATATATAATTTTGTTTATCTTTATCCAATAAGAATCAAATGTATTTATTCAAATTGCTCTTCACATTTATTTTGGGAGTGATACTAGAAGGTAACTCGAGAATATTTCCAAGTCCCAATATGACCATTTTCTTTATATAGAATACTACTACTAATATTTTTCTTTTTTTATGTATACGGCCGGTTATATATATCTGTTTCGGTACGATCATGAGTATATGTGGAGCTGTCATATACAATATGGGCATAATTTCACTCTTCTCCACAGGTAAATGAAAATTAATAATATTTTTTCTTTTTCCTTGTATTAGTATGGAACAAATCTAAACAATCAATCAGATGCTATTAGAGAGAAGTTGTGGGCCCATGTGCAAAATTAGGGTTCACATGACCTAATTGAATTAAATGCACAATTAGGGTTTCACGACTTCATTAAATGTGCAAATTGGGGTTCGCATAACCAAATTTAATAAAGACGGAAAAGTCAGAAATAAATGTGCTAGACCCGGGAGAAGCCTCCACGCGTCCCGAGGCAGAAGACTCGTGGAGGCGGCTCGTTTTGGGAATTGATTGAGGGATTGGATTGGTGGCTAGAAGGACAAGGCAATATGGACATTATTCTAATGACTAAAGGGTATTTCCGGAAATTTCCTGAAGGCATGTGCCTTGCACATGACTACTTTCTAGAAAACCCTATAAATACCCCTTTCATTCCATTGAGAAGGGGACTTCTCTTCAGGACTCAAGACTTGGACTCTTGGAAGATCAAGGGACCTTTTTGGTGACTTAAAGGCTCGGAGATTTCACCTAAAAGCACTAAAAAGGGGTTTGAGCATTCTCTCAACTCGAAGGACTGAAGACTTGGACTCTCAGAAGATCAAAAGGACCCTTTTTGGTGACTTAAAGGCTCGGAGATTCCACCTAAAAGCACTAAAAAAGGGTTTGAGCATTCTCTCAACTCGAAGGACTCAAGAAGGCTCTTGGAATCCCTGCTACCCTAACACGGTTCCCGGATTCTAGGGGTTCTGCCACGCGTCGTTGGAGTAATCGCCCACCTGTCGTTCTCCCCCCTACAATCAATCAATCAATTCCGTATTCTTCGTGGATTTCTCTCCTCCTCAGCCAACACGAAACCCTAGACAAGCAAGGCGCGATTTCCTCGCCACATTCTTTTGGCGACTCTGCTGGGGAGGTGTAGAATTCGTGAAGGGTATGCCCACAACTCGAAGTGGGAGAACTACAAGAAGAGCTGTTTCACCAATAAATAGTATTACCTCACCAAATCCAGTTCCAAGGCAAACAACTCAAGCTTTCCAAGGCGCAAATCTTGATTTTGACCAATCACTTATTGAAGACGCTTTGGAAGGGAGTTCAACATCACTATACATGGCCAATCAACAACAAACCGACGCAGGAAGGCAAGTCGAGAATGTAAGCGAAGAGCATACGAATGTTGTGCAACTGGAGATGCTCAAGGCATTAAAGGAAGCACGGGAAGGACAAGGGATGATGATGACCATGATGCTGGAGATGCAGAGAAAGCAAGAGGAGATGGGAAACTTTCGCCAACAATTGATGTAGATCCCTACCTTCAAGGCCATGTTCCCAGGCAATTCGCAGGGAGAACAAGTAGGAGTGGAGGACAACAACAATGACAGTAACAACAAAGAGAACCATATTGTACCTCCATTAACTGAAAGACAATCGGTTCCAGTAATCAACTTGGAGCTCCAGAACAGTGGTGACGGGCCAAAACCTAGGTTGGAAGCAAGCCAACCTCAAACGAACATCATCACAACTGCTCTTCAAGCATTTTCACAGGTGCAGATACCAACCGTCCCAAGCCATGCCCAGTGAGTGAGTCAGCAAAGGCCACCAGTGCCAGCTTTGCACGATTCAAGTGTACATCAACCAATCTCTTCGCCATACACACCGCCAATACAGCAGTATATTACAACACCCCAGAGAGTTCACGCCACAAGCAGTACATGACGAAGGATGATATGATCGATGTGATCAATCAACTTCGCAAGCAGACATCCCGACCCTCGGAGTTAGATTTTACTCCACCTTACCCTGCACACATTCGGAGGCAACCTTATCCGACGGGGTATATTGAGCATCCTCCGCAGTTTCCAAAATACAACGGGGAGAAAGGAAATGCCAGAGAACACATTGCCAGGTCCGTAGAGTCGATGTCTCCATGGCTAGGATATGATGAAGTAAACAACCACAACTTGTTGATGAGGGAATTCAACAAGACATTGACGGATAGTGCCTTCAGTTGGTACTACAATTTGGAGAAAGGATCAGTCCATGATTGGGATGATCTAAAATTGCAATTTTTAAAGAAATTTTTCTATGTGCAAAAACAGGTAACCATCGTAGAGCTCATGCGATTCAAGCAGAAGCCAAACGAGGAGCTGTCAGATTACGTGGATAGGTTCAGGGCCCAAGCACAGAAGTGTGCAGAGCCAATTGAAGAAAAGAACTTGGTTAGCATATATAACAATGGTGCTTTAGATGCCTTCAAGCCCCACCTCATTACCAAAGCTTGTGATTCATTTGCTACCCTCTCATCTTTTGCACAAGACTTGGGAGGAATCATAACATTTCCCACCAGCCATGCGATGGTTACATGGAAGGGCAAGAGGACAACAACTGTGGCTTTGGCGGATTCTCAGTCAAAACCACAAGGGGGCAAGAGGGAAAAGAATGAGAAATTTGAGCGAAGCAGAGAAAGGCATGGGGATAAGTATACCAGGATGCCAGTTCCGGAGGCTATTATATGTAGCGAGAAGGCATTCAGGAACCTGTATGAACAATGGGTTGAATATGGAGTGGTGAAGCCTCCAAGGCCCCGGTTGGTTGTAACGGAAGAGATGAAAAGAAGATCGGACTTCTGTGTATACCACCAATACGCAGGACATTCCACTATAGACTGTTACAGTCTGCGGAGAATATACCATGAGAAGCTGGCGGCCGGGAAGATTGAACTAGGAGAAGAAACGTGCAACACAATCACCCATAGTGCAGCCCCGGAAGTCAAGAACTCAAATACTGGCTCTACGTACCATCAAACAAACTATGAACTACAGATGAATTAAATATCCACCCAAGATGGTGGTCCACCAAAAATGGTGGTTTAAGTCCTCAAGAATATTCTTTGCCAAGTAAATTGGATGACCAAGGGAGGAGGCACAAGAATTGAAGACTAAAAAAAAACCCACCCAAGATTGTGGTCCACTCTAAACGGTGGTCAAGTTCTCGTAGACTGCACTTGCCAAGAAATTGGATGACCCAAGTGACGAGGCACCCAATTTCAAGTCCTCGTAGACTGCACTTGCCAAGATATTGGACGACCCAAGTGACGAGGCACCCAATTTCAAGTCCTCGTAGACTGCACTTGCCAAAATATTGGACGACCCAAGTGACGAGGCACCCATTTTCAAGTCCTCGTAGACTGCACTTGCCAAGAAATTGGACGACCCAAGTGACGAGGCACCTGAGTGTTACACTTTATAATTAAAAGTGAATGAGGCACCTGAGTATAAGCCCTCAACCCCGAAAAAGTTACACTTTATCTCTAAAAGTGGTGAACGTTATGCTTTCACCGACAAAAGCAAGATTTATTATATGAAACGTTATGCTTTTCGTTAAAAGTAATTTTATTATCAATAAATTGACAAACTTTCACTTATACTTGAACATTTTTCTTAAATTTCTTAAAAAAAAGAAAAAAAAAGTATAGATTCAAGTGTTAGTTTGTATGAGATAAATGTACATGATTTTCTGATACAGGAAATGAAAAGAACTACAAAAGTTCATGATCCAAAGGACATGACATGTCGAATTGAAGATAGAGGAATACCTAAAGATTGGTCTTTGAGGCTATCAACAGGTCTTCGAGGCTATCAGTAGATCTTCAAAGCTATTATCAGGTCTTCAATGCTATCAGGCCGTCAAAGCAATTAGCAGGTCTTCGATACTATCAGCAGGTCTTCGAGGCTATCAGTAGGTCTTCGAGGCTGTCAGGCCTTCGAATCTATCAGGTTTTCAAGGCTTTTAGGCCTTCAAGAAATGTTTGGTTCTCAATGACTTCTTGATTCCAAACAAAAGGAAAATTTCAAGAGATGAGGTTCCCTCTTCTAGGACTTTTGTTTTCGAGGATTGCAAAACATCAAGCCCCGTGAAGTGTTCAGACACTAGAATCAAGACTTCAACGTTTACAATATTTTGCGCGATCATCTCACCAAAGGCGTGACTCACGCGCATGGGGCAAATATTAACCGATAGATGACATAGACATCCTCCAGAGTAAAGGTGCATTCACCCCAAGCAGTGATGAATATGTAGAAAGAAGAACAACATGGTCCTATTGACGAATGTTCCTACATAACTAGATGCAAGAAGAATGTCAGCTATCCACATAATCAGCATTCCCAAGTAGCTAGTCGATCCAATGTTGCTATTCTTGAATATGGGTAGATGAATCAGATAAGAAGTCATCCCAACTTCCACAAGTCGTTGGATATAGAATCAAGCCTTCCTTCTAGGATGGAGAAAAAGTTGTATGGGCATAAGTTTGGACTTGCTTCCAAAAGACGACGAAAAGGCCAAAGGAGGGGAGCCCTTTCCCAATCAATGAGAAACGGGGCCTCCTTGGTTGTTCTCAAGCCTGCAGAATGTTCAACAGGCCGTTGGATATAAAATCAAGCCTTCCTTCTATGATGGAGAAAAAGTTATACGGGCATAAGTTTAGACTTGCTTCCAAAAGACGACGAAAAGACCAAAGGAGGGGAGCCCTTTCCCAATCAATGAGAAATGGGGCCTCCTTGGTTATCTAAGAGTAAAGCTTCAAAACACCTGAAAAGGAGAAGAAATAATGTCAGAAAGATTGGGGAGTCCTGAAAAAGAAAAAAAATTATAAGGTTCGGTCCCCCCTAAGGTTTCGGCCCCCTAGGGTTCGGCCACCTAGTGTTCGGCCATGATGACTCTGTAGGGCTCCTCGCTAGCTTCGTTTTGATATATTGTGGGCCCCGAAACTCTAAACGAGTCAAAAGTTATGATCAAAATAGTAGTTGCTCTTTCAAAACCCCCTAGGGTTCGGCCCCCTAGGGTTTGGCCACCTAGGGTTCGGCCATGATGACTCTGTAGGGCTCCTCGCTAGCTTCATTTTGATATATTGTGGGCCCCGAAACTCCAAATGAGTAAAAAATTATGATCAAAATAGTAGTTGCTCCTCCAAAAAACTTCATTTTTTTCATTTAAACTTCATTTTTCTCATAGGGTTCGGCCATGTAGCCTTAGGCCACCTAGGGTTCGGCCATGTTGGCTTTGTAGGGCTCCTCGCTAGCTTCGTTTTGATATATTATGGGTCCCAAAACTCCAAATGAGTGAAAAGTTATGATCAAAATAGTAGTTGATCCTCCAAAAACTTTATTTTTTTCATTTAAACTTCATTTTTCCCATAGGGTTCGGCCATGTTGCCTTAGGCCACCTAGGGTTCGGCCATGTTGGCTTGCGAGATGCATACATATAAATACATGTATAGCCCCAAAATATGCTTGCAACGGAAAAGGAAGCGATCACTCTTTTTCTATTAAGGGAAGGATTCAAGCTGATTTCCAAAAAGATAAGTATCTTTGAATTTATTTCTAAATGGAAATATATAAAAATATTATTTCCTAAATATAGAATAGTTTTGATTTTTGATTTTATTCCCAAAAAAGGGAAAATTCGAAATATATGTTTGATTTTCCTTCTTAATGATAATAAGGAAGGGTCTTATCTTTAAAATCAAATATAAAGAAGATTTAATTTTATTCCCAACAAAGGGTAATTTTCAAAAATGGATTATTTATATATATATAGATGATAATATATATATATATATATATATATATATATATATATATATATATATAAATAAATAAATAAAATCTTTTGCTTTCAAATAAAGAAAAATTTGATCTTATTTTCAAAATAAAATTAAGATTGATCTTATTTTCAAAATAAAATTAAGATTTGATCTTATTTTCAAAATAAAATTATGATTTGATCATCTTTCCAAAATAAAATTTAGTTTTGATTTTATTTCTAAAATAAAATTATGATTTGATTTCATTTGATAAAAGGGAAAGATTTGATTTACTAAAAGAAGGATTTTATTAAATTAAATTTTATTTGGTAATATTTGATGATCTTCCTTGTCTTAATTTTCAGGAAAAAATAAGGAAGCAAATATTGAGCAAACTATGAAAAGATTTTCAGAAGATTTTTCAGTATAGAAGTATTCTTGCGCGATCGTCTATTTGGGAATGCGACTCTCGCGCAGGGGGCAAATGTGGGCCCATGTGCAAAATTAGGGTTCACATGACCTAATTGAATTAAATGCACAATTAGGGTTCCACGACCTCATTAAATGTGCAAATTGGGGTTCGCATAACCAAATTTAATAAAGACGGAAAAGTCAGAAATAAATGTGCTAGACCTGGGAGAAGCCTCCACGCGTCCCGAGGCAGAAGACTCGTGGAGGCGGCTCGTTTTGGGAATTGATTGAGGGATTGGATTGGTGGCTAGAAGGACAAGGCAATATGGACATTATTCTAATGACTAAAGGGTATTTCCGGAAATTTCCTGAAGGCATGTGCCTTGCACATGACTACTTTCCAGAAAACCCTATAAATACCCCTTTCATTCCATTGAGAAGGGGACTTCTCTTCAGGACTCAAGACTTGGACTCTTGGAAGATCAAGGGACCTTTTTGGTGACTTAAAGGCTCGGAGATTCCACCTAAAAGCACTAAAAAGGGGTTTGAGCATTCTCTCAACTCGAAGGACTGAAGACTTGGACTCTCAGAAGATCAAAAGGACCCTTTTTGGTGACTTAAAGGCTCGGAGATTCCACCTAAAAGCACTAAAAAGGGGTTTGAGCATTCTCTCAACTCGAAGGACTCAAGAAGGCTCTTGGAATCCCTGCTACCCTAACACGGTTCCCGGATTCTAGGGGTTCTGCCACGCGTCGTTGGAGTAATCGCCCACCTGTCGTTCTCCCCTCTACAATCAATCAATCAATTCCGTATTCTTCGTGGATTTCTCTCCTCCTCAGCCAACACGAAACCCTAGACAAGCAAGGCGCGATTTCCTCGCCACAGAAGTCAATGGAACTACCTAATTTTTCAAATCAGGAAATAAGATTGCAGTGTTTAATCGTAGTATTTTACATGTAAGAAATCGAATTACTCGAAGTATTCATGTTAGAAATCGAACTATTTGAATCAATCTTGAACCGAACTTAAACTTTTCGAACTGAGTTGTTCGCAAACATAGTCAAACTGAATCACATGAGTCACGAAATGTTTAATTGAGCAATCGAACGTGAAACCATATATGTGCAAACTTAACTCGATAAGACATCAGACTCAAACTTGAACCAAATTGAATCGATTCGCGAACAATTTAGTTCGTTTGCAGGCCTACTAGTTAGTCATTATGTGGTAGGTACATAGTAAAAGTTATTCTTTTTTTTTTTACTTTTAATCTCATTCCAATTTATGGAGAAATGTTTCTAACTAACAAATTAAACATTGTTGACAATAGTCTAGTAGTATGAAAACGGTTCTCGTCTCTTTTTGTGAAAATCCCATGCCGGCACTTCTCTTTTTGTTCTTATACATGAATATGACGTACATATGGGATCCGTGTCCCATGCAAAATTTTTAGTATTTTCACACGCAAGATCGTATGGATGGAGATCTGGACTTGGGCGTGTTTCTGAATTATGAAAGGGATCGCAAATTAAAGAGAACGAGAGCTAGCTGACCGATGTACTATTAATTATGCTAAAGGAACTAATCATTTACTCTCTCTCTAAAAGGACCAATATTAAGAAAGATAAGAGGGGAAGACAAGGATTCAAGGAATAATATTTTTTTAAAAAAAATTATCCTTTAATGGTCCAAGTGACGAATATTTTTTTTATATTAATAAATGTCACTAAAAAATATTTACTCACAAAATTATCAATCAATTTATGTAATTTATTTTATCGTTTTTAAGATAAAAAATTATACTTTTAATCATTTTTTGGGAGGAAGGGAGAGAGTAACATCTTTTTGCTCGTAATACTCCTTTTTGGGAACCTTGATTATGCCATTTCAACCTCCAAAAAGTTTTAATTCGTCCGCTCTATTTACAGCACTATGTCCCGCACCTCCCTTTCTCACTTTTTTAATAGTATTAAGGTTTGTTTTTTGAAAATATTATACATTTCTTATCAGTGTATTTTTCAGATAATTATTACTTCTTCTTTGAAGTTTGATACGGAAGAGAAGTTACCTGATGCAAAAAAAGTATTTAAAGTTGAAAACAAACATGGGACTCCCATTTTCTACCGAAGAGAATTGAATAATAGCTCCGTTCAAGATGATTTTATTTTTTTAAAATTATTTGACGTTGTATATAATTTAGGAGAATTAACTATATATAATATTTTTAAAATTATTCTTTATGGAAAAATATTACAAATGAGAAAATATGAGATAAATATACCGTAAAAAATATTATAGACAATTAATATTATATTTAATGCACAACTTTAAAACGTCATATATATATGGGTTATATGTATATACACAGCTGTGTATTACACAGTAGTGCTTTGGCGACATATTTTTTGGGCTATAGCGACGATAAACTGTCGCCATAGCCCAGAATAGCTATGACGACAGGTGAAATCGTCGCTATAGCCCAAAAAACCGTCGTAATAGCCTACTGTGTAATACACAGATCTGTACATACATTTTTCCCTATATCTATCTAATAAAATACAAATGATTTTGAATTTCCCGCTCACTCAATAAATCATCTGGGCCGTCCAAAGTTTGAGATAAATCTCACTGTCCATACATCTATCTAATAAAATACATCTATCTATCTAATCTATCTAATAATGATTTTGAATTTCCCGCTCACTTAATAAATCATCTGGACCGTTTTAAGTTTGAGATAAATCTCATTGTTCATACAGTGCCGGAGGCACGGGACCCATCTAGTATATATATATTATGAGATGGAAGGAGTACACACTACTCAATCTCCTGTCAATAAATGTTCCTCTAGATATAGATTTTTCATTCTGCATTATTTTCAACAAGTATTTTTAATGTTTTCACTTTTCATAATTCCCTTATCACGAGTGTGTGCAACTTAATTAGAGCATTTTTAATCGTCTTTTCAACCATTTTGAGATACTGAAATAGGTGAGTCGCATTAAAAAATTCTCTCCAACAGTTTCTTCAACTTTAGTCATCAAATCTGCAACCTCCTTCTCACTTTTCAAATCTACAATTAAAGGCTAAAAATATTTATTACGTTTGATGAGTTTGATGTACAACTCATTGAATTGAAGAGAGGGATGAGACACAAAATATGAAAGTAGCAAATAATGCTCTTCAAATTGTCACGTAGCTCAACAAATTTCAATTTCAAGATTTTTTTTTGCTATTAGTCTTGGAGATGCTCTTACTCCCTCCAAATATTTGATTTTTAAAGTAATTTTGGAATTTTCTAATTAAAATTCAAAATTGATGTGATTCTTTTTTCTTTTGAAAATAATAATTTTATAATTAATAGTATTTCTTTTATAATTTTAATTATGTTATCTATAATTAAAAGAATTTATTTTAAACATAAGTTTTTAAAAATACCCCAAATCTACTTTTAGAAAGTCAAATGTTTTTGTATATTTTGAAATGGGTGGAGTATTATTGTTCTGAGAAATATCTTGTAGATATATAGAATAAAAATAAAAAATTGATATTTTCACAAATAAAAATGATAATTCCACAAGATCGCTCTCATATGAATAGTAAATGAACCCCACTTATCTAGAATTTCAAGAAGTGATGCAGATATATATGAGGTGGTTAAATTAATTGAATGTGATGCGCACATCCTTGGTAGTACTGGTTCTTGACTACTTGTATCAACATGTCGATAATGTTCAACCATGGAGTAACTGCGACTGCGATATATACAATACACGAAGAAACGTGGATCAAGTCTTGGCGCATGTTTGGATTGATCATATATCTTTGCTATCAAGAGTTTTAATTGTTGACTATTTCTGACTTAATGGAGGACTTGTTACATATTGGATATGATTCACTATTTTCACATGTGTTTTTAATGTTTTTATATATTTCATATGAGACTCACTGTATGCTCATCTTAAAAAAAACATATCAAAATATCAAAAATACATTTAAAAATATGAGTTACTGGCCTACTCATACTCATATATGTCCACACACACATGCTGTACAACGTCAATCACTTCTGCCTCTACCCAAATTCACTCCTTTTTAATTTGTCAAATACCTAATTAAGAAGCTAAGAAGAGCAAAAAGAAAACTTGATTTTAGAGCTACAAATAGGACTCTGCACTATTTCTTATTTTTCCGGTTCGGACCGAATTGAATCGAACCGGCCGATTTGCAGTTAAGCACTTGTTCGAAAGAACTGAGTAGCTGAGCAAACTTCCTCTTTTTCACAGATCGTAGAGTTGAGCGTTGAGTGTTCTTGTGCATTTTTGTTCAATGCTTGCTTAGCTCTATCATCTGCATATCTTCTACATATATGTGATCCTTGAAATCTATCCGTTGAAGCCATTTGTTAAAGCATTAAATGCGTTTGACATTTCTGAACTTTGATGGAGACTTTTATGCACACCTTCTGAATTGCATTCTGACCCACTGACACAGCAGACTGCTTTCTCACCTAACACTTGAAAAAGTATTTTTCCTCTGTCCTATGGTTCTTTCCTTAGCTTATTGAATACGTTCCTTTTGTTGAATGCTAAGGATATCTTTTGTACCGTTGGGACTGGTGAGAATTTCAACGTTTCAAAACCATTCCACATTTGTTAGAATTTGTCTCCAAACAAAAGTAGGGCTCGATGCTTCTGACACAAGGCAGATGATACTCTACGATCCATATCGTGGTATCTTGTCACATTAGTGCTTGGTCTGAAGAGAACACTACGATCTCTCTCAAAGATTTGCACACTACGATCTTCACTTGCACGTCTTGCAGACTCTACGTTTCCGAGAGCACACTATGATCTCTGAGTTAGCTTCGGCAAACGTCTGGACCACTCTACGATTTCTAGAGAGTCCCTTCAAGGCAGATACACTACGATCTTCTAAGCTCTACGATCCTGCATTAGCTTCTGCAATCTGTTGATCAGCTTGATAGACTGCGATTCATTTCAAGGCCTATCTATTCCTTTCAAGTCATAGATCAACCTAACATCTTTGATCTCTTTGTCTATACATTCGTTTATAGAATGATGAACATTAAAAGCTAAGATCAACCTAACAATTTTGATCTATCACTAAGTCCTTATACATATATTCCTTGAAGGACTTTACATATAATCATGAGCATTTTCTTTAAACATCAAATCAAAATATGTATTCTTTCAACACAATATATTTTATTTATTTTAACTGATTTTTTATAATTAAATTAGTTAATTTTGAGATTAATAATTTGACTAAAGTATTACAAGTTTTGAAATTAAATTAGTTGATTTTAATCGTATATTCAATGTATTTTTTTATGATAATAATTTATACTCTAAATATAATTAATTTAATCATGATAAATAAAATTGGACGAAGCTGGAGCGGAACTACTGCATGGTCAGAGGGACCATGACCCCACCCCATTTTTTTTTCATGTATATGTTACTTATGTAGTACGCCTTCCCATATTTACAAAACTGTAGGAGTGATCATTCGGTTATAATCGAACCGAATAAACTATTCGGTTATAACCGAAAATCGAATTATTGTTATTTCTACTATCCGAACTACTAATCGAATTACCGAATACCGAATTACCGAATAATAATTTTGGGTATTCGAGTAAAAACTGAATCCAACTTAACTATGGAACCTTTTCCCTTTCTAAATCAAGCCTCTGTACAAATTACAAAATGATACTAGATCAGCTGCATATCCATCATACTCCTTCATTCTCATTAATTAACCTAAAGTGTAAATGGTAATACTATTTTAAAAGCTACTGAATTACTAGGATTATGAGATTATCCTCCAACAGTGTCGGTTAATTGAGGACAACCCTCTGATACTTGGCATATGTGGAAGAATCAGAGCCTTCACAAAAACCACTTTTCCTATTCAGTCTACCACAATTGTTGTTAATGTTATTGTTACTGAAAGCACAAACATTCAAGAAAGAATCTTGGTGGAGGAGTTGTGGCGGTGGTGATGGGATGGCCACCGGCGGTGGCGGGATCTGATCGGTGTCGAGTGGCGGCGGAGGGTGGCGCCACTGAGGAAGCCGGAGCAGAGATTCAGTCGGAGAGAGGCGGAGGCCGGAGATGAGGAAGAAGAGAGTCTGGGATTGGTTTGCGATCTGGGAACTGGGATTGGGAGCGGCTGCTGCGCAGAATAAGTGGAAGAGAGGTTGAGCATGCTAGGGCAATAATAAGTGAATATTGAATACTTGTAGATAGTATTAGATAATATTATAAAATTATTATTTTTTAAATATTAATATTTGGTTAATCGTGTATCCGAATTATTTGTTTTTTTAAAACCAAAACCGAATAATGAACAATAAATCAGATATAACTGAAATAAGAAAAAAAATCGAAAAACCAAAATAATTCGGTTAAAAAAATTCGGTTCGGTTCGGTAATTCAGTTTTATCCGTTTTTTGCCCACTCCTACAAAACTGGCATTCATTACAAATTAAAAAAACATAACAAGTTCAGCTACGCCCATCGAAAAAGTGTGGTTAATTGATAAAGAAAATATTAAAAAAATATGAATAATGGATGAATAATATATTGAAAGAGTATGAATAATTGATGAAAAATATATTAAAAAGGTGTGAATAATGGATGAATGGTATAAATTAAAGATAATATAAAAAAGAGTGATAATTAATGTGTGATAGATGTTGGCTAAATTTTGATTATAAATAGGGAGCTTAGTATAAAGAGTTTCATTACTTCCTTGCTTATATTTCCTTTTACTCTTTAAAAATTGCTTAGTGCAAGTGTTTCTCAGAGTGTTCTAAAACTACTTTAATTAAGTTTTTGTAAAACCCCAACTTATTATTAATGAAATTGAATTTTCTCTATTTATTATTTTGAAATAGTAAGGGTTGATTTGATTAATGTTGTTAGTTATGGGTAAAATGCGCAAATATTTCAAATAAGCAAGTGGTTATAAAATATTCATTGTTGTCGGGGAATATTAGTTTGGTCGTGGAATATTCTTACTATCGGAGAATATTCGTACGACGGCGCAACTTTGTGTGGGCCCCATAACGGAAATTGATTGGATGAAGAAAACAACAAATATAACTTGTTTATAAATAACGGCGTAGTTGTTACCGTTAATACTGTTGGAATACCTGGTGATTAAAACACAGTAGCACACGGTATTGCACCAATTATTGATTCTTACGTAAGAAGGCACTACTCAATAATTGTTAAAGTAATTACTATTTAATATTTTATTTTATTGATTCAATAATTGCTATGTTGATATTTTATATTATTGTTGTTTCAATAATTGTCATTACACAGTATTTTCCTTTATCAGATTAATAATTCATATTATTTGAATAATATTATTAGATAACATTATTCACAATGTCTAGAAAGTTCTGTCTAAGGAGAGGTTTGGTCACCTAATTACGCGCCAGTAAGGAGAAATCGTTATTGGAAAGCCCCTTCTTTCTTGGGAACAGCCTGATTGTCAGTATTGTGATTCTGCAATATTATTTGTGAATAATTAATTATTGATTTATATGATAAGAAAAAATTCATTTTATGTGGATATAGATGGAGAAAATTTTTAATGTGACAATTGCAGAAAATTGATATTTTATATTTTCCGATAAAATAATTCATTTAAATATATTATTATATTTTAATAATATAATAATGGTGATATTTTTACAATGAATGTAAGATATATGAATAAATGAGGAGAAAGAGTATTTTTGTTGCAATAAATGTTAAAAACATGTTTGTGGGCCCATTTCTTGACTGAAATTTGATTATAGCTTGTAAAATCGTCCGTATTTGGATTTCGGTCAATTTCTGTTTGGAATTTGGAAAAACTTAAACTCACAAAGTTATAGAGAATGAAATTTCCTATGGAAAAGACATGAGGTTCGAATTTTTCTCATAAGAGGGCTATTTGTTATGAATTATTGAAGCTCCGAAGTTCCGAAATAATTGATTTTTGGAAGTTTTAGTTAACAAAAACGTTTTTTTGTCATTTGGTGGGCTCCAATGGTGTTGTAAACATGATGAATTCAGTTGTCAAAGAGGTGGTCTTGAATAATTTTTATAAATATATATTTTATTAAATTTTTTACTTTGGTGTTTTAAGCATTTTCCTATAAATAGGGTGCTTATGTTAGAATTGAAAATCACACCAGAAACTGAAGTTTTCTCTCTCTTTCTCTCTCTATATTATCGAGCGTATTCTTGTGAGTATTTTGATACTTTGAGTGTTACTATACGGTGCAAGTTTCCTTCAGCACTATATCCAGTATTTCAGTTAGAAGTACTGTCTTTTCGAGGTAAGGGATATTAATTTTTTTTTAAATAATATTATTTCTTCTAATATCATTATGCCGGAATATTGGTAAGATTTTTCTTCTGAAATTATTGTCTTTTAGTGTCGGGGTTACTATTCATGTATACGGCACTATTCACGTATACGACACTAATCACGAATACAACACTATTCATAGAAAAATTAAATTTTTATTTTTTTCCAAAATATCTATTATGGATACTAGTTTTGATTGTATCTATGTTTTGATCATTCTTGAATTTCACTTCACTACAATTATTTATGAAGTATTTTTGAACTTAGATTGTTTGGAGTACGAATCCTTAAAATTTATTCTTTTGTTTCACTCGATTCGTTTCTTTAAAATATTTTTCATCATCCTCAGTCCTAAATAATGATATTACTGAATATTTTTGGCCTGTAGTGCAAAGATGGTTGATTTTCTTATAAATATCTTTGGCCCGTAGTGCAAAGATGTACAGGTGTTTAGATGAACATGACCAACTGATAAATATCTTTGGCCTGTACTGAAAAGATGAATATTTGATTCAAGATGTATGAGATTGATGTTACAGGGATAAAATATTTATAATGGACTTTTAAATTCATAGATATTAGTAGATTTCATTCTTTACGTAACTCTTCTATGAATTATTATTTTCGCTGCGAATATTGATCTGAAACTTTTTGTCTATTATATTCTATCAGATTTTCCCTGTTGAAGACTAACGATAATTTGTTCTATATTATCTTAGTCATAATATTCTTTACTAGGTTAGTTGAGCTCACATTTTTCTTTTTTGTTCTATTTTTCTTCTCAGTAGGCAAGAATATAGCGAGTACTAGTCGGGGTATGGAATGAAGGTCTTAGAAAGTTGTTTTAGTAGTCCTCACTATTTTTGTAAAATAATATATCA
This sequence comes from Panax japonicus, assembly GCA_020205505.1. Lineage (NCBI taxonomy): Eukaryota > Viridiplantae > Streptophyta > Magnoliopsida > Apiales > Araliaceae > Panax > Panax japonicus. Next base: position 7,556,894 of record CM035095.1, on the reverse strand, counting down.
ATAATTATAATGATGACTTATTTGAGTGTTGATATTGTCTAGAAGACAATATTTGTGAGACCCCAGATTTTACGAATAAAGATTTAACTTTTTTGAAATATTTTTTTTCAAAATTATGATGTGGATTTGATATAATGTTATAGTTGTGAGTAATATTTATAAATTTTGGAAAGTATGCAAGTTGTTATAAAATATTCCATTGGTCGGGGAATATTCGTACGACGACACAATCATTGGTGGACTCCACAACATAATTATTATTGGATTGAGAAAACGACAAGAATATTTTTATGAAAATAACGGCGGAAGTGTTACCGTTAAAACTGTTGAACTACCTGGTAGTAAAATTACAGTAATACGCGTGGTTGCATAGTAGCACACAGTATTGATTATTGATGCTTACATGATAAGTCACTCAGTTATACTCAATTATTGCTACAGTAATTGTTGCATCATATCTCTCATATTATTGATTCAATTATTATCGCAGTATCACCTGCATTATATGATATGTTATTAAATCAATAATTGAGACGACAAATTTATTCATATTATTAAATTGCAATATTTATAATGTCTAAAAGTTCTGTCAAGGAGAGTTTTGGTCACCTAATTGCCCGCCAATAGGGAGAAATCCTTATTGAAAAGCCCCCTCTTTCCTGAAAACAACCTGGTTGTTAAATATTGTGAGTTATAATATTAATGATAAATAAGTTCGTGTTGATTAAAGATGAATTTGATAGTTTCATTGTGTTGGGATTATTTGTGCTAGTAGAAATCGACATCTATTCCGATGATAATTGATGTCTGGAGGTTATATTGTTCAATCGGGTATTCGGGACACTTTTCGTGTTGAGTTACTATTGACTAGTTACTATTCACGAGTTACTATTCACGAGTTTTAATAGTAACTTGTCCTTTCGGTTTTTCAAGAGTTATTTCCCTCTTCAGTGTTCCAAGAGTTAATTTTCCTTCGCAAATAGTAGTTGTCGTTTCAATATTACCACGAGTCATTTTAACCCTTCGTTAAAACCAAGAGCCACTCTCAGTTTTTCTATAAATAGAAGCTCATTCCTTCATTATTTCTTACGAATTCACTGAAACTCTAGAGAGAGAAATTATAGAGAGAAAGAAGAAGAGTTTTCTGCTACTTCACTACTTCGATATCGAGTAACTTTTACGGTAATAGATATTATTTGTTGTACCCGTAAGGGGTGTTATTCTTTCTTATTCATGAAGAGAACTTCTGTTATTTCATTCTTTATTATTCTGTTGAAATATCCTGTCTGTGCGTTTTACGCCAGACCTGGTTCCGTATTTATTATTCTATTGGAATAACCTGTATACGCGGACTCCCTTATACTAGGTGAAATCCTTATGTTATTCCATTCTTTATTATTCTGTAGGAATATCCTGTCTGTGCGTTTTACGCCGGACCTGATTCCGTCTTTATTATTCTGTTGGAATATCCTGTCTGTGCATTTTACGTCGGACCTGGTTCCGTATTTATTATTCTGTTGGAATAACCTGCCTGTGCTATCTATCACATTCCTGGTGATTTCTTTTTTTATTCCATTCTTTATTATACTCAGTTGGTTAAAGTTTTGACTTCTATACTCCATGAAATTAGTGGAATATCCTTGATATTTGCGCTTTATCCAGTATCTTTTCATGGAAATATTCTTCTGAGCATTCTTGAATTTTACATACAAAGAAGTATCATGTTGACAATTTAAACGTTATTAGTTCCTGGATAAATTAATTCGTGAACTTGTTTTATTGAATTCTTATATCATTGTCATCATCCTCATGTTTATATTTTTGAAAGTCATCTGTGGCATGTAGTGCATAGATGGACTCGGTATGATTATGACCAGGGATTATTCGGTATAATCATGACCGTAATGTTACAAATAATGTGATAAAAGTCCTCACTTGGCCCGTAGTGCATGGATAATTTGTGGTCGTGATACTAAAGAATATCCTTGGCCGTAGTGCATGGGTGATTCGATGATGTGGATTATTTATTAAGCTGAGTCTCAGTGATAAAAGTGTTGAAAAACCTTTTAAATCATAAAAGATAGTAGATTTTATTCTCTACTTAACTCTTTTAATGGATTGTTTGTCCCGCTGCAGTTGAACTTGATGTCTATTGTATTTTATCAGTTTAACATTGTTGAAAACTAATGATAATTTATTTTGTATTATCTCAGTCATAATATTTCTTACTGGGCTAGTTGAGCTCACCCTTTCATTCACTGTTCTCTTCAGGAGATGAGAATATAGCTGGGACGAGTCGGGGAACGGAGTGACGGTCCATATGATAGCATTAGTAATCCTCACTATTCTGTTAAATAGTGTGACAATAAATATAACGAGGACTGAATTTGAATTTGTATACTGTCTATGAGGACTCCATTGAGAATGGATATTATCTAGAAGGCAGTATTCTTGTTTAAACTCTTAGATTATGTTTTGTCGTATTTTAAACAAAAGTTGTATTATTAAGTTGTATTTGAATTTTGTACCATGTATTTGGCGACTCAAAATGGGCGATAAATACCTATTTTTGGGGGCGTCACAATATTTGTTTTTAAACTCCCAGTTTTTATGTTGTATTAATAAAGTTGTAGTTATTTCTGTACCATGTTATTGACGACTCAAAATGGGTGATGTTTACCTATTTTGGGGGCGTCACAGTTTTGGTGAATATCATTAACAGTGTAATAATTGTTTATGAGAGTTTTTTTTATAAAAGTTGCACAAGTACTTACACACATCACGCAGTATTTACAACTCTTCCTTTAGAAAACTTTTCATTTAGAAGATTCATATTGAAAAACTTCAATTGTAATATTATTTTGAAATATTATTTTATTCCTTTAAAAACTATTTTAAAGTTTATCCTACTCTATTTTGTACACTACATAAATTTATATTATCAAGTCACCTTTAAAGATTTCATAATATACGAGTTAATGTACCCCATGAAACTTATGTGTGGTAGTTACTAATTAAATAATAAATATACATATAAATTAATCAACTGCATAGAAAGCAGTATCTAGTCACACGCTAAGGTAAGAAATGTCATTTTCTTTCACACTTCTAATTTATGGTAAAAATTATTATTCGTTTCTACAGTCTTATGATCATTAAACGGTGAAAATTCTTAAAATGATTAGAATTTTCTTAATAGTTGATGCTTCATATCTTTTCATCTAAATCTTCCTGTTAAATTTTAACCGTTATATTTGAACTGTGAACATTATATATTATTCTTGAACTTGAATCAATATTCTGGGTATCATGCTGATAATTTGAACATTATTGGACTCAACAGAAATTAAATTATAAATCTCTAATGTTTATTATTTATTTTATTATTTTGATTATTTATGTTCATCCTTAATATTAATGTTATTTGTACTAATCATCAAGACTAAATTGTTGTGTATGTCTTTCGTCTGAGTGCAAAGACAACATAATTATCGAGTGTCTTTAGCCTGTGTAGCAAGGATAAATGGTGAAATTTCTCTTTGGCCTAAATACAAAGAGAAACTATTGATTGACATAATCATGATCATCTGAGTCAGTTAATGAAATCTTGATGGTAAATATTTTTATTGGAGAATATAATAGACATTACTATCTATTTGACTCCTCTAATGAAATGTTGATTTCACTACAATTGTTTATTAAAAACTTATATTGTGTATCATTATCTAAATTTTTGAATGTTAAAGATGACTTATTCTTCGTCATCTTAGTCATGATATTATTTACTGGGTTATTTGAGCTCAGTATTTTATTTCATAATTCTATTTAGGAAATGAGAGTATAGTTTGGAGTTAGCGAGTAGAGCAGGGGAATGAAGCGATCATGATCTGAGTTAGTAGCCATAGTAGTTTTTAATATGTTGTAAAATAATGTAACAATAATTGTACTGAGAATTTAATGTGTGTTGTTGTATTTTGTACGACATTGTAATAATTTTTATACGCATAATTTATATATGTGATTTATATTTTTACAACTCAAAATTTTATGATGTAGATCCGATTTTGAAGGCGTTACAAAATTAGTTAAAAGATGAGAAAAATAAATTTGTGTTAGATAAATAGAGATAATATCTAAGAAAATTATAATTAATTTTTATTTTAAATAATAAATGATAAATAAAAAAATAATATTAAAAGATAGCTAAAAAGTCTAAAAGCGTAAAAATACGAATGGGATATAATATAGCATGTGTTGCTACGGTAACAAAAAAAAACTTACAAAATTAATTTAAAAAATAATATTACAAAATTTAATTTATGAATGATTCATCATAGATAAAATTAATCATAATAATTAACCATATTATTTTATAAATAAAATTTTTTTTGTTAAATTCTTTTGTCAACTAGTATAGCATGCATATAAACATGTATCTTGATTCTTGGCCTCAAATAATACACTGGTCTTCTGATTACGTCCCTTCCACATGGCGAGTAACTAAGGAACCCAAATCCACAACATACCATCTTGACACGTGGTTATTTGACACATGTATGGCGGATGAAAAGCCACTTGTATCCGCCTCTATATTCAAGTTTAAGATTGACATTCAAAGAAGCAGCAAGGCAACCTACTAGCATGATTGGGCTTGTTAGGTTTGGTATTGGAGCCCACCAGCTAAGAAAGGTATAGTTTAATTGTAGTGGAAATGGGCCTAGGCCCACAAAACAGACACGTCTCCATTGGTAAAGCCTGAATGTTAAACAGTGTGACGCAGGAGAATATAGTAAATTGACACATGCCCCTTCCATGGACAGATATCACGTGAAGGAAGGGCACGTAGTGGATTTTTGGCGGGTCCCGCCGGCCGACAAATAATTCAATGTGGTGAGAAATAGAGAGAATCGGTTTGTGGAGATTAGTTGGATTGTAATTAAAAAAATTTAAATTATTAAAAAATAAAAATAAATATCAAGTGCGGACTTCAATTCAATTGGATTTGAGTATCAATACGTAGAATTTCTAGTGTGAATATGATAATTGTAACTTTTTAGTATTATTATGGTAGAGTATTATGGGCTTTAAAAGTCAAACCTCAGAATTTCTGTTCACTTGATAAGAGAGACGGTCCTCTTCTATAAAAATTTATAAAAGAGTTTTCCTTTTTTATTCTATTGATAATTCTATAAAGGGTCCTCCACTATTATTAAAAGTTGAATTTAGTATTTTTAAAGATAAATATTTTTTGTATATTTTGAAAGATAAATAATTTTTTTTTAAAATTTATATATTTTTTTGTTCAAAATATAGGATCAAGTTTGATTTGTTTAAATCAATTTGAGATATATTCAATTTTAAAATAAATCATACAGTTATTAGTACCATTTAGATAAAATAAAAAAATAGTAAGGTTTGTAATTTTGGTAATTATATTGTCTAAAATTAATTAATTAATTTTCACTAATTTTGAATTTAGAGATATTTCATGTTGAATCCAGAATGTCAATATAAAAATAAATAAATAAAAAGAAGAAGAAGAGTATACTTTTTACACAATCTTTAAAAATAAAAAAATAAAAAAAATGAGAAGAGAGAAAATTAATTTTAATAGGTGCAAAAAAATTGGAGGAACGCATTTACATGATTAACGCGTCTATGAAAAACAATTGTGCTAAGAAAAATTTTAGAAAACAATTTAACAAAAATATAACAAATAGGAGGGTTAAATTTACAATTTAGTCCACATTCACCATGTGCATACATTTTTTTGTGTTTTCAAATTTATTTTGGAGTGAAATTATCCCAAATATTCCCATTTGGATCAATTATTACTCGCAAAGTGGCCAAAAAGTTTAGTTTATAGAAATTTAAGGACATTAATATTTTAATGTGTTAAAATTGAAACTTTAGAGTTTAAATTGTAAAAAGTAAAAAATTTAAAATTTTAAAATGTATTTAAACCTAATAAAAAAGAGAATCTTACACACTATATTGTTAGTTTTAGATAGAAAAGGATATAATAAAAAATTTAAGTTAGGATCGATGGCATAAATGCTATGGACAAAGAATAATTTACTATCATTTATATATAATATCACACACCCACTAAGTAAGGTTTTAATTAACATTAATATTACATTTGAGAACATAAATTTCTTAAAACTCCTCATTGTAAAAGTGTATCTCAAACATTGGAGTGGAGGGAGTGTATGGTATTTTAATTATATTTTACTTTAACCAAATTTATTTAATTTTAAAAAATTATTAGTATAAAATAATTTTGACTACACTGAAATGAAACTAAATCATGTAGACATGGTGCAGTATCTGCACTTGAATTAAGGTGGTGTTTGATAAAAATGAGTGTTAAGATCCTGAACAATTTTAACGTCTGAATAATATAGAGCATCTGAATAAAATTATATATGAATGAAGAAATGTTGTTAGATATTTTTTTTTCAAAATGTCTGAATAAAAATATTTTACCATTTTAACCTCTTTAAACAAAAGAAAAAATATATATAAACTACAAAATTCCCATACAATTATTTTACCCCGCAACAATAAACATAGAAAAAATTTCCCCCAAATCAAATCTTCTGAGTTCTGAACAGCAACAAGAAAAACAATGGGTTCCTACTGATATTGAATCTGAGCCCAAGAGAGAGAACATTGATGCAGAAGACTCCTCAGATTTTGGAATACTTCCTCAAGGTTTTGGGTGCTGAATCAAACATTCAGATGCCTATTTTTCAAGCATTGTGCACCAGTATTATAAATGTTATCTCATAGTGGAGTAGTTGAATCTTGCAATTTAAAATACTAAATTAGTGGGTAATGATTTTTAATATTTTATGCTGAAGGGGAACTCTCTGTTTTGGGGACATACCACACCAGGTGAAGTTTAATTAACACTTCAGAGGAGCATCACAATCACCATTTAGAGGAGCATCAATAGCGGCAAAATCATCACTACTTCTCACATATTTCTCTCTCATCATTTTCTCTCTCTTCACTCTATCCTCCTCTATCACTTCTCTCCGGTCGCAGATCCCTCACCATCACGTTATAGTCTCATCCTATTTGTCTTCAAAATCCCTAATTTTTTATTGAACCTACAGATCTTCAATCATGGCGAAAGAATTCAACCTCCCACATGTGGGTTTTGCGTTCCAGCCCCCACGATCTTCAAACTCTGGCCCCCATGATTAAAGTTGATCTCCACGAATATGTTGATGGGCCTTTTCTCCTTCTTGTTGGCATTTGGGTTGTTTCAATTACTTGTTGAGGTTATTTTTGTCCCAAAAAAGTATAATCTCGTTCATACTTAGCTCTAAATGGTTTAACATTATTTTTGAATCTTAACAAGTAAGAGACATTAAGAGGAATAAAATGTAAAATCCCAAATTTTACGAATAAAGATTTAAATTTCTCGATTATTTTTAATATTATGGTGTGGATTTAATATAATGTTATAGTTGTGGGTAATATTTATAAATTTTGCAAAGTATGCAAGTTGTTATATTATTCGATTGGTCGGGTAATATTCTTTGTGCCGGGGAATATTCGTACGATGGCACAATCATTGGTGGACCCTACAACAGAATTATTGTCGGATTGAGAAAACGACAAAAATATTTTTATGAAAATAACGGCGGAAGTTTTACCGTTAATACTGTTGAACTACTCGGTAGTAAAAGTACAGTAATACGCGTGGTTACATAGTAGCACGCGGTATTGATTATTGATGCTTATGTGAGAAGTCATTCAATTTTGTTCAATTATTGTTACAGTAGTTGCTGCATAGTATCTCACGTTATTTGATTCAATTATTGTTGATTGTTATATATATATATATATATATAAGTTTTGTTTTATTAGTATTATTAATGTAATAAAACAGAAAAACTTTTTATATAAAACAGAATCCTTTTATAAAGTTATTCGTTTTATTAGGCTAATAGTAAAATCATTTTATATAAACAGAATACTTTTATAAAGTTATCTGTTTTATTAGACAATAATTAGATTATATTATATTTTATTATGCATAGCATTTGCATAGTGACTGCATAGTAAAATCTTTTTAAAAGTTATTCGTTTTATTAGATTATAAATAGAATATATTATATTTTATTGTAAACCAATCTGGACCGTCCGTTTAAAGTAAATCGATCTGGACCGTTCATGGATTGTTTACTATTCAGTTCATTCTTCTATAAATAGAAGCTCATTCCTTCATTATTTCTTACGAATTCACTGAAACTCTAGAGAGAGAAACTGTAGAGAGAATTATTCTTCTATAATCTTGAGCGTATTTCTTTAGCGTTTAAGAAAGCTTTGAGCGTAGTGCAAGTTTTTTCAAGTATATCCCCGCCCTACCGTCGGAGTACTCTTCTTTATAAGGTAAGGAGTATTTTTTTATGTTCATGAAGAGAACTTCTGTTATTCCAATCTTTATTATTCTGTTGGAATAACTTGTATACGCGGTCTACCCTATACTTGGTGATTTCTGTTGTTATTCCATTCTTTATTATTCTGTTAGAATATCCTGTCTGTGCGTTTTACGTCGGACCTGATTTCGTCTTTATTATTCTGTTGGAATATCCTATCTGTTCGTTTTACGCCGAACCTGATTCCGTCTTTATTATTCTGTTGGAATATCCTGTCTGTGCATTTTACGCCGGACCTGGTTCCGTTATTTATTATTCTGTTGGAATAACCTGTCTATGCGAAGTACCGCATGCATGGTGATTTCTGTTGTTATTCCATTCTTTATTATTCTGTTGGAATATCCTGTCAGTGCGTATTACGCCTGACCTGGTTCCGTTATTTATTATTCTGTTGGAATAACCTGTCTATGCGAAGTACCGCATGCATGGTGGTTTCTTTTGTTATTCCATTCTTTATTATACTCAGTTGATTAAAGTTTTGACTTCTATACTCCATGAAATTAGTGGAATATCCTTGATATTTGTGCTTCATCCAGTATCTTCTCATGAAAATATTCTTCTAAGCATTCTTGAATTTTACTCTACAAAGAAGTATCGTGTTGACAATTTGGACGTTATTAGTTCCTGGATAAATTAATTCTTGAACTTGTTTTATTGAATTTTTATATCATTGTCATCATCCCCATGTTTATATTATGTTGAAAGTCATCTGTGGCATGTAGTGCATAGATGGACTTGGTATGATTATGACCAGGGATTATTCGGTATAATCATGACCGTAATATTACAAATGATGTGGAAAAAGTCCTCATCGGCCCGTAGTGCATTGATGGATAATTTTTTGTATGATTATGGATATGGATTCTCTTCTGCCAAGGGAGCAAAGATGAATTGTTTTATGGCATGATCAGGGTCGTTGATGAATACACGAATATCCTTGGCCCGTAGTGCATGGATAATTTGTGGTCGTGATACTAATGAATATCCTTGGCCGTAGTGCATAGATGATGTGGATTATTTATTAAGATGAGTCTCAGCGATAAAAGTGATGAAAAACCTTTTTAAATCATAAAAGATAGTAGATTTTATTCTCTACTTGACTCTTTTAATGGATTGCTTGTTTTGCTGCAGTTAAACTTGATGTCTATTATATTTTATCTATTTAACATTGTTGAAAACTAATGATAATTTATTCTGCATTATCTTAGTCATAATATTTCTTACTGGGCTAGTTGAGCTCACCCTTTCCTTCACTGTTCTCTTCAGGAACGTAGCCGGGACTAGTCGGGGAACGGAGTGACGGTTCAGATGATAGTATTAGTATTCCTCACTATTCTGTTAAATAGTGTGACAATAAATGTAATGAGTACTCATAGCTTTCTTATTGTATATTAAAGATTGTATTTATATTTTGTACCATGTATTTGGCTACTCAGAATAGGTGATGTATGCCTATTTTGGGGGCGTCACATAAAATTTTTTATCAAACAAGTTGTGCCTCTGACCGAATCAGAGGCACGCCTATTAAGAGGCTTTAAGACCCAAACAAACACTACCTAAGGGAGTGTTTGTTTAGAGCTGAATGATCAAATTGGTCAGCCACTCAGTGTATTTGTTTTGAATAAAAATCGTCTGAATGGCTGAATCGATCAAATTTTTGGGCTGAATGATTAGGTGTAATCTTTTTGGCTGAAAAAAATAGTTCACATTTAATTTTTTTTACAATATTAACTATTATATTAAGTAATATTAAATAATTTTACAACAATTTTACATTTTTTGAGAGGATTAAAGTAATAAAAATATGTTATTCAGATGTTTCAGATATGTCAATTATCAAATAATTTTTTCTTTCAGTATTCAAAATTCTGCTTCATTCAGCTCATTCAGATTACTTAAACATTCAGAATTATTTCATTCAATTTTATCAAATACCCCTTAAGTCTTTCATAACAATTGACAAATGAAATTAACAAGTCTTATCATAATTTATAGTTCAGTTGTCACAGTGAGCGCAAAACAAACAATTTCTTCTTAAAAAAGACAAACGACAGTAACCTAACGAACCAAAAATGACATTTTCAGCAGAAAATTTTCATTTTCCATTTCAAATGTTGAATTAAATAGTTGTTATATATGTGTGTGTGTGTGCATGCGCGTGTGTGTGTGTGGAGACTGGATTTATATATATCGCACTATATTGTCTTTAATGATTCATATTATGGGAAAACATTTCACTCCATTGATAGATTCTAAACTTATTTGTTTAGGTATGCATGTTTCTTATTAGTCCATGAATCTACAACAAGAATAAACAAAAACGACCTAATAGAAGATTTATAATTTTAAATTAATTTTTTTGTTAAGCCCAAATCCGTAAAATGAAATTGCGGACTATAAAAATGAAATCTATCAATGGGGTGAAGTGTTTTCTCATATTAGGAAGCATGAGAGACAACATACTGTACGCAGTATATGCTTTTACAATTGTTTAGATGTTTCTCATCAGCCCAGATCACATAAATCGGTAAGAACAATAATATATAAAAAAATTAGGAGAACACTATTTTCACATGTGTTTTTGATATTTTCACATGATTTCTTCACATGAAAGTGGGACCCACTGTATGCTCATGTGAGAGAGGATCATGTGAAAATATAAAAAAAACATGTAAAAATATCAGTTCCCAAAATTTAATAGTTTTAAATCGATCTCTTCTGGTTCAAAATCGTTGTTGTCTAAATGAAATGAGATCCAAAATTCATGTTCTGAAGAACGCAAATAGATCGTAGTACCTATCCGTTTTATATAACATTCAGAGTCTGCAGTTTAATTCTGCAGATTGATGATTAACTATAAAACGACACCGTTTGAATTATAATTAATAGACTCAGCGTTAGCAATATTAAATTTGGAATGGATCGATAAAAAACGATGTTGTTTTCAAAAAAATGTTATATACCTAGCGTTCGTAATATTAAAGCGAGATCAAATTTGTAATATTATAGTGCGGACACCTACATATTAAACTACAGATTGAAAATTCGTCTTACTGCACAGTCTGTACAGACATGTTTTGTTATATGTATCCAAATCACACCCAAAACACTGTATTATATAAAAATTCAAGTTCCATAATTATTTTTTTTTAGTTGTTTTAGAAAAAAAGCCAAAAAAAAAAAAGTTGATCCGCATTTTAACCTATCCGGGAGTCCGGATAAGATCTATCTTGTATATATATATATATATATATATATATATATATATATATATATATATATATATGGGTCTCCATCCACAGCAACCGGTTGTTGGGGAGCAACCCTTTTTGGCCAGCCGGTACAAGCTGTTACGGCTTATAAAAAAAAAAAATTTCTAAGGTCGGTACAAGCTGTATCGGCTGGCCAAAAAGGGATTACTCCCCAACAACCGGTTGCTGTGGATGGAGACCCTATATATATATATATGTATATCAGGTATTGCATATATGCTGGAAATAATGTATTTGCATATATGCTGGAAATATCATGAACAAACCTCGTACATAATCTATTTTGAAGAAGACAATCGGTGTATACATATTCTACTGCATTTATTTTTTTTGGTTAAAACAGGGCAGGCCTTCTAATTTAATTTTCAAAGCAAACTGTTCTTGCGCCTGTATCATGAATCAATTGCCTTAAGAAACACGGCAACCTTATTACTTTTAGGTACCTTCCGAATGCTAGCTTTAATCAACCATCAGTCAATCAATTCAGATGCTGCTACACCAACAGACATGTATCAATTCAGATGCTGTTACACCAGCAGCCATGGGTGAGACGATGAAAAGTTGATCATTCTAAAGCTGATTTGAAATTTACCTTTTCTAGTACAACTACTGTCCTCAACATTAAAACTAAAAAAATTTCGTACTATGTTCAGTGTTTCACGCTTCTCTGTCACTTCAAATTCAAATATGTCTTATATTTAAAAAGAAGTCTTCGCCGACATTTTTATTGAACATAAATATTGTACATTTTTAATTTTTTTTTATTTGAAAAATGTATAGTATTTATTTCAACAAAAATTTTTATAAAATATAGTGTTTTAAGTATAATTTGAATACATATACAAAAATATATTATCTGTATAACCCTATTTTTGTATATATATCCAAATTATACCTAAAACACTAAATTTTATAAAAATTTCTGTTAGAATAAATACTACTCCCTCCGTCCCAAATTAATTGCTCAGTTTTGACTTTTTAAAGTCAAATTGACAATTTTTAAAACTAATCTTTTTACTATTTTTTCTAAAATATAGGTGAAGATATTATAACCAAAAGAAAGTATATACAATTTATTACTAATCCTAATTTTTATAATTTTAGAAATATATTTATATATGCTTAATTATTAATTCTAAAAATAGTCAATTTGACTAAAAAAAGTCAAAACTGAGCAGTTAATTTGGGACAGAGGGAGTACATATTTTTAAGAGTCACAAACAAAAAAAAAATATAAAAAATAAAAAATTGCACCTGGTCTGAGTAGAAGCACTCGTTTAAAAATTCATACAGTGAGGTTCTGTTTTTTTCTCACACTTCTCTCTCATACTAACTAACAACAAAGAAAGGAAGTTAAGGGAGAGGGCTGACGTCAACAGAAGTACAACTCTCTCGCATTAGAGGTACGTACGGTCAGCTTTACCTTAATCAATCAATAGTACACAAATTAAGGTTTTCACATATGTCCAGGTTAGAAGTTGCCAGCAACAGCAATACTTCCGAATATTACTACTTCTGCACCAGCGGCCATGACAGAGAACAAATTCCATCACCTTTTTAGCTGAGTCACAACTTTTTTCTTTAATTACCCTCCTCCTACCCATTAATATCTTAATTAAAATCCTATGTTTGTTCATGCTCCAATTTAAAGTCCTAGTCATGCTATCTTTTCTCACTTCTGTTATAATATACTCCATTTTCATCATAAATTCAATCGTCACGTCATTAAAATTTCATTGCCATTGTACCAAACTTATTTTAAACTAATCTCTCTCAAGACCATCCTCCTAAGTTACCCCAAATTTCTTTAACTTAATCTATCAACCATCAGAGTATTCCTCTAAAATATTTGAAGGGTTGTACTTCTCACTCCGAGTTCATTTAGTACAACTTTTCATTACCAAATTCTACACTATATACTATATGTTAATAAATAATCTTGTGTGTGTGTGTGTGAGAGAGAGAGAGATTTCATACTACAGATTATGCAATTTATTTGATCACCAATAAATAGATCGAACTAGAATTAGAGAATAGAGAACCGAGACGTATAATACTAGTAATTAGAAAAAGGAAAATAAAATCACGATCCTTATAGTATTATGTAAAAATTTTAAATCAAGAAAACATAGAGATTTAAATGAGGCTAACAGTTTCTATTTTCCTAAATGAGGACAGAAACCAAGAGTATAGACCACACAGACTGATATCCTATATCAGAACTTCCTCATCTTTCCAACTCAAAAGTCTAGACATGGAGGTTGGAAAAACTTGAACTATTCTATTATCCTCCGTCAATGGATGAACATCCTCCTTTAACGGATGAACACAGTAAAATAAAAATTGAGCAACTTTGAAGGCTATGAAACGTGTCCATTTTGGGGCTCTGAATTTTTCAGCCCGCATGAATTGTCAGAAAAACAGGGCATTATACTTGCCTTCCCTCCCTCCCTCATTGACAGAAAAACAAGCTGTTATACTTGCATTCATAACCAAGCCTAAACTAAAATTGGCACCTTAAACTCATCCCAAAACTTTCTGCTTATATCTATGAATACTGCCATGACATAATACCAACCTACTTTTTATTTATTTATTTATTATTATTTTTTGGGTGGGGTGGGGTGGGGTGGGGTTTGGGGGGGAGGGGGGTGAAGAAATCCTGACAAGCACCCCGATCAGTGCAATGGGATGCATCTATTTCTTTATACCTCGACTCAAAATGGGAGCATCTTTGAAAAAGGATCTGAAAGTGTCAAGGGTTGGATTAGGAATTAATTCTTACAAACAGTAACACCCTCTTTAATCTTTTCTTCAGAGTAGTTCACTAAGACAATTGCTAGACATTAATCTGTTCCTTCACGTATCCATGCTGATTATTACCGTTACTCTGGAAGAGTAGAAAATCTACACAACTATTAGTGTTGATTAAAACATGGTTTTTGCACTTGGAAGTGGGAAGCCTATTACATCATCACGGGAAGCAGTATGGAGATTGGAGAATGATCGAAAACGCACAGACTGCAGCCAAGTTCATGCATTACAAAACTGGGAGCAAGAAATTTTCAACATGAAGTTTACGGCCAAATTGCAACTCAAGTGGTAGGATAATTTGGCCTACATGCAAATCAATATATTATCCCAACAAGGAAAATAAATCTTTTAAAAATCTTCACTAGTTTTATGAAACATAACCTCCGCAGCTCTTTCTCTGCTCAAATTTCCTTCCCAGAGAGGATTTTTAACATTTTATGGGAAATAACACTTCAAAATGGTCTTCAAGATATAGGCATATAGCAAAAAAAAATGATCTTCAAGATACAAAACTAAAACAAAATTAAAACTTTGCACTATTATATAGAAAATCTCAATCAATATAAAACTTTAGGCACTCCCTTTAGTGAGGACAACAATGAACTTGTGAAAAGTTAGATTTCGGAGATGAAGTCCTAAGAGGTATTGCACTTCTAACATTTCATGTATACTTTAGACATTATAGGACTGCAGCATGGCATCTAGGCTAATGTGATCCTGCCCTACTTATGAACTTCTGTTTTGACAGAAAATAGAAGTATATTATTTTTTTCTAATCAACAAAAAAAGTAGTCTTTAACTCTGTGAATGGAAGAACTGTAAAATTGTACACATTTGGAGAAACTATATTTGGTCTCATAGAACCCTAATGACAATTAATGGAAAATATAATAAGCTAATTGGATTATAATACAAGGGGAAAGAACCATTTACCTATGCCCTTGACAGGCCAAATACCCCTAGCGTTGTAAACATTTTAAGCCTTCAGCTCAAAATTCTCCTGCAAGAACCTGTAAAGCTCTTCTGCAACGATAGTAGGATACTCCTCCTGCGGAAGGAGAGCCCCCGGAACCTCAACAAATTTAATCACCCCTTTGGCTTCCCTGAGAACTTCCATTTCTGCTTTGGACCTTTTGGGAGCACCTGCTGTCGACATAACTAGAACCGGTAATCTCCCCTCTAACCCTGCAAAGAGTTCAACGAATTCCTCGCGGGACTTGACAGGGTCAAGAAGACCAGTTAAGAAAGCAGCAGGCACATAACGGGCTCCTTTCCGTTTTGTCAGTTCATATCTGCTTTCAATAATACTTGGCGTCACATTTTCAGCATCTGCATAAACGTGTGATTTGTACTGCGACTGGATTGACTTCTCATTGCTGACAAGAACATTGTACATCATCCAACCTACAGCAGGGGCCCTTAACGTTCCCCTAAGTAGCCCATACCTGTTACATTAGTCGAAATAATTTGTGTTTATATAGAATATTCTACGGATATTATAATCCTTACAAGTCAGTTAGCAGCTCAAAACACACAGTTTGTTGTGGCAATGTCATTTTCTTGATAATTGAGTGGCAAAATGTGTCCATCTTAACTGAGATAAGGAGTATAAGATTACCGTGTTTCCATGTCGGAATCTCTACCGAACACAATGGGGAGGGGACCAGCCCAGGTGGGTGCAATGGCAGCAATGACAGTTGGCTTCACCAAATTCTTCTTTGCAGCGCGAACTGCTATTGTGGCAGCATGCCCTCCTCCAAAGACAACCAGGTCATTCCCTAATTTTAAGAGATCAATACATAAGCCAAGGTCATACCAAATTTAACTGATCATAGTGATGCATAGCTTTCTAAAAAGTTTCATCTGAGAAAGATAGAAAAATCTTATATATTGAGAGTTATATGTAGTATAACCAATTGCGATGAAAACGCCATCATGTAAAAATTAGTATAACATGACACGTTCAAACCAACCAGAGGCGAAAGTGGTTAATCTTTCTCAAAAGATAAAAGATATGGAGCTAACCCGTACCAGAACATCAAAGAACTCATAGTTTATGTGTGAAAAAGAAAATACACATATTCAATGCAAGGACCTAATGATGAACCGCCTGAAGTATTTAACGTTTAGCCAAGAAAATCGAAGAGAAGAAGAGTTATGTACAGGCTTTCTCTAGTCCAGTTGCACAACATTCTATCAAGCACTGGGCCTGGGGGGGGGGAGAAAGCAGCTAGAAGAAATTTTCATGAGGCTCCACAACGAGAGAATGACGAAAAAGAAAATTTGAATTCTCTTTATTTTGAACAGACAACTTAAAAATAGGGTTTAATGACTATGTATCAAGAAAAAGAGATTGCGAAAATGGGCGAAAAATTTCCTCAACTTCTACAACTATGCCTGTTAATCATTCTCCAGTAAAAGATGACAGTACTGCAATAAGCCTTACAAAAAGGAAACACAAAATCATATTCCTAACGTCAGAATTTATAATTAATTAATAATTAGCACCAAAAAAGCTGGAAGTAAACTTAACTCTACAAATTAACTGAGATACGCAACAAAATTCGAATAAGGTAAATGACATATTAATCATGAAGTCTGTTCCTCGCAACAAGGAAACGGCCAAAAATATAAATGCAAAAGTTCAAAACAAAAGATAACTTATTGATGAACATGGTAGTTATACACGGAGTATTCGTCACAGTTAAGAACCAGAGATTCACAAAGTATAAACTTCACAAAAGTCAGATTAAGTTGTTAAGTAGAAAATTACCAAGATTAATTCAGAAAATAAGCAACTTTAAGCAAGATTAGATAATGACATGGCATCAGAACTCATTAAAGGAAGTGTAATATTATTTTTATGACAGAATTACTACAATTAAGCTCCATATAGGATAATTTTTGAATAAAAATGTAAAACCTAATGCTCTTTATACCCACCGAAGCTGCTTATTGGACTATTGGGTGCATTGATGAAGTCAACTAGAAATTTCTCCATAACATCAGCATTGTAATCCAGCTTTGGCCTATCAGAGTAACCTAGACCAGGCCAATCAATAATCGTAGCCCGCCAATTAACTTTACCAACTCGTTGAACAATGTCTTTAGCCACTAATCTCCACTCTTCAACGGTGCTAACATCCGAAATTGTTGGTATCATAAGTATATTCTTAGTAGGTTCGGTGCTTTCCTTTTCATGTTCCTCATAATAGATGTTGATAGAATTATCCTTGAATTGCCATTGCCAATTATTAGTCTGAACACATGCAAATTGATTGTTAGACAAACTGATATTTAATAACTTAGCTCATTTTTTTCTAGAAACTGATGAATAGAAGAACACATAACAAATTAATGTTGGTTTGATAAATTTCCATCCCTTGGTTTTGATGATGACTTGACTTATGAACTAATCCTTATGGCTTTATATCTTCAAGGTTTATATAACAGAATGAATATCTCCCCTATATAGCAGACTGCATTGGAACAACTACATTAATTAAAGTACCCGAGAAAAAGTACTTGGATTGAAGCAACAAACATGTGTCACTAGGATATCATGTAAAATCCTAGCTTTAAATATATTTTCATTCAAAGCTCTAGGATTGCATAGCATGATAGCATGATAAAAGATAATTATGTTTTCATAAATTAAAAGTAAATAACATTTATTTGAAAACTGATTATCAAAACAGATTTTGGAAGTAATATTTGAAAAGCGTGAATCTATATCTTTGAATGTTTTCTTAAATTGATTGAGCTAAACAATATCTCTATTAAATCAATTTAAAGGAACAAGCATCTTAATCTTAAAAAGGAAAATATCTTTTATTTGAAAACAAAATTATTAATCAGACCTTGTGTAGCAATATATGGCTGAATATGATCAAACAAAATAAGGCTGAACTTATGCATTCCATAATTGATTGACTGACCTAATTGGAGATTTGAAGTTGATAAAATCAAATAAAAGGAAACAAGTAGCTGAAAATAAGTGAATAGATATGTTTAAGGAAACTACTGAAATCATGCTATCATATCTATCATGCTAAGAGATTGATTCTAACAGTGCAATGAATATATATATATATATATATATATATATATATATATATATATAAATCTGTGGAAAGCATGTGTTGTATTTATGGGTCACGAAATCTCTATATCTCCTTGATTGTGTCCAACAACTAGAAAAACAATTAGCTTAAATGTTAACAGCTAGAAAATCAATTAGCATAAATGATAACAACAAATTCCTCTCTAATTGATTCATTCTAGTCAAACGGCTATAATATGTTAATATTATAAAAAGCCTTCAGCTATGTCCTGATAAGATGCCAGAGCAGAATTGAAAATACTAAGCATAAACTGAAAGTTATACTATTAAGTTCTATGATCTTCACAAGTCATAGTTGTTGTGCTTATCTGGATTACTGTGAAGGGTCATACAGCCTGCTGCATTACTTTGATTATATCATATAAGTAGTCCTTAAGTACTCGGTAATATCTCTCTCTTTATCTGATCATTGCATATAAAAAAGCTTTGAATTGATATATATTTATTGCTTTGATCATAATTTGTATTGTAATTTGATTAAATTCAATATTGTGTAATAGACTAAGGTTGTTGATTTATTGGTTTCTAATCGGATTAGGTTGAGTGTTACAAACAAGTGTAAAGGAAGCAGAAGTGCTTGGGCATAGGTGCGTAAAGGGAGCAAAGGTGCTCAAGGGAGTATAAGTACTCAAGAGGTGCAAAAATGCACAAGGTGAACATAGGTGTTCAAGCTTATTTGTAAACTTGTTGTGTAACAGCGTCACATTAATTAATAAAGTGAGTCTTCAATACCAATTGGTATTGAACGTGGAATAGGCCACTAGACTAGAGGTTAGGGGTTGAACCACGTAAAAATTCTCTGTGTTCTTGTGATTGTTTTGCCTCTTTAAAACAGCTACTTGCCTTAATTTGCTTATAGTGTAAAACAAAATTATAAACATTTTAACACTTATATTTTATCATAAAAGTGTTTATACCAACTCAGATCATAAATTGATTAAGTCAAATCATCTTGCAAAATCAATCTGTAAACTGTTTCTGAAAATAGACTATAACAAGCTGCATTGGTTAAAACGGTAGACTGCATTCTTAACAGATCTTATTAAAACAAAAATTGGACATCACTTGCTCCACACTTATTCAACACCCCCTTCTAAGTGTGTCAATCTAAATTTCATTTGGTATCAGAGATTGGCTCTACTTATCTTGGTCTTAAAGGTGACTTGTAGGGTAAGATTCTACTATGTCACAATTCGGAAGTAATTATCAAGAAGGGCAATCAACAAACAGACCACCATTGCTCTATGAAACAGAGAATTACAACTTCTAGAAATTCCGGATGAAGATCTATCTAAAAAGGGATCCTTGAGAATGGTGGGTCGTGGAGAATGGTCCTGTTATACCAAGGAAGGATGATGGAACACCAAAGACATTAATGGAGATGGACTCAACCAAAGTCTATATGTCATCCTATGATTCCAAAGCTATGACACTCTCCTCAGCGGCATGGTGCAATCTAGGATTGATAAAGTGTCTTCATGCAACTCGGCAAAGGACATATGGGATACCTTAAAAGTCACTCATGAAGGAACTTCAAAAGTAAGGGAGGTAAAGCTAAGGATGCTCATGTATGATTACGAAATGTTCAAGCTTGGAAAAGAGGAAACCATCAAGGAAGCACGACCAAGATTTTTAACTCTCATGAACTCCTTGAAGTTACTTGACAAATCCATTCCTCAAAGCGAAATCAACAGTAAACTTCTTCGGGCTATGCCCAAAAGGTTTGCATCAAAAATAACTACTCTTCAATACTCTTCTACTATTTCTTCTATGAATACACTAACATTGTTTGGTGAGTTGGAAGAATATGAACATCAGTTGAAAAGATATGATGATGATGAGGAAACTCCTAGAAAGAAAGTGTTAGCCTTAAATGCAGGAAATGAAGAAGAATCCAATGATGACTCGGATAACGAAGTTGCTATGATTTCTAGAAAGCTCAAGGAACTACTACAAAGAAAGAAGAGGAAGAATGTCATGACACTAAATAAATTCAAAGGAAAACAAAGTGATGATAATTGTTTTAAATGTGGATGTCCGGGGCAATTTAGAAAAGACTTTTCAGCTGAAAAACAAAGGAAAAACAAACTTCAAGGATACTAGAAAGAACAAAGAACTTGTCACATGGAATGATGATGAATTCGACATTGAGGTGAATGAAGATGATGAAATAGCCCAAATATGCTTCATGAGATTCGAATGTGAAACAAGTTAGGTAAACCTTTCAACTTTAGATTTCTTGAAACAAGGAAATGTTAAACTTAAAGAAAAGAATGTATTTAAAAGATTTGATAAATACATTAATGAATGAAGTTGAAACTTTAGTTGAAGAAAAGAAAGAAATTGAAACATCACATGAGGAAAGAGTATTCATTGCTAAAAATGATTATCTAGAAAATTACTCTAAAGTTCTCATAAGGTAAATCAATTAAATGGTGAAATAGATAAATTAAAAAATGAGTTAAAAATGAGAGATGTTTGTATTGATGCTTTCAATAGTGATGCTCCTATGAAAGATAATAATAATGAAATGCACGAAGAAATAAAATCATTAAAGTCATTATTAGCCAAATTTGTTCAAGGGGAGGAAAACTTGAATATCATGTTAGGAAAACAAAAACTTAGTTATGACTTATGATAAGCAAGGCATTGGATATAATGCTTTACATAAAAAGAATAATGTGAAGATGCTAAAGTCTAAATCACACTTTAAATTGAATTATTGCTCTCCTTTTACTACTTGCAAAAATTATGGCATTAAAGGACATTTAGATGTAAATTGCAACAAGAAAATCAAGAAAGTATGGATTAAGAAAAATAAAGTGCATTATACTAACATGAATTAACCCAAGAAGATATGGGTACCAAAAAGATAAACTGTATTCTTGTTGTAGGTATGCTTGTACCTTCTTAAAGATGGGTGCTAGATAGCGAATGCTCTCGTCACATGACGGGTGATGAAAGTTTTTAGAGGTATCCCTCAAAAAGAAGAATGGTACAGTAACATTCGGTGACAACAAGACTTGTGAGATAATCGGAAAAGGTAAATTAGGTAATGATAAAATTAGGATCGACAATGTTCATCTAGTCAAGGTCTTAAATTTAACCTCATAACAATAAGTCAATTAATAGATAGTGGTCATCAAGTGAAGTTTGAAAAAGATAAATGCTCAATATTTCATGGGACTAATGATCTCACTCTAGTTGCCCAAAGAGAAGGAAATGTCTATACTATTATTTTGAGCAACAGGAAAAAGAAGTATGTCTATCAGTCGATGAGGCTAATCTATGGCACAAAAGAATGGGACATGTTCATATGAAGTTGATAAAGAAGCTTTCAAATAAAAGTTTTGTTAAAGGCTAACCAAAAATCAATGAAAAGAAATCCATGTGCGTTCCATGTCAACTTGGTAAACAAGAACTTCTTTCATTACCAAGAACAAGGTATCAACTTCCTCACCCTTGCAATTTATACATCTAGATTTATTTGGACCCGAAAGGCATGCTAGTTTAAATGGAAAATTTTATGCTTTTGTTATAGTGGATGATTTTTCTAGATATACTTGGGTGACTTTTCTTAAAACTAAAGATGAAGCTTTTAGAGATTTTGAAAGGCTTATAAGAAACTTGGAGACAAGGTACAATCTCAAGCTCATACGGATAAGAAGTGATCATGAAGGAGAATTCCAAAAAGATTTTATTCCATTTTGTGATAAAAGTGAAATAAGCCATGAATTCTCAACACCAAGGACTCCTCAACTAAATGGAGTGGTGGAACGAAAGAATAGAACGCACATTTTTACAAGAGAGTAAAATTCCAAAGATATTTTGAGCCAAAGCGGTAAACACTTCTTGTTATGTTCTAAATAGAGTTCTTATTCGTCCTATTCTTCTTAAAACACCTTATGAACTGTTAAATAACAGAACTCCAAACATAAGTTATTTTAAAGTAGTTGGTGAAAAATGTTTTATGTTAAATACAAATGAAAATTTAGGCAAATTTGATGCTAGATTATATGAAGGTATTTTTCTTAGGTATTCTCAACATAGTAAAACATATCGTGTGTTTAATATTAGCGAATCATGTGTTGAAGAAACTGTCCATGTGAAGTTTAATGAATTTAATGACTATCTGCCAAAAGAAAGAGTCGAGGTGTACTTGAAACTGTTGTAGTTCCAGTAAAACAGTCAGCTGAACTGGACATACTGGATTCAAAATAACAACAAACTGTTTTACCAGAACAGGAAGAGCAGGAAATAGAGTCAACAAAATTTGAAGATGTCTCAAATCCCGATCCAATTCAAAATACAGAACAAAAAGCAAGTCATTCAATTCCTAAAACAACATGACACATCAAGAATCACCCTCTGGAGAATATAATTGGTGACATAAACCGTGGCATCACAACAAGAAGAGGAGCTCAAAATTTATGTGCATACTTAGCCTTGTCACAAATTGAACCAAAGAATGCAAAGGAAGCTCTACTTGATGAAAACTGGTTTGTGGCAATGCAAGAAGAGTTACAGCAATTTGAAAGATGTCAAATTTGGGAATTAGCCCCTCCACCAAAAGGAACTTCAATAATTGGAACCAAATGGGTGTACAAGAATAAGTTTGATGAACATGGAACAATAACTGGCAATAAAACAATGCTTATGGCTCAAGGATATAATCAACTAAAATGGGATTGACTATGAAGAAACGTTTGCACCAATGGCTCAGATTATAAATTGATTAAGTTAAATTATCTTGCAAAATCAATCTGTAAACTGCTTCTAAAAATAGAGACTGTAACAAGCTGCACTAGTTAAAACGGTGGACTAAATTCTTAACAGAACAAAAATTGGACATCACATGCTCCACATTTATTCAACCCCCTTCTAAGTATGCCAATCTAAATTTCAAGTTACAATAACTCCAAGTTTTGTCGCAAATTACTTAATTATAAAAAGTCGAGAGAACCAACTTAACCCGGTTAATGATTATTGTAGATTATGGTTAAGGGTACATTTTAATATCAACCCGAAACTTAAGTTGTTCCATTCGGTTATCTATGGAAGATGGAAATGAAACTACTTTGAAAATACTAGCCATTATAAAAAAATACCAATTAAAATTATTCAAAGTCACAATGGTGGCCTAGGTTGTGGATGGTTTTTTTTTTCACTTGGTTTCTGTTTTGGCTTCAGTTTCGGGTGATATGCACGGTTACGCTAGAGCTTCAAATTTATTTATTTATTATCACGCTATTTTTAATTAATTAATATGTAAAATAAGTATTTTTTAATAATTATTACTTGTTCTATTCCACAATAAGATCCTATTGTTTGATATTATTATTATTATTACTCCCTTTGTTTCACAAAAGAATCCTATTTGTTGATTTTCTTGATTTTTCGGTTACACTGTTATTTTTTTCCATTACGGCAAAATTTCTCTCATTGATAATGCTTGAAATTACAATTCATGACTCGTTATCGGTTTAATGAGTAAGGAAATCAAACCGATACGCTAATATTTTGACTCGGCAGATAATTTGAATTACAAAATTAATATCACATAAAACCAAAACTTTGAACTTCAATACATAAAAAAAAAAAAAAACCTCTGACACTATTGTATAGGGATTGATGTGACACTTAAATTTGTTTATGATGCATATATGCATATCAGCGTAACTAAAGGTCGGATCTTTATAACACAACGTGTTTGAATGTCTATCAAAAGTTATTTTGAAATGACATTTCTTAAGCACAATTTCACGATCGATATCTTAAAGTATAGTGGAATTTCCTAATTTTTGACCCTAAGACCTGAGTCGGACTCAAAAACAATGAACTAAATTAATAATCGATTGGAGTCTATATTGAAAAACATACTGACCTTCAATGCGGTGGCTGGTTTATTATCAATAACAGAGGCCGTTGAGTAGTCCAGTGAAGTTGAAGCCTTAACAATTAGAGGTTTAAGAAAATAATTGTGGGAGAAAGCGGGACGTCTACTGCTCTTGCAGGAAAGGGCAAAATATGACGACGACAACGACAAGTGTAGAATTGCTGAGGAAGCCATTATCGAGAATTCCTTGGTGTCAGATTCAGGAACAAAATTAGGGTTCTACAATTTACATAAAATTAAAAATAGGAACAATAGTCAATGGTTGTGGTTGTGCTGGCTGGTGCTTGAATGTTGAATGTTGACCGTTGTTAAAAATAGGAACAGTAGTCAATTTCGACACTGTTTTTTGATATTTACGTATAAATGGTCCATTTTTTAACGAAATCAAATATTAATATAGTTTAGCTCAAAGTGAACTCTACATAAAATATTAAAAAAATTATGACAAAAATATTAGTCCCTTATTTTTTTTAGTGTTTACATGTGTGATTTTAAAAATATACTTAGATGTGAGACCCGAATTTTATGAAATGAAAGTATTCAATTTTTTTATAATTATTATATTTAGTAAATGATTAAATTGATAAAAAATTAAAGTTAAGGGTGATATGTGAAATTTTTTTCAAAATAACAAGTTGTTATAAAATAATCGGTAGTAAAAGAACAGTAATACGCGTGTTTGCATAATAGCACAAGGTATTGGTTATTGATGCTTACGTAAGAAGTCACTCAGTTATACTCAATTATTGTTACGGTTATTGATGCATCATATCTCTCATATTATTTATTTAATTATTGTTATAGTATCATCTGCATAATATGTTATATTATTAAATCAATAATTGAGATGACAAAGTTATTCATATTATTATTTGTAATATTGACAATGTCTAGAAGTTCTGTCAAGGAGAAGTTTGGTCACCTAATTGCGCACCAATAAGGAGAAATCCTTATCAAAAAGCCCTATCTTTCCTAGAAACGACCTGGTTGTTAAATATTGTGAGTTATTGTGATACCCCCAAAATAAGTATACAACACCCATTCTGAGTCGCCAAATACATGGTACAGAAAGCAAACTACAACTTCAATAATACAATTGTCGTACAAAAATACGACAACACATACTCTGAGTTTAAATATAAATATTATCTTCTAGACGATATCAACACTCAAATAAGTCCTCATTACAATTATTCATACACTATTTTATAAAAATATTGAGGACTGCTAAAACATCTTTCTGGAACCATCACTCCATACCCCAACTCGATCCTGCTATGTTCTCACCTCCTGAGAAGAAAAATAGAACAAAAATAAAAAGGGTGAGCTCAACTAGCCCAGTAAAGAATATTATGACTAAAATAATATACAACAAATTATCATTAGTATTCGATAGGGAAAATCTGATAGAATATAATAGACAACAAGTTTTAGATCAACAAATGCAAAGAAAATAACAACCCATTAAAAGAGTCACGTAGAGAATGAATTCTACTATCTTCTAAGATTTAAAAGTTCATCATCAATATTTTATCCCTATAACATCAATCAATATACATCTTTAATCAAATATTCATCCTTGCACTACAGGCTAAAGATATTCATCAGTTAATCATTCATCTTTGCACTATAGGCCAAAAATATTCATTTATATCAACAGTCGGTCATGTTCATCTCAACACATGTTTATATTTGCACTACGTGCCAAAGATATTCAATAATATCATCATTTAAGGACTGAGGATGATGAAAAATATTTTAAAGAAAACGAATCCAGTGAGACAGAAGGACAAATATTAGGAATTCGTATAATAGTTTATCCAAGATCAATAATACTTCATAATAACCAATTGTGAAACAGAGTTCAAAAATAATGATCAAAACATAGATACAATCAAAGATACTAGCCAAAATAGACATTTTGGATAAAAAAGAAAATTTTTATTTTTCGGTGAATAGTGTCGTATTCGTGAATAGTGTCGTATACGTGAATAGTGCCGTATACGTGAATAGTAACTCCGACACAACAAGTTTCAAATTTGATTAAAAAGTTCACCAATATTTCGACATAATGATATTGAAGAAAATAATATCATTTAAGAAGAAAATAACATCCTTACCTCAAAATAACAATACTTCTGACTAAATTTCGGATATAAAGCAGACAGAAACTTGCACGGAATAGCAACTCTCAAAATATCAAAATATTCACTAAAATACGCTCGACAATATAGAGAGAAAGAAAATTTATTTCTGGTGTAATTTTCAATTCTAACCTAAGCGTCTATTTATAGGAAAATGCTAGAACGTCATAGAAGACTAAATTAATAAAATATTAATTTTTAAAACAATAATTCTACGTATACTTTCAATGACCAAGACCAGCCACCACCTTTGAAAATTTTCCAGGAGCCCACATATTAACCAAAGTGGGTCCCACCCATAAATTTAATAAAATATATTTTATTTTCTAAAACTTCAATAATTCATAGAAAATAGTCCGTTTATCAGAAAAATATAAATTTTATGTCCATTCCACACGAAATTGAATTCTCTACAATTTTGTAGCTTTGAGTTTCTCCAAATTTCAAATAAAAAATATCCAAAATTTACAAACGGATGATTTTTAATACCTTCATTCTGACAAAAATACTGATAAAATACATCGGCATTAATTAATTCATTTATAATCACATAAAATAAATAAATTCATCATTTATATCCACATCAAATAAATATTTCTTTATCATATAAATTAATAAATAATTATTCATAAATAATATTACAGAATCACAATTATGACAACTAGGCCGTTCCTAGGAAAGAGGGGGCTTTCCAATAACGATTTCTCCTTACTGACGCACAATTAGGTGACCAAACCTCTCCTTGACAGAACTTTCTAGACATTGTTAATAATGTTATCTAATAATATTATTCAAATAATATGAATTATTGATCTGATAATGAAAAATACTGTGCAGTGACAATTATTGAATCAACAATAATATTAAATATCAACGCAGCAATTATTGAATCAATAAAATAAAATATTGAACAGTAATTACTGTAATAATTGTTGAGTAGTGCCTTCTTACGTACGAATCAATAATTCAACAATAATATGCAATACTGTGTGCTACTATGCAACCACGCATATTACTGTATTTTAACCATCAGGTGATCCAACAGTGTTAACGGTAACAATTACGCCGTTATTTATAAAAACTCATACTTTGTCATTTTCTTCATCTGACAGTTATTCTGTTATGAGCCTTACGAATGGCTGCACCGTAGTACGAATATTCTCCGACAAAAAGAATATTCCACGACCAAAAGAATATTTTCCGACAAAAATGAATAATTTATAACCACTTGTTTATTTTGTAAAATTTGCATATTTTACCCATAACCAAAATATTATATCAAATTAACACCTTATTAATTTAGAATAATGAATAGAGAAAATTTAATTTTATTTATAATAAGTTGGGGTCTTATAGTTATAATATTAAGGATGAATGTTATTAAAAATTGAATTTGAGTTCGGAGTTGAATTTGGAGACGCGGACAAAAATCCCAATGCCGATTAAGGATGAATGTTATTAAAACAGACAGTGAAGATCAGACACATTCGGCATTCCCATATTATACAAAAATCCCATCGCCGATTGGGCATGCGCATACCCAGTAAGCTTGGGAAAATTCTATTCAAACAATTGGGCAAGCCTTTTTTTCCCAAATTTTTCAATATATATATAATATCTAAAAACTTAGTCATGTAAATCGGATCCATCAGAATATTATTATTGAATGTAAGAAATTGGTATTCAAATTACAGAAAATATCAAAAGTTGTTTGTAAACTAGCACCTCTCTATCCATTAGTAGTAGGTATAGAATTGATCTGACGACGTAAGGATCATTACAGTACCAGACCAGACCCCTTATAGTCCCCGTCGCCGCCTTGATCTCCGACGCACCCTCCTCCATCCTTCTCGGGTCGCCCGAATCTGGTTTGAGGTCGCCGGAGTGGTCGCTGGTGCCGGCTTCTAGGTCTCTCTCGGCAGAGCCTTCGCCGTTTTCAAGGTACCTAGAGTAGTATAGATTCAAACCGGATCTGGGCCAGAGACTTTCCAAGCAAGCGAACAGAGCAAAAGAGAAAAAGAGAGCTGTTTGATTTTAGAGAGAAAAAGAGAGTTGTTTGATTTTAGAGATAGAACAGAGCTGTTTGATATGGGTCGCCCGGATCTGGACTTTTTGTTTTGGGTGGATTTATGTCACATGAATGAGAGGTGGGCCATGTGGCACGTGGGTTCCATTTATAATGTATTCCCTCACTATGAAATTCAAAAAATGCCTGAGCTGTTTTACATGATTTTAAAGTGTTAAAAAAAACGAGTGTTGTTAATAACTCAAAAATAATATTCGTACAAGCTTATTGAAAATTATAAAATAAATCGATTATAACCGAAATAATGAAAATAATCGAATTATCAAAAAAATTCGATTAAATTATTTCGGTTTGGTTCGGTAATTCGATTATATCCGTTTTTTGTTCAGTTCTATAATTGTCTAGTCGCGAGCTTTTTATTAAAATTATTTAACAAATTGAGTTTAAATAAATTTTTATTTATTTAAAAAAACTAATTATATTTTGATCTGTCATGTTAGATTCAAATTGGGCTACACTTTAAATAACATCATCTAGGTTTTTTTTAAAATGTTCAATTGTAAAAAATGTATATATATATATATATAATTTAAAAATATATTATTGTGATATGAAATTAGTACTATATATATATAAAATAATACTTTTTTATACTTTTTACAATTATATATGCATCATATATAAGATTATCAAATATTTTTTGTACTTTTTTATATATAAACACAATTTTATTATATAGAAATCTATCTAATAAAAAACAAATGATTTTGAATTTCCCGCTCACTCAATAAATCATCTGGGCCGTCCAAAGTTTGAGATAAATCCCACCATCTATACATCTATCTAATAAAATACATCTATCTATCTAATCTATCTAATAATGATTTTGAATTTCCCGCTCACTTAATAAATCATCTGGGCCGTTCTAAGTTTGAGATAAATCTCACTGCCCATACAGTGCCGGAGACACGGGACCCGGCTAGTATGTATACATTATATAAAAATTATTGATTTTCTTTTTATCTACCGAACTCCGTTTCTCATATTTATTTTATATTTTTGGTTTGGTATTAAATTAGTATATGGGCCAGAATCCAATCAGTTCCATCCCAAACTCCAGTCAAAAATGTGTTTCGTGTAAAAAAGGGGAAATCTTAACCGTCCAAAGGAACCCGTGACAGCCGTCCAATCTAGGGCAAATGTAGACTGTTTAGGGTTTTAACTCGATCACTCGCGATTAGTCAAGACTCCTCCGTTCCAGCTTCCTCCATCTATTCTAGAGTGAACAGAACCGAAGATGGTGCAGCGTCTCACGTACCGCAAACGCCATAGCTATGCCACCAAATCCAACCAGCACAGGGTTGTCAAAACCCCTGGTATTTATTTATATCTAATCTCAGTTATCATCTTTCAATGTTGTTGCATATGCTTTTCGATTTATTTGATAGTTGTTAAAGATTAGCATAAAATTTAACTGTGTTATTTCCATCTCCTATAGTGTTAAACAATAGAACAATCTTTTTAATAGCATATATGCAAACTACATGTGTAATATTGTATTATGTTGTTTAATTGCAAGATGGATTGCTTATTTGAGATGGAATTGATTAAAATATAGGTGGGAAATTGGTGTATCAGACTACAAAGAAGAGAGCAAGTGGACCCAAGTGTCCTGTTACTGGGAAGAGAATCCAAGGGGTAATTCTATTATTTTGTATTTAGAAAAAAAATTACTAATAAGAGCTATATGTATAAGGTTCTATTCTGTTCGTTTCATTATCATATGCTTTGCCTGTTTTCTTGTATTCTATGTGTGCAGCTATTGAAATGAGATTCATTTAATTTTGTAAAATGTCTATGTTTTATGATAACTAATGAGAAGAAGTCAGGTTAATCTATATCCACTGATTGTTAAAACTAGTACATTTTACACTGAAACCTGGACATTTGTGATTTTAGGTGTGCAGTATTTCAACCATTTTTACTTTGATAAGTTTAAACGTAATTTTTTTAAAAATTCTTGTAGGAGCCTTGGCTCTAGGCAGTCCTCTACCACCTCCATTTGGATGGGTGCCTAGTTCCTCGCCTAGGCGGGAATTAGTCACCTACCTCATTGACTTAATGAAGGCTTTGAAGGTCTACAATGCTTGAAATGATTTTGTTATGCCTTACAAGATTTTCTCTAGTAATTTTTCATATTAAATTTATATTCCTTATTATCTAATATATGCATTATATAGTACGCAAAATATATACAATTTTATTTATGTTGAATGGAATTCCATGAGATGTCCGGATTTCTTTTTTTTTTAATTTTAAAAAAGGGATATTTGAAATGTGCACTAAAACTAGGGTTACTACAATTTTCCCCTACTTGTGCGGTGTTGTCACCTAGAATTGTGCATATGCTTGATAATTTCCATTATATTTGGCGTAGTATAAAATTAAAAAGAGTACAACACCTGAAATTTTCACTAAAGGTGGGTTAGCAATGCCCCCTACTTTGTGGTGCTGTCACTTTGGAAATCTAATTATGGCTGACGGAATTTCTACCAGACTTGGGACTGTTATGAATTTAAAAGTAACAAGACTTTTGATTGGGAACTAAACAAAAATATATTACGTAGCTAGCCACTAGGTATAACAATTCAAGGATAATATGGTTTTTGACTTGAGATTCATTTCCTATATTACTACTTTTGGTTTGATTTCTCCTATGTTTACGACTGTAATAGCTGGAAGGGTTATGATTTTGTTCCTTTTTTGGGAATGTTCTGTCTAATTCTTTCGTCTGCTCTGATACTCTTTTAATGCTTGTGCGGCATCTTTTAACTGTTTTGTATGGCTTAAGGTCATTGAGATATAGATTTTGTAACTATTAACCACCTTGTAATAATATGAGCATGTTTACTCTATCTGCAGATTCCTCACTTGAGACCTGCTGAGTACAAAAGGTCTAGATTATCTAGGAATCGAAGGACAGTGAACCGTGCCTATGGTGGTGTATTATCTGGAGGTGCTGTAAGAGAGAGGTTTGTTATTGTGAAATACTTCTTGTCTGTCTGCACTTAGAATTTGGTTATCATAAAATTTTACTTGTGTCATTTAAGGTGAGTTGGCCCTTGATAATTGTTAGTTTTGTACCCTTTGGATTGTTTTTTTCAGGATAATTCGAGCATTCTTGGTGGAAGAGCAAAAGATTGTGAAGAAAGTTTTGAAGATTCAGAAGGCGAAAGAAAAGGTTGCAGCAAAGAACTAAGCTGGATCATTAAAGAAATTTGAGTTTTAATGTTCTTGAAAGAAATTTTGATTTAAATCAGATTATTACAAGTTGTGCAATGTTATTATTATGCGACTCTTTTATGGAATTGAATGAGCATTTTTCTTTAGTTGATTTAGACATCTCATTTTGACAAATTTCAAGCTGTTGTTTACCTGTTCTCACTATATATATATCTAATATTATGCATATCTAACTTGACCCGGAGCACATAACTCTTTGTCATTTGCATATTTGACTAATAATGAGTTAATGATTTGGATTGATATGGGAATCTCCCTAGGGGGCTGATGCTTTTATGGTCAAATGTTCTTTGTCATTTGGTGTAGAATTGATGTATTCTAGTATCCGTGTTATATGCTCGTACACGGGAATAGTATCTGTGCTTTCTATGTTCTTATGCTACGTTTGGATTGAACGAATGGAATTGAATGAGTTATTTTATACTCTCCTTCCTCCAAAGAATAAAATTCATAAATTTGGGATAAATAAGAATGCTTCAATCAATTTCAATCGCAACCAAACACAATTCTTTCCAACTTTCATTACTCTAATCCAAACGTATCATTAGTGGATACAATTTCCAACAAGCTATACTTGTATTCTGTCCTCCAAATTTTCTGCTTTAGTCCCTGTTAGTTTAGTATGAAACAGTCGGCCTGATGATACCACAGTGATGGTTGACAATGTTTCTAAGTTGGTGACCGATTTTAGCCATTTATCATGCTAATAGGAAAGATTGAGGCTTCTATTCTTGTTGAAGTAAATATTGATATATTTTATGTAAGAGGAGATGCCTGAGGCTTGATTTGATAGTCTTTATCACTGGATAAATGGGAATTTGATTCATTCATTTGATTGAACCTAGTTGGTAACCTATACCCCAAAATGCTCACACCATAGGAGCATATGGTTCCATTCTTCTTGTTTCAAAATGTGATAGGGATAAGTTTGGATTTAGACGTTAAATTTATTCATGCATTGCAAAAAACTATACTTAAGCCAGATCAATATACAGCATATTGTACTAGCATCAGCATGCAATTAACAAGGGTATGGCCGTATAACTATATGCTCCTCAATTGGGGTTGTCTTGCATCAAGTTCGTGATTACTGATTAGTGTAGTGTTGCCATCATCTGAATGTCTAGGGAACCCAGTTGAAGTTAGCATCCAGCGGTTTGAAAATATTTATAAATAAATTCAAACAACTCTTACTTAATCAAAAAATATATATAATTGTCGCTGTAATCAACTTATTTTCCTCCTGACTATTGGCACTATCCAAATTTATATTATTTCACCATAAAATTGATCATGGTCTTTGAGTCTTTGCTCTCATTTCTTCTCACGAAAATGAGACTTACGCACTGCCACTCTCCAATTAGACTCTCAAAATAGTAGTGTTATTCTTGGGTGGGTGGGTGGGTGGGTGGGTGGTGGGGGGGGGGTGTTATCAGAAAATTGTTTTTCTGAATGATGCCGTTTTTCATAAATTTTAGAAAGATAAGAATTTCTTTGCTTTCATTTTAAGCTTTCCCTTCATTCTAAAAAATTAATTTTGCTACATTTTTTCAAGTTAAGGTTTGCGTGAGGGAAGAACATAATTACTTTAATTAAACAGGCCAAACACGCCCTATAATACATTACAAAGCATCTTATTATAAATAAATAAATAATTAAATATTTTTAAAAAAATGCGCCCTTCCTTCCCGCTCTAATTCCAAAACCAGTCTAATTTTTTGTACTCCTCTTCTTAAATGAATTCTCTCGTATATCAACACAAAATCTCAGTTTTGGGATGCAAATTCTTATCTTCTCTAGCTGCTGTCGAGACCCCATCAGTTATTCCTGTTAGATACGACGAAAATCTTACTACTTTTAACGCATTCCAACTCTTCAATGAGTGGACCAAATCAAGAAAATACACAGTCACCGACACCAAATCCCTCCATGCCCATTTACTTAAAACCCATGATATCCATTCCAATACCTTCTTTGCTAATTCCTTGGTAGATTATTATTGTAAATCTGCTTCGTTGCCCAATGCACTCAAGTTGTTTGAAAAAATTCCTCATCGAAATGCTGTTTCTTGGAATGCCATGGTTTCAGGTTATAATGAAAACTCATTATTCGAGGATTCGTGGAGAACATTTTGTAGAATGCATTCTCTGGGTTTTATTCCCAACCAGTTCACCTATGGGAGTGTTCTTTCTGCTTGTAGTGCCATGCAGTCTCCTTTATATGGAAAGCAGATTTATGGGCTTGTAGTTAAAAATGGGTTCTTTTCAAACGGTTATGTGCGGGCAGGAACTATTGGTTTGTTTGCAAAAAGTTACTGCTTTGAGGATGCACTAAGGGTCTTTTATGATGTATTGTGTGAGAATTTGGTTTGTTGGAATGCTATCATTTCTGGGGCTGTTAAAAATAAAGAGAACTGGGTTGCATTGGATATTTTTTATCAGATGTGTCGTGGGTTTTTATCACCAAATAATTTTACATTTTCTAGCATTTTAACTGCTTGTGCTACACTTGAAGAAGTTGAGCTGGGAAGAGGGGTTCAAGGGTTGGTGCTTAAATGTGGTGCTGGAAAAGATGTTTTTGTTGCGACTGCTATCATTGATATGTATGCCAAATGTGGGGATATGGATGAAGCTAGGAAAGAATTTTTGCAGATGCCAATCCGTAATGTTGTATCTTGGACTGCTATGATCTCTGGTTTTGTTCAGAAGGGAAATTTTGTTTCTGCCCTTCAATTTTTCAAAGAAATGAGAAAATTTAGGGTGGAAATCAATAATTACACCATCACTAGTGTGCTTGCGGCTTGTGCTAACCCAGCTATGATCACAGAGGCAACACAAACCCATTGTTTCATCTTCCACATTGGCTTGTATTCAGATTCAGCAGTGAACGCTTCTTTGATCAATATGTACTCAAAAATAGGAGCAGTTGGTTTAGCTGAAAAGGTGTTCAAAGATGCAGAAAATTTAAAGCACCTTGGTACATGGGCAGCTATGATATCTGCTTGCGCTCAGAATGAGAATTCTAGAAGAGCAATTAGTTTATTCCAGAGAATGTTTGAGGAAGGTTTGAGACCTGATAAGTTCAGTACGTCTAGTGCCTTGAGTATTGTAGACTGTCTCAGTTTGGGTAGACAGATTCACTGCTTTACTCATAAAGTTGGGTTAGTGCATGATGTTTCTGTGAGTAGTTCTATTTTCACAATGTACTCAAAATGTGGCAGTTTAGATGAATCTTATACGGTATTTGAACAAATTGTACAGAAAGATAATGTTTCATGGGCCTCGATGATTGCTGGCTTTGCAGAACATGGCTGTGCATATAAAGCCATTCAGTTGTTCAGAGAGATGCTGTCTGTAGAAGCTGATCTTGTTGAAATGATCTTAGCAGCTGTTCTGACTGCATGCTCTGCTTTACATTCCTTGAAGACTGGTAAGGAAATTCATTGTTATATCCTTCGTAGAAGAGATAGCAAGCAGACATTTGTTGGTAGTGCGATAGTGAATATGTACTCAAAATGTGGTGCTCTACAATTGGCAAGGAGGGCTTTTGACATGATGCCTCTAAAAGATCAGGTTGCATGCTCTTCTTTGGCTTCAGGTTATGCCCAAAGTGAGTCAATTGAAGAGGCAATTCAGCTATTCTATGAAATGCTGGTGGCTGATCTAGAGGTTGACTCCTTCACATTATCATCAGTTCTTCGGGCTGTTGCACTTTTAAATAGACCAGGCATCGGTATTCAAATGCATAGTTATATTTTAAAAGTGGGATTAGAATCAGAAGTTTCGGTTGGTAGTTCACTGGTTATGATGTACTCCAAATGTGGAATCATTAATGATTGTCGTAAGGCATTCGATTGTATTCAGAAACCAGATTTGATCAGTTGGACAGCCATGATTACAAGTTATGCTCTACATGGAAGTGGTGTGGAGGCTTTAAGACTCTATGAGCTCATGAAAGCATCAGGAATTAAACCTGATTCAGTGACTTTTGTTGGTGTTTTATCTGCTTGTAGCCATAATGGTTTAGTTGAAGAAGGCTATTTTCATCTAAATTCGATGGTCAAAGACTTTAAAATTGAGCCGAGTTATCGGCATTATGTCTGTATGGTAGATCTTCTTGGTCGTTCAGGAAAACTGAAAGAGGCTGAAAGATTTATTAACGAGATGCCTATTAAACCTGATGCTTTGGTCTGGGCAACACTACTAGCTTCTTGCAAAGTGCACGGTGATGTTGAGCTTGGAAGGCTAGCAGCTAAAAAGGTTATTGATTTGGAGCCATGTGGTGCTGGAGCTTACGTCTCTATTTCAAACATCTGTGCAGATGTGGGTCAATGGGAAGAAGTCTTAAATATCAGAAGTGAGATGAAAGGAACCGGGGTAAACAAAGAACCTGGATGGAGCTATATATGAGGTACGATCATGCTTCTTCAGCTCTTCCTATAAAACTTGATACCTAGGCTTTTAATATGAAAACAATGTTCTCCTGAAACAACCTCATGAAGATGGTGTTTGTGAGTTTTGATTTGGAGGGAAGGGATGGGTATTCCAATTTTTTTGGAATAAAGCTTGGGGCAGAATGAGGTCATGTATTCTCTGACAAACCTAAATTGTGCTTGATCTCCCACTTTGTAGCATGTGAAAGGGTGTTGTTTGAGATTTAATGGTACTGTTGATGAGACAAAAAAAAGAAAGCAGCTAGGATAACATTGTCATCACATTCTGTTTGGAAAGACTGGTTTGTCCACCTGCAGTTTAGGCAGTATGCTCTATTGCTCAGTGCGCAAAATGCAACAGATAACACTGATTTCAAACTCCATAGTTGGACGTCCAGAAAAACCTCCAACACTCGATGTTTGCTCACATATTTATGAAATGGAAGTTAGAATTAACCAACATTGAGAACTTTGTACTCAATATCTCAACTATAGGCAAACACAATATAGACTTCTACTTGAGCCTGCTTGTTACAATTATAAGGTTGAAAAATTCAGGGTTGAAATATAC
Organism: Panax japonicus; assembly: GCA_020205505.1. Classification (NCBI taxonomy): domain Eukaryota; kingdom Viridiplantae; phylum Streptophyta; class Magnoliopsida; order Apiales; family Araliaceae; genus Panax; species Panax japonicus. Next base: position 7,519,857 of record CM035095.1, on the reverse strand, counting down.
AGGAGACCGGATATATGGTGAAAATTAGAACAGAAAGGCCACCCTTAGGAATTTCAATCAGTCAAAACAGGACATGCACACTATTCTGACAATTATGTTGTTAATTCTCAAAAGAACAGTACCTATTATGCCTGGTATCTAGCAACAGATTGCCTTAAAAAATTATGAAAATAGCATTATTTTGACGAGGATAATAATATCGCTTCATGTTCAGACTCGTCTACAGAGGCTACAGAAGGGGAAATGAAGAATATGAATTATTATTATTAAACAATTCTGTGTTTTTTCTTCTTGTTTCTATTATCCGGAAGTAGATTGTATAAAGTTGTAACATTTAACGGAGTGTTCTGCAAACAGGATATGAAATTTGATCTACAATCATGAATTAAATGAATTTCTGCATCAGGCACTTGCTAATTCCCAAGAGCTAAACTTACGCTGATGTGGACTGAAACCGAAAGAGACAGTAAGAGCACCATCATTCAACCAATCAATGGGCAATAATCATCGTAGAACATCATGGAAAAAGATCTGAGGAAATTGATCCAGAAATATCGTTGTCCCAGATTTATTCAGATTAATTTATTAAACTGCAGTTTGCAGTTATTGAATTGAAATAATCTTTCTGAAATAAGTTAATAAGTTCTGGCTATTTGGCTACAAAAATACTGTATAACGAACAAATATAATAAGTTGCCGTGGGAAAAAAAGGCAATTACTTAATATGTAGACTTTTAAGTTGACAACTTAAATGTATCAAAAGTTTCACATTGATAATGGCAAACAAGGTCTGAAGAAGTCTGGGTGGCTCATTGAGAAAACCAGTTCTCAAAATGATATACACAACTCTTGTGCAATCGTGATCTGAACATAACTTGTCCTGTCTTAAATATAAAGTTAAGAGGGAAATCCATAGCTGTAGCAATGCAATTATTACATTCATGAGGAGATCTATTTTCCTAGACCTTCCTGAATGCTGAGCCTTTTATATAAGCTCACGGCTGGGCTGTAGTTTTGGTAGCTATCCTAATATCAGCCATAAACTCTTCACCCATTTTCCGGTCATCTCCAGTGAAGCTGCTTCAATACCAGCAGTCTCAACCAACCAGGTTGTTTATCCACCAGATCTTGTACTCAAGAGGATGGATGTATGATTTATGGCTCATCCTTAGCATTGCTTTAATTTTACAGCATCTTCTGGCATCCTTGCACCTTTTAATGATCTCGGGGTTTTCATGCATCCATCCAATACGCCGGAAAAGTATCCTACCATGCAAAATAATGCTCTTCAGAATGAAAGCCAGGGTCGAAAGCATGGAGTATCCCTTCGTCTTCCATTCACCAGATACGTTATACAATGGAATGGCATTCGAATAACTGAAAATCTGATGCCAAAGTCCATAGGCGGAGCATTGAAAAGCAGCTGTGGTGAATGGATTATTAGGCAATGCCAGATATAGGAGGCAAACACCTGACAGTTTGCCAGCTCTACAAGTCAGAATGCATTTCTAGATACCATTGTTGCTTACCTGATACTAGTGCCATTTGTTAGTTGTTACGCAAGACAATTCAGGCAATACAGGACACAAGAACCTGAAACAAAAATGAACCCAAATTTATGTTATTGTTTCTTCAAGAAACCACTATACACTTACTTGCATGTACTCGCATAAATATAATACAGACTTCCAAAAAAAGAGTCAATAATGACTCTGGCAAAGAAAATGTGGATGGTTGCTCCTCTTTGTTTCATATGCTACATCTAAGGAGAAAAATTGGGCTGCTTAGAGGAGTAGACTCTTATATTTTCAGATTAAATTGATTTCTGTAATTCTAAAACCAGATTTGTTCATCTGAAGTATCAGACACATGATGACCAAAAAGAAAGAAACAAAAAGGCATATACGATACACAGTTTATTAACTAAAAGTCTAAAACCATATATATTCCACAATGTCATCACATTCTGTTTGGAAAGACTGGTTTGTCCACCTGCAGTTTTGGCAGTATGCTCTATTGCTCAGTGCGCAAAATGCAACAGATAACACTGATTTCAAACTCCATAGTTGGACGTCCAAAAAAACCTCCAACACTAAATGTTTGCTCACATATTTATGAAATGGAAGTTAGAATTAACCAACATTGAGAACTTTGTACTCAATATCTCAACTCTAGGCAAACACAATATAACTTATACTTGAGTCTGCTTGTTACAATTATAAGGTTGAAAAATTCAGGGTTGAAATATACAGGAGACCAGATATATGGTGAAAATTAGAACCTAAAGGCCACCCTTAGGAATTTCAATCAGTCAAAACAGGACATGCACACTATTCTGACAATTATGTTGTTAATTCTAAAAAGAACAGTACCTATTATGCCTGGTATCTAGCAACAAATTGCCATTAGGAATAATGAATCTTTCTGTTGACGTATACCCATCCCTAAAACATCCAATAGACTATATTACAATTTAGTGACATATATAAAGGATTAAAAATAAAGAGGAATGGTACTGCAACATACTTCTGCAATAACTTCTCATCAGATACACCCAAGATTCACTAGACATTTTTGTACAAGAGTGCCTGACGTCTTCAGGGTTGATGAGTTTATGTCTACTTTCTCTCTTGGCAATCAGGAGATCTTTGAATTAGAAGGCCCCTTTTTGGAGCCCTTATTTGGAGCATTTTTCTTCTTTAACTTCTTATCTCTAATGCCATCATATAGGAGTTCATATGCATAATAAGTTATATGACTTTTCTTCAACAAGTCTTCCACAATAATCTTAGGTGCTGCCACCTCCTTTTTATCTGCCTCAAAAATTGTGTTCACCGTATCAGGGACAATGCCCTTTCTCACCATAATGCGGACGAGACCAACTGCCTCGTGTATCCTATGCTTCACACAAAGGCAATTTATTACCCGTCCTAATGTTGTGAGTGATGGTAAAATTTCCTTCTCAACCTGGTTGAGGAGAAATCTGTATCCAACATCAATATTTCCTATTCTGCAAAAACCATCAATCATGCAACGGTAAGTGTAATTATCAGGGGGGCAGCCATTGTCACCCATCTCATGATATAGCTTTTCTGCCATATCTAATTTCAGCTTCTCAGAAAATGCATTTATCATGATATTGAATGTTGCTGTTGTATGACAAATTTTATATTGTGTTTCCATTCTTCGGAAGAGCAGATACGCTCCTTCCAAATCCCCATTCTCACAATATCCCCTAATCAATGTTCCAAAACTAATTATGTCTGGTGTCAGACCTTTGTTTTCCAGTGTCCACAAGCAAGTTCAAAGCTCCTACCAAATTTCGAGCTTTGCACAGGCTTTCCATAAGTGTGTTGTACGTGATAATGTTTGGAACAAACCCTTTTTCCACCATTGCTTTGAACATTTCCATCACATCATCAGATTTTGCAGTCTTGCAGAGGCCATTCAACACCGTATTATATGTGATCACATCTGGAGCAACATCATGGTCCCACATGCTATTGACAAGCTCAATTGCATTGCTCATCTTCAATTGTTTGCAGTAACCATCTATCAGAGTGTTGAAGGTGAAAATGTCAGGAAGAAACCCTTTCGCAATAGCATCATTCATGATGTTGTTAGCATCAGATACACAACCCATCTTGCACAACCCATTTATAACTAGATTATAAGTCCATATATCAGGGCTACAACCATTTTCTGGCATCTCACTCATCAGCTCCAAGACTTGCAAGATTAGTCCCTGTTGAGATAACCCTTTAATTAATGTGTTGTAGATAATAATAGTAGGCTTTAGACCTTTCCCCAATGCCTGTTTAAACACACGCATGGACCTGTCTATGTCACCATCTTGGCAAAATCCATAGATTAGAGAGCAGTATGTGAATTCGTCGGGTTCAAACCCTTTGAAAATTGCATCATTCAAGATCTTATCTGCACTTTGTACCATGCTCAGTTTGCAATATCCATCAATAATTATGTTGTACGTGAATACATCAGGCTCATACCCCTTATTCACCATTTGATGCAAATAACACTCGGCTTCCACAACCTTAAAGTTCTTGCACAAACCGCATATTAGTGTGTTATATGTCACATTGTCAGGACTTAAACCTGCCCTTGTTACACCATCCAAGATGCTGGCAGCCTCATTAAGCATACCTCTTCTGCAAAAGCCTTGAATAAAGATATTGAATGTAAACAAATTTGGGGCCACACCCCTCTTGAAAACCTTGTCTAGAAGTCTTTCACTTTCTCGGACATCTCCCTTCTTACAGAGTGTGTGTAGAAGCTTATTAAATGTGGTAATGTCAGGAGAAATTCCAAGCCTAAGCATCTCATCAAACAATTCAAATGCTTCCAATTGAAAATTCTCTTCAAATAATCCCGATATCACTGTACAATATGCAACTGCGTTCAACTCACACCCTTGGGTAGGGATGTTGTTGAGCAGCCTTAGAGCAGCGTGCGGCCTACTTGTCTTACAGAATGACTTTATCCTAATCGTGAAGCTATATACATCTGGAATGATCCCTTTATCTTTCATTCTCATATACACTTTATGGGCTTGATTGAAATACCCATGTTCAACCAGTATATTCATGATTGCATTGTATGATTGAACAGACGGCTCGCAGTTGAAAAAATCCATCCTTTCAAACACATCAACTGCTTCCTGAACCTTCCCTTTCCTACCATAATTCTTCATGGCGCTAATATACACTCCTTCAAACAAACTATTATCAATATTCATCCTCATCTCTGCAAGCAAAGCTTCCATGGACTCAAACTCTCCATGATGACCAAGCTTTTTAATCATGCTTTTGTAAGTTAACAAATTATGATTAAATCCATCTTCATTTTTAACAGAATTGAACATTTCAAGTGCCCTTCGTGGATCTTTCTGGTATTTTACCACAGCAGCTACATGTTTAGGAAGAATAACGCGACTCATTCCAAACTTATATAATCATAAATAAATGTTTACTGATGACCCATTAAACCTATTTCAAAATATTGCTGTTTCAACATTGTTCTCGCTTGCTTCAATATCACAAAATACTAAAATAAGATAAACAAATTTTTTTCTTTGTAAATAAGGTTGAATTACCTGAATGTTTGCTAGTGTCCGAGTTTTCTATGTATGGTGTTGGTGGGAAGAGAAGGATGACCAATTCCAATTGCAAGTATCTCGGAGCGAACTAGGGTTTTGAAGGGTAAAGCTGCAGGGAAGAGTTTAGGCTACTCTGCAGTGAGCTGTAGTTCCTTGAAAGATATAGGGCTGTTTGGTTATAGATGAATGGCTGAATCGGACGCTGTCTTTCTTTTGCTTCAATTGGCTGAATCTATATAATATGGAATATTTAAGTCAAATTTTTTTAATTGAAAGGTTGAATAAATATTTGAATAAAATAAAAAAAATTAAAAATTAAAAATTTAAAAAAAATATTAACGGTAAGACTTCAACTTATTATAAATAAAATTAATTTTTTTTATTCATTATTTTAAATTAAATTGATATAATATTTTGGTTATGGATAAAATGTGCAAATTTTATAAAATAAGCAAATAGTTATAAAATATTCATTTTTATCGGAAAATATTATTTTGGTCGTGGAATATTCTTTTTGTCGAAAAATATTTGTACGACGGCGCAACCATTCGTGGGGCTCATAACAAAATAACTGTCGAATGAAGAAAATGACAAAGTATGAGTTTTTATAAATAACGACGTAGTTGTTACAGTTAACACTGTTGGAATACCTAGTGATTAAAATACAGTAATACGCATAATTGCACAATAACACACGGTATTGCACAGTATTATTGAATTATTGATTCGTACGTAAGAAGACACTACTCAATAATTGTTACAGTAGTTACTGTTCAATATTTTATTTTATTGATTCAATAATTGTTGCGTTGATATTTAATATTATTGTTGTTTCAATAATTGTCACTGCATAGTATTTTTCATTATCAGATCAATAATTTATATTATTTGAGTAATATTATTAGATAAATATTATTAGTAATGTCTAGAAAGTTCTGTCAAGGAGAGGTTTGGTCACCTAATTGCGCTCCAGTAAGGAGAAATCCTTATTGGAAAGCCCCTTCTTTCCAAAGAACGGTCTGGTTGTCATAATTGTGATTCTGTAATATTATTTGTGAATAATTAATTATTGATTTATATGATAAAAAAAATATTTATTTGATGTGAATATAAATGATGGATTTATTTATGTGGTTATAAAATGAAGGAATTAATGCTGAGGTGTTTTATCAGTATTTTATCAGAATGGAGGAATTAAAAATCATCCGTTTGTGGATTTTGGATATTTTTTATTTGGAATTTGAAAAAACTCAAAGCTACAAAGTTGTAGAGAATTTGATTTCAGGCAGAATGGACATAAAATTCGTATTTTTCTGATAAACGGACTATTTTTTACGAATTACCGAAGTTTCGAAAAATAAAATAATTTTAATTAAATTATGGGTGAAACCCACGGGTAAGCTAATCAGGAATAAACATGTGAATGTTGTTCCTATTTATATATGATTTGATTATGATATATATGAATGATTATGCAAGTATGTTTGCATGAAGAAAAGCTGTTAAGTCCTTTGATAGATAATAGAAATATATGTACAAGGACTTAGAATGAATTGATCAAAAATATTAGGTTGATCCTACTTAAGCAAAACGGCTTTGTAAAGTCCTTAAAAAGAAATGATGTACAAGGACTATAAATATAGAAAGATCAAGCTTGTTAGGTTGATCGTATGATGTAATAGATAGGCTTGTCTGATCGTCGAGCACTGCACCAGAAGTCGTAGTCTGCCAGGAGAGTCAGAGTCAACTCGGGAGCTATCGAGGCAGAATAGGAGTATGCAAGATAGTGAGATCTCAGAGTTTGTAGACTTCCAGGGGAAACGAAGAAGGATCGCAGTGTGTCGAGAAGAGCCTCCTTGGGATCATAGTATACTGAGGAAGTCATGTTCTGAATCGTAGAGACAGCCTGCCTATAAGCCGAACGACAATCTGCCGAAGCTAAGTATGATATGCACTCTACGCTCAGAGTCATAGAGTCTAGCGATGCCGAAGTCAAAGACAAGGATCGTAGACTACACTCTGCGATCGTAGAATCCAATGAATAAATGCAGAGATCGTAGTCGGAAAAGATCAGATGAAAACGACAAGTTCAAGTCAGCGATCGTAGAGTGGACTCAACGAACACCAAGCTAACTCCACGATCGTAGTGTGCAGAGTCAAAGATCATAGTATGATCTCGGGAACGTAGAGTCTGCACAGCCGAAGCTGAATCGCAGAGTGCAGAAATCGTAGAGTGTCAAGATCTGATCTTCAGGATCGTAGTGTCTGCACAGCCAAAGCTGAATCGTAGAGTGCAGAACTACGACTCCAACAGTAATGCTCACAATGCCAAGTCAGAATAGTAGAGCAGATACGGTTCTCAACGAATGAGCACTCCCAGTATATCCAAAGGTACGAAGCCTCTGGTTGGCATTGCAAAGATGTAATCCACAGTAAGGGAAACCAGAGAGCACTCAACGAATGACATGCAGGCTAGCAGAAGAAGTAAGCATCAAACCAATCAGCATCAAGATTGAGTTGAAAGGCCGTTCGTGATGAAGTCTTCCACAAGAAGATTCAAAGAAGACTTCAGCAGTTGACTAAGGAAAAGTCAGCTAATGCAGTTGCTATCAAGAAAACAGAAGACAACGATCTTGGAAGCAACCAGGATCGTAGTGTTTGTCAGACAAAGAAAGAACTGATGGAAGGTGAACCGAGATACTGGTCAGCTTCTGTAGAGCAAGGCTAAAGTGATTAAGTGCAGGGTCAGTTCATTGATGATAAGTGAGCGGAAGATCACCAGGAGAAAGCAAGCTGGACGCGCCACAAATCTGAAGTGTCTTGATATTCAGAAGGGAACCAAAGTAAGGAATTAAGCCATCAGTATCTGAGAATAGTCGAAGCAAACAGAAGTATTGAAGCACTGCACAATACAAGGAAGAGGTGTTCTACATTGAAGATCCAATCAACACTCTTCTAGATCGTAGTGTTGTCTTCACCAGTCAACAAGACACTACGATCAGGTCCCTGAAGACATGCATCAGAATCGTAGAGCTTGGATACCTGAAGATTGAGGCATTGGCAACGGTTCAATCTGAAGGGTAATTCGGACAAGTGCTTATTGAGAGCATCGATGCAAAAGGACAACCTCTGATCAAGAAATCAGAAGAAATAAAGTCTTCGACCTACCCAGGACAATAAAGTGATACATCTGACAGAGTAGGTGAAAAAGTAGACTGCAGAGTCAGAAAAAGTATGTCATGTCACATCAAGCAGTCTACATCAAGCAACTTGAGATCTGTGAAGACATTTGAATAGCTTCCAACGACTACTTTCCAACGGAAGGATTGGGAAGATGTATAAATGTAGAAGATCTTCAAAGATCAAAGGTTGTTGGAATAGTTGAGTTTTGGAGAGAAGGTGGACTGATCGAATCAAGTAATAGTGAGTCTAGAGACTCACTCTACGATCCACCAAGAACACTCAAAAGTCAGATCAAGCAAGAAGTAGAAGTGTGAGTTCTACTATGTAGAAGTGAGAGTTCTACTACATGAAGAGTGTTCTGAACTGCCGAGAGAAAGAAGAGCATCATGCCATCTGGATGTCCATCATGGGAAGACTCTAAGTACAATAGAGAAGAGCTTACGGTCATCTTAGAAAGTCCATCATGGGAAGGCATCGAGTAGCAAGAAGGGAGATCACAAAAGCCATCTTGGTGTCAAGCTTGAGAAAGCTTCTAGGTACCTTGCAGAAGAGCTTACAGTCATCCTAGAAGCCTCTCATGTGCAGCCATCAAGTACCAAGGAGAATGATCTTCAAGGCAGTTCATCAAGGGGTCATCCGGAGTAGTTGAGTCGCCTAAGAAGCTGAGCATCATGCAACACTCAACTGCTCTTCAAGGATGATCAAGCCGAAGTTGCTGAAGATAGAAGATGTTCAGAGCATGAAGACATCTTAGCAGCTCAGCACCGACTCCAACAACAACAACAACAACTCAAAGAAGCCAGGGCCTGAGGGGTCCTTGTCTGGAGGGACTAAACAAAGCAGGGCCAAAGGGTCCTTGTCCAGAGGGACTAAACGAAGTTCCAAGCCTGCTGGGCTTGAAGAGTTCCTAGGGAACTAGTGAAGTCCCAAGGCTGCTGGCCTTGAAGAGTTCTTAGTGAACTGAAGTCCCAAGGCTGCTGGCCTTGAAGGAATCGTAGAGATTCAGGGTGCTGCCCTTCCTTAGTGGAAATCCTGCTAGTTGAAAGCAGAAGAGTGGATTAGGAGCTTGAGTCTCTGAACCACTTAAAACCCTTTGTGTCTTTTACATTATGTCATTTACATTAAGTCTATAACTGCTATAACTGCTATGTATGTTTTAACTGCTTATAACTAAACTAACCCAACGAACAATGTTTGCATGATTATGAATATATCAATGAAGGAGGGGAATCTTTTACTTATTCCGCTGTGCTTGAAAAGATTCTATGTTTGTCATATAATCTAATATGAACAATACATCATAAACCAGAAAAGTATTTCAAAAGAAAAGAATCTATTCAACCCCCCCTTCTAGATCTATTGTGCCCTCTGGGATCTAACAGTTATCAATAAAGTATAGGCATGGCTCCGTTCGAGGTATTGTATGGACGAAAGTGTCGTTCTCCAGTATGCTGGAACGAGGTGGGAGAAACAACGTTGTTGGGACCAGAATTAATACGCATGACTACAGAAAAGATTCAAATGATTCGACAACGTATTTAAACCTCACAACATCGACAAAAGAGTTATGTTGATCTTCATCGAAAGGACGTGAAATTTAATATTGGGGATCATGTATTATTACGTATTGCTCCATGGAAGGGAGTTACAAGATTTAGAAAAAGAGGAAAACTCAATCCAAGGTTTGTTGGTCCATTTGAGATTCTTGACCGAATAGGAAATGTGGCCTATAGACTCGCGTTACATACAAGTATGTCTCGTGTTCACAATGTTTTCCACATATCTATGCTTCGTAAATATGTGAAAGACCCGAACCACATTATTGCGTTAGAACCAGACGAGATAGCCGAAGATTTAACGTACGACGAGGTACCTATTAAGATCTTGGATAGGAAAGAACATGTCCTACGCACCAAGGTTATACCACAAGTTAAGGTTTTGTGGAGGAACCATGCTATTGAGGAATTGACCTAGGAGTTCGAATCAGAAATGAAAGCGAGGTAACCTCACCTGTTTGAAACACCAGGTACATACGTCAATTTTGAGGACGAAATTTTATAAGGAGGGGAGGTTGTAAGACCCCAACTTATTATAAATAAAATTGAATTTTTTCTATTCATTATTCTAAATTAAATTAATGTAATGCTTTGGTTATGAGTGAAATGTGCAAATTTTATAAAATAAGCAAGTGGTTATAAAATATTTATTTTTGTTGGAGAATATTCTTTTGGTCGTGGAATATTCTTTTTGTCGAGAAATATTCGTACGACGGCGCAACCATTCGTGGGGCTCATAACAGAATAACTGTCGGATGAAGAAAACGACAAAGTATGAGTTTTTATAAATAACGACGTAGTTGTTACCGTTAACACTGTTGGAATAACTGGTGGTTAAAATACAGTAATACGCGTGGTTGCACAGTAACACACGGTATTGCACAATATTATTGAATTATTGATTCGTACGTAAGAATGCACTACTCAATAATTGTTACAATAGTTACTGTTCAATATTTTATTTTATTGATCCAATAATTGTTGCGTTGATATTTAATATTATTGTTGTTTCAATAATTATCACTGTACAGTGTTTCCCATTATGAGATCAATAATTCATATTATTTGAGTAATATTATTAGATAAGCATTATTGGCAATATCTATAAAGTTTTGTCAAGAAGATGTTTGGTCACCTAATTACGCACCAGTAAGGAGAAATCCTTATTGGAAAGCCCCCTCTTTCCTGGGAACGATCTGGTTGTCATAATTGTGATTCTGTAATATTATTTGTGAATAATTAATTATTGATTTATATGATAAAAAATATTTATTTGATGTGGATATAAATGATAGATTTATTTATGTGGTTATAAATGAAGGAATTAATGCTGAGGTATTTTATCAGTATTTTGTCAGAATGGAGGAATTAAAAATCATCTGTTTGTGGATTTCGGATATTTTTTGTTTGGAATTTGGAAAAACTCAAAGTTATAAAGTTGTAGAGAATTCAATTTCAGGCAGAATGGACATAAAATTTGTATTTTTCTGATAAACGGGCTATTTTCTATGAATTACCGAAGTTTCAAAAAATAAAATAATTTATATTAAATTATGGGTGGGACCCACTTTTGGTTGGTGTTGAATACACATGTGGGCTGCTATTATTTTTCAGATTTGGCATGCTAGAGTTTTCAACAAAGTGTGCGTAGAATGGAAGAAATGAAATAATAATATTTTATTATTTTAGTCTCCTTTGACGTTCTAGCATTTTTCTATAAATATATGCTTAGGTTAGAATTGAAAATCATACCAGAAACAAGTTTTCTTTCTCTCTAGATTATCGAGCGTATTTTTGTGAGTATTTTGAAACTTTGAGAGTTGCTGTTCGGTACAAGTTTTCTTCTAATTTTTATCCGATATTCTGATCAGAAGTACCATTATTTTGAGGTAAGTGATGTTATTTTCTTCTTAAATGATATTATTTTTTTCAATATCATTTTGTCGAAATATTGGTAAACTTTTTAATCAAATTTGAAACTTTTGTGTCGGGGTTACTATTCACGTATACGACACTATTCACCGAAAAATAAATTTTTTTTTGTCCAAGATGTCTATTTTGGCTACTATCTTTAATTGTATTCATGTTTTGATCGTTATTTTTGAATTCTGCTTCAAAATTGGTTATTGTGGAGTATTATTGATCTTGGATAAACTGTTATATGAATCTCTAATATTTATTCTTCTGTCTCACTAGATTCATTTTCTTTAAAATATTTTTTATCATCCTCAGTCCTAAATGATGATATTACGAAATATCTTTGGTCTGTAGTGCAAAGATGAATGATTAACTGATGAATATCTTTGGCCCTTAGTGCAAAGATGAACAAGTGTTGAGATGAACATGACCAACTGGTGATACAAATGAATATCTTTGGCCTGTAGTACAAAGATGAATATTCGATTAAAGATGTATATAGATTGTTGTTACAGGGATAAAATATTGATGATGGACTTTTAAATCTTAGAATATAGTAGAACTCATTCTCTACTTGACTCTTCTAATAGATTGCTGTTTCTGCTGCAGAATATTGATCTAAAACTCGTTGTCTATTATATTCTATCAGATTTTTCCCTGTTGAGGACTAACGATAATTTGTTGTATATTATCTTAGTCATAATATTCTTTACTGGACTAGTTGAGCTCACCCTTTTCTTTTTTGTTCCATTTTTGTTCTCAGGAGGTGAGAACATAGCAGGATCTAGTCGGGGTATGGATTGATGGTTCTAGAAAGATATTTTAGCAGTCCTCACTATTTCTATAAAATAGTATTTGAATAATTGTAATGAGGACTTATTTGAGTGTGGATATTGTCTAGAAGACAATATTTGTATTTAAACTCACAGTATGTGTTGTCGTATTTTGCACGACAATTATATTATTGAAGTTGTAGTTTGCTTTCTGTACCATGTATTTGGCGACTCAGAATGGGTGTTGTATACCTATTTTTGCGGCGTCACATTAACTATTATATTAAGTAATATTAAATAAATTTACAATAATTTTGAATTTTTTTAAAAGAGTAAAATAATAAAGTTTTGTCATTCAGATGTTTTAGACATGTTAATTATCTAATAATTTTTTTTATTCAGATTCAGATTCAACTCATTCAGATTCATCTTATTCAGATTCATTCAATTTTTATCAAACACCCCCCAAGTCAGATTTTTTTAGCTGAATGAGCAGCTGAATGAAATAAAAAAAAATTAAAATAAAAAAAATTAAAAAAAATATTAACTATTATATTAAGTAATATTAAATAAATTTACAACAATTTTGAATTTTTTTAGAAGGGTAAAATAATATTCAGATATTTCAGATATGTCAATTATCAAACAACTTTTTTCATTCAGATTCAGATTCATTTAATTTTTATCAAACAACCCCTAAGTCAGATTTTTTAAGCTGAACGACTGAATGAACATCTGAATAAAGTAAAAAAAAAATTAAAAATTAAAATTTTTAAAAAAATATTAACTATTATATTAAGTATTATTAAATAAATTTACAATAATTTTAAAATTTTTGAAAGGGGTAAAATAATAAAATTTTGTCATTCAGATGTTTCAGACATGTCAATTATCAAATAGTTTTTTTTCATTCATATTCAGATTCAACTCATTCAGATTTAGATTCAGATTCATTCATTTTTTTTCAAACACCCCTTAAGTTTTATAAGGTCCTAACCTAACTAAACGCAGATAGAACGCGAGGTTAAAATAAAAATTTAAAGAATTAAAAATATGTTAAAATTAAATTTAAAAAGACAAGATAAATAGTAACATAATTACATTTGTAGAGGCAAAAGGGAAACAAAATATATTAACTGCAAATTATATATAGTTCCCACATCAATCAAATTAATGATTAAATGAGTGTCATATATTTGTAGCTGCATGAAAATATATATGATGATATCATCCATATATATATATATATATATAGTAAGGATCAAGAGCATTCCTCTCAAATAATATTTCTTTTTAAATAGCACTTCTTTATTAAAACTACGTCGTTTTGGAGTTTTTTTAAAAAACAAGTGGGGCCGTGGTCCCATTTGCTTTTCTTTTATTTACAAAAATGCCACCCACGGCCCCACTTGTTTTTTAAAAAGACTCCAAAATGACGTATTTTTAATAAAAGAGTGTTATTTAAGGAGGAATGCTATTTAAGTAGAATGCTCTTGATCCGTGCTATATATATATATATTTTTTAATTTTAGAGTAAGATGTGAAAGGATTGGATCCGGTTAGCATGGAGTTATTTTTTGGGTAAGTTGGTCAATTGGCTACTAGAATATTGACACACATACAACCTCGTTTGCGTGTCAGTATTTTATTAATAAATTAACCAACTTACCCCAAAATAAACTTCATATTAACCACTACCTAAATGATTACATATGGTAGGTTCCACTATCTTGCGTCTACTTATAAGACGGACGGACTCTTCTCAAGAAGCAAATGATTTAACCCAACCCAAATAACATAAAAACTTTCTTTCCCAAGTACTCTCATCATCTTCCTCAATCACGCATGTCTGTCGCTCGCCAAATATATATATATACTTCTTTTTATCAACCAATAGTTTCCTCCTCAAAACAAATTAAAGATCCTGTACTCGTTATCATGTTAAAAACGTTTGATCTGCATGTGATTTAAATTGGAAATATATATATACATCCATTTGTTATTTAATTCCCAACAATTGAACATTGAAACTCTTCTTCTACAACATTTTGTTCGGTCCTAAATTCCCTTTGAACCCAACTCCATGGATAGCGAGGATGTGCATAGCAACCTTCGTGTTGAATCATTTTCTTGTTACCTAAACTCTGCGGAACAGAATTTTGCACTTAACCTTACAAGAGGAATTTCGAATTCTTCATCTACAGTCATTTCACCTGTAGATACTCCACGTCTGATTAACTTGGGAACAAGTATGAATAATGAGGCTTCCAAGTATGGGCTTGAGAAGGAAAGGAGTGTTGAACTACACCAGCCAGACCAAAATTTCAGGCCAAAAACTTCCACTATTACTTCTGAACCGAGCAGCTTAAACTGCCAATCTGCCTTGTTACGACTTCTTTGTAGAAAGCCCTCTCAAAGAAAGCACAAGAAGGGACTTGGCACGAGGCTTTTTCCCATTTTTGGTTGTAAAGGGCCTTTTGTTAGTTGTGTGGGCAAGAAAGCTGTTAGCATCAATGAAAGAGTTGACCCTGGACTTGGAGTACTTCATGGAATCCAGCAGTCTCAACCTGGATCGAAAAAGGTGGAGCAGCTTGTCCCGGTTCTCTATTCAGGGATCGAAATTGTGAAAGTTAAAGAGCAGTTTGAAGGAAAAAAAATAGTACAAGACGACCCTAGAAATTCAATTGAGGTGTTTGGTTCTGTCATGACCCAAAAGGGAGATATAGCAGTGAATATGGAAAGGAAGCTGTCCATTCTAAGGTGGGATGCAATTCCAATATCCCAGAGCCTCGTAACTGCTACTTTTGGGAGTAGCACAATGTGTGATGATATGGCTAGTGATGCTAGTTCAGATTTATTTGAGATAGAGAATATTTCAGGCACTGGGTATCCAGTTTTATCTAGGCAAGAATCTTGCAATATGCCCAGCTGCATGTCCCCCACAACACAGTATGCGCCAACCGAGGTCAGCATTGAGTGGAGTGTTGTCACAGCCAGTGCTGCAGATTTTTCATCAGTGGTTTCTGAATATGAAGGAAAAATTGTTAGCATTACAGGAGATACCATCTCCAAACGAGCAACCAGTAAAACCACCAACCACAAAGATTCTGCTATCAAAGAGGCGCCAAAAAAGGGCCTAACAGGCTGTTGGGATGTAGGATTCACAAAACAGTGAGGGTAGCAGAGTCTACCTATAAAGACTAACGAGAAGGCGAATGATGAAACTAAACATCCATTAGCCATGAGAGGACTCTACCCAATGTCCCCATAGCAGGCAGTTGAATAACTGTCTTTAATTATCTACGAATTTCAGACAAGTGCAATGGAGTGAACTGTGAAATACATTGTTGAGATGCACTATAAGTTAATTATGGATTTTTGTATAATAAGAGAGAAATGTTACTTACTAAGCTGGCTCATTATTCTTTGTTCCACTTTTGTTACAACTCTATATTTTCTCACTTGTAAAGGAGAGTTTAATAATATCTTATCTTTTGTGTCATCAAAGGGCACAGCAGCCCCAAAGGTTAGAAATTGATCAAGGAATTTTGTTAGAACTGTCAAGGAATGTCATCCCATGTTTACTCATGAACCACAAGAGAGTTTAGATTTTTACACCTAAATGTGGTAGATCGAGTTGGGTAGATACATTAAAAACTGTAACTGTCTTAACAACTAAGGGGGATCCCATAGTGTCTTCCCTATCATAAATTATGGTATTCTTTTACTGGCCGGGTTGGAAAGAATATAGATTAATTAATTATCCCTTTTTCAGTATCTACGAATATAGATATTGTCGATAATCATCCCGTTTACGGTTTAACAATGAGTTGTATAACGAGTGTTGATATTGTGAAGGAATTAGGTAAGCATTAAATGATGAAAATAAAGGTGTGGGTGAGGGAGAGAAAGGTAGTTATCAAATTCATGAATCCTAAAAGATATTGTAGCTAGGATGCTGAGAATTCTCATATTAAATTGGGTACGTACGTACAACAAATGGAATGTTTTGAAGGGACCAATGCAAAGTGGAGTTTGGGAGATGATCAGATAGTTGGATAGGAATATTAATTTGAGTCATAACTGTAGGCTGTAGCAATGGAATGTTAAACTCACGAGTACTTACCACTAAGAAGAGGTGGCTATAATTAATTAATGATATTTATACGTACACCCGTAAGAGCCATTGCAGCATATATAATTGAAGGGTCTGGTCAAAAAAGGTGGCCGAAGTTAATTAAGCTATCTTGCAGAAAGATTGAGGCTGCTGTCATTTTCTTGTTGTAGCCAAAATTAAAGCTAGCTAGAAAGAAACTTCTCAACTAAAAACAAAGTTTTAATCTTCTGGTTTTGTGGCAAACCAGAGGTACGTACGTATCTGATTAAACTCATGAGTAGTTGAAATGTTTCCACCGAACAAGGAGGTACCAGATGATGTGAATCTGATCACCTATATATATATATAATCTGATTAATCCATATTTGGTACTTGGATCTTCGAACTAGAAGATTAAGGTAGTAGAAGAAGTTGAAGTTAACAGACTTTCCAAATGCTTAAGACAGTCTTGCAATGATTTCCTGCTGCTTAGCGAGGACATTAACATAAACAAATTATAGAATTATATATATATATATATATATATATATATATATATATATATATATATATATATATATATATAGAAGATATAGTTATAGTTTATTTGTAAAAGACAATTATAACTAAACAGTTTAAATTAAAGTTTTCCAGTATATATACAGCCTATAAATTAAATCATGAGACAGTGGAGGAAACTAAAATCAAAATTAGCTATAATAATATGAATAGTATCCATTTGGACCCATTCTCTATTTTTATGATGAGCCATCCTCATTTGATATTAGGAGATGGTGCGAAGCAAGTAGATGGCATGCAGCAGGAAGTTGATTACAACCAATTGGCTTCATAACTCGTAATTTATTATTATTATTATTATTATTTTTTTAAATTTCAGCTTGTTAACAACCATGTTTAACTTCTTATTTTAAAAGAACACATGTATCGTTATAGAAATTTAAGATCAAATTTGTTACTAAAAATATAATTAAAAAATCTTACATTTGAATTGTGTCGTAGGTAAACTTAAATATGTATAAAAAAGGTCTAACAAATTAAATATGAGTGTTACGTTAATAATTATTTTTTTTAAAAAAAATAAAAATTAGTTGCAGTCGTTATATATGCCTTTTCCTGAAAAACTGAGTTTCTAATATCAATAAAACATTCAGGGTACCAGCCAGGCCTTGCCAACATTTTTGTTTTTATAGGTCATCGGGCCTCGAACTTTTGTCATATTTTGAAGGTTTTTATTTCGAAAAAGTTGGGCCTCGACTTGTGTCACGTCGGTAATATCCTCTTTCAAAATGACCCAAATAATATTTTGGATAATTTACATTTTCTATTATATTTTTAAAAATAGAGTTGCCAGGCCAGGAATGAGGTTCGAGCTACAAACTTCAAATCTAAGGCTGGACTAGCCCTTAACCTGAAGATCATTGCAGCCGGTATCAAGTTTTTGTTTCCCTTTTATTTCTAATTGGACAGATTAAATTAAATTAGGCCCAATAGTTGTTTTAAAAGAAAAAATACAAAAAATTAGGGCCCAATCTATTAAAACAGTGATGCTACGCGAACAGTAAATTGGGACCGGATTATTGACCCTTTTTTTTTTATTGTGACTCTCAAAAAAATATATAATATTTATTCTAATAATTTTTTTTTATAAAATATAATATTTTAAATGTAATTTAAATACATATATAAAATATAATATTTTAAGTGTAATTTAAATATACTATATATTTTTTAAAAATCGCAATAAAAAAAATAAAAAAATAATAGGTCCAATAATCCGGTCCCAATTTTCTGTGGCATAGACTTATTCCTATTAAAAATATACCCCAACAGTTTATAGTATTCTGACAAAAAATAAGTGTCGTCCTACTATTGGCCGATGTTGTGCACCCACGAAGCACGACCATATAGCAGATTCTGTCTACCCAAAACCCTAACACCTTTGTTTTACTCTCTCCCAAAACCCTAACACCACCTCTCCCTCGCTCTCTGTGTATACATTTAAATAGGTCTAAAGCTAGGATTCCATACAAGTAGTTTAGGGCTTACTTGAAGGTTGTAACAATGGTCGTAGACAAGGGCAAAAAATTGAAGGTGGGTGAGAAAGTAGAAGAGGAAAATGCAGAGCAGATTGATGGAGAGCTCGTTCTTTCCATTGAGAAGTTGCAAGAGATCCAAGACGAGCTGGAGAAAGTAAAACATCCTTATGCCTTTTGTCTCTCTTATTTCTTTTGCAGTCTGTATGTTTTTTTTATAGGAAAATAAAGGAATTGAAATTGAAAATTTTGAATCTTTTCTGTTGTGTTTTGGGTTTTATATAAAAAATTATGTGGAAAATGATACAAATTCACTTAAGTAAGTCAATTGGTTCTATTGGGTAAAGCTTAGGAGTTTTTCATTTGTCGAGCTGCCCAAATTATAGGCTTGAAATTCCTATTATTCTGTATGCACGAGTTTTTGTGCCCCTTTTCTATCTTTGCCTTAACTTCTGAATTTTACCTATGCCTTTTTGTTTCAGTTAGAATTTAGGATTGGAGAATCCTGGATATGTTTATCTTTGTGCTTACCAAATATGCTTTTGTATATGTGGATGTTGATGTGTTTGTTGTGCTTGTACATATGTCCATGTTCTTTTTCTGTGTCCTTATGTATTATAGCCATATACTTTATTTCAGTAAACATTGCAGTTGTTACAGCAATGAACAGTCGAATAGGTATCTGCTTGTGTATTAAGTTGCCTTAATTTATATGGGTTTTGGTTGGGGGACGGGGATGGGCCAGGATGTTAGTGTATGTCTTGGCCATTATATATTCAGTTTGCTAAGTTGCATGTATAGTAGTGGTATAACTCCTTATCATGATATATATAATGGTTGCTTAAGTTGCAGTCAGACTAGCTAGATAGATCTATATGTGGCGCGATGCCAGGAAGGAAACTGAAAATGGATGAGATTCCTATGGGATTTGGGTTAGAAGTATTGGCTGTGTGGTTTCTTATCGTCAGTCTGTGTCTTAACATATGCTATTATGCATTCAGTGCATACACTCTTATTGTTAAAAAATATTTTGCTTTATAAATTTTCTTCAGTAAGTTATTGACATTACTGGCATATGCCATTTATTTGCATTCCTGAGTTTAGTAGCTTTTAGATCTTTGGTCACCAGTTGTTGGTTTATACGTCAATTTTATTGCGAGGCATTATTAAAAAAAAAGTTTTTTATATTAGTCTATGCTAAATTACTTATGAAAAAATAGTTATTTAAATAGATATTACTCATTTACTCCCACAATGTAGCTTATATATGTGGTATAGTCCCATCAAGCTCTCGATGCATGGCTTTGATAGGATATATAGTTGTCGCATTGTGCAGCCATATTGCTATGGATGGCCTGAGAAAGAGAATAAAACTTGATAGGGTTAATGCCTTAATGATATAATATTATTTGAATTCATATGTAAATCGATTTCATTTACATACGTGTTTAGTACTTCTTTTAGTACTTTATATCCATGCTAAAATGGAAATTGTATCCCCACCCCCTCAAATATTTTTTTTCCATCTTCTAACATGTGTAAAGCTTTTCTCATTCTGGATATTCTGATTCTGTTTTAAGAAATTTGATTGAAGTTGTGCTGCGACACAGACATGTCCACTATGAGTATCAAGAGTGTGTTTGGATTTTGTGTACTTTAATTTTTGAATGCTACCAGGAAGTGTCGACGTGGCCGGTGGCTAGGCCAATTCAATAATTTTTTCTATATGCATGTGACATGAACACAATGCAGTTAAGGTTTTCAGTTACTTGTGATGTGTATATCAGCTGACATTGCCTTTATGCACATAATTCACAGTGATGTATTCCATCATAACGCAGCCTCTAAAGGGTTTCTTTATTCTGTTACACAAAATGTATTTTTTATTATTTAGTATAGAATATTGTTGTTGTTATAGAGGATTGCATATGCTGTAACATTTACTGAACTTCATATATGAATGTTTGTATTGTTTTCTGTTTGTTTCCAGATCAACGAAGAAGCAAGTGATAAAGTCCTGGAATTAGAGCAGAAGTATAACGAAGTTCGCAAGCCTGTCTATGATAAGCGAAATGATATCATAAAAGCCATTCCTGACTTCTGGTTAACCGCTGTTAGAAATCCATCCTAATCTGTTTCTGTTTCCATTCCCTTTCTCAAAAATGAATATTAGAATGAATAAATATCTTTACGTTCCAGTGTCTTATATCCAATTGACTAGAACTTGTTCTATGTAGTTTCTGAGTCATCCTGCTCTTGGTGAACTTTTCAGCGAAGAAGACCAAAAGGTTTGGATTTTTTGTTCTCCTCTCCTATCCTAAACAAAGAATCAATTACTTTAAAATTGAAATTAAGCATCAGTTCGATATGATTTTTTTATTTTCATAACAAAAATAAATTTATTCTGCATTATGTTGCTAATACATTTGACCCTTTCAGATTTGTAAGGATTTGCAAGAAAAATTCTTTTTTAATCTTTTCTTACCTGGTTGCTTGTTTGCTGAAGTTAATTTTAAGTAATTTGAGCTTACTGTTCATTCTTTCATGTTAGATTTTCAAGTATCTGACTTCCCTTGAAGTGGAAGATTTTAAAGACGTGAAATCGGGATACTCTATATCATTTGTGAGTCTTCAATCTTATCTCCTGCTAAGTTGGAAAGAAAAGCTAACAACATTCAGCTTCTTACTGTATTTGCCATAGTATAATGACTTTTAATTATATTGTCTTGTATTTTATTCAGTACACTGGGTTATTGCTACTTTTGAACTGTTTTTGTCACCGTAAATATTAATATTTTTTTTACTTTTGAAGAACTTCAGTCCTAATCCATTTTTTGAAGACTCAAAGCTCACAAAGTCTTTTACCTTCCTTGACGAAGGAACAACAAAAATAACTGCAACATCAATTAAGTGGAAAGAGGGCATGGTAAGATCTCTTTGTTCATGTGCTTGAAATCGTTACTGTCATGTTTTACTACTGTTATTGACTCACTTATTGTTTTCAACTTCTGAAGGGACTTCCCAATGGGGTTGCTCATGCAAAGAAAGGGAGCAAGCGGCCTCATGCAGCAGATGAAAGGTTGGTCTTGCATTTTTTCTCTTTTGTTTTTTATATGTTAATTCTTGATAAATACATGTGTACTCAATGAACCAAAATCGCCATAGGGTACGAAGCACGTATACAAACACTATACCAGGAAAGAACTTCACAAAAGAAGAGAGAGAGAGAGAGAAAGAAAAGGAAAGGAAATGAGTCCAAAACAGCCGTCTACACAGGGACTAAATCCTCAGATTCTTCCTAAAGAGGTCACCTTGCACCTGAAAGTTTACCACCAAGTCAAATTGGTGCCTTAGGATAAACAAGACTATTGTTTTCAACATTGGGGTTTTATTTTCTCATCCCTTGTTCAACAGGAACCCTTCCAACCTCCCCTTACACCAAAAAGAAAAGGAAAAAGTCAAAAGGAATCTCAAAACCCTAATGGTAGTTTCAGTCTATACTTGGTCTCCTTATCCATTTATAAGTAATGACATGGCTGAACTGCTGCTAAAAATAGTGATAAGGTAAATTTCGGGATCTAATTAGGTGAACTGCTGGTTAATATAAGCACTTGACTTTCATGGTGCCTTGATTACTCGAATTTATATTTAGTTTAGTAGCAAAACGATCTCCAAAAAATACTGTTGATGTGTGTGCCAAGATTTTCTTTATAATTGAGAGAGAGATGCTAGAAGCCTCATAAACATTTATGCTATTTGTTGCTGCAATCTAAATTGGTTTGAACCAAGGTGGTGGACAAAGACTGATGCATGGCCTTCTAACGGGATTATTTGTTCCGCTGCCATTATGATCATTATTGTTTATATTATATATTTTTACTTTTTTGGCATTTCTTCTTTGTATTAAAGCCTTACTGTAGGCTTGCAATTCCCATTAAGTCATTAATATGATTGCCTACTCCCTGATATGTATTAGTGATTGTTATTCCTTAAGACATACTGTAAATGTAATAGCCTAGTGTTACTATTTGCATGAGTAACCAAGAGAAGTCTTGGGATTGCCGATGTTGTGTAATCCTTGATTTGTTATTCTTCCTGCATACAAGCATACTATGTTTTATCTTGATCATCTTATGCATTTGACAGAACTTTTTAAAAAATCTGTGTATCATCATAATCATGATATTTTTTTAATTTGCGTCTATCTTGCATCTAGAGCCAGGCATTTTAAAAACTTGTAGCATAACCTATAATTTTTATGTGCTTTAATATGTCGGTTCATTATTCTCTTGACCTTGTAAATGCAGCTTTTTTAGCTGGTTCACTGAAACCCAGCAGAAAGATGATATTGATGAGATTCAAGATGAGGTAAGATCCTTGTGTGTTTTCAAAATATATAAAGATTTTGAAGCTATTTCCTTTATTATTACAAATATTTTAAAGCTATTAATGGATAGATATGAAATCATCTTTGCTCAGATTGCAGAGATAATTAAGGAGGATTTGTGGCCCAATCCTCTTACTTATTTTAACAATGTAAGCTATTTTCCTTAGATCATTCTCCCTCTTATTTTCACTTGGATCTTTGGAGGTCTAACCTTTAATATTTTAAAACTTCTTTGTATAGGAGGCTGATGAAGTGGACTTTGAGGGGGATGAAGGAGATGAAGAGGTAACTGCAATCTTAAGTTACAAATGCTTTGATATTTTTACTAGAGCTTAAAGATGTTTGACATTATTGCTTTGAAGTTCTCGTTATACAATCTTTATAGTTTTCGTACAAGGCTTATCTAATATAATTGTTTTTTCATGCAAAGTCTCTATACATCTTTCTCATAAATTGAACTCATCATTGTGCTTAATTTCAATTCTATATGTTCCTTGGAGTTGTAAAAAAATCTATATTAATGACTTTGGTGGTGGAAATATTCTGACTTTGCAAAACAGTCTCAATTTGGATTTTATTGAGCATGGAAAATGATGTCTTAGGGTCTTGGTATTTTATTGTTACCAAACTGGAACATTCTATACTTCCTTGGAGTTGTAAAAAAATCTATATGAATGACTTTGATGCGGTGGTAATATTTTGACTTTGCAAAATAGTCTTGATTTGGATATTATTGTCCATGGAACATAATTTTTCAATTGAAGTCTTGGTTACATTATTGTTACCAAGCTCAAAAATTCTATACACATTCCTTGGAGTTGTAAAAAAATCTATATGAATGACTTTGATGCGGTGGAAATATTGTGTCTTTGCAATATAGTCTTGATTTTGATATTATTGATTAAGAAAATTAATGTTTTAATTTGGGTCTTGGTTACTTTATTGTTAGCAAGCTTGAAATATTTAAACCCTGAAGTTATGCCAAAAAATTGTTTTGTATTTAGATTCTCTCACAAGTGGGAGAAACATTATTTTATTTGCATTTTTTTAGCTCTGCACATTGAAACCCTAAAACAGTTGGTGGACTTGGTGTTGCCATGGTCTTGAGTTTATTTTTAAAATATTGTGAATTTTGTGTGTGATACTAGTAGTTCAATGTAAATCCTGAATCAAAATGCTCTCTCCATCAGGAAAATGGGAGCGATGGCTCGGAAGATGAAGATGAAGATGGCGATGATGAAGAAGGTGACGAGGACGAAGGCAATTAAGTTGGGTCACATTTCTGTTTGACATTCACTACTATGGTAATGGTTTTTGTAAAGTGGTGCTTAAAGGTTACATGTAGAGGGCAAGGGTGAATGTGAAATCATTAATATGTTGCTACTACCAGTAGATGGTTTTATTGCCCAATTATCCTTTTGATTATTCATAGGGTTAATTACTATTTTCTTATATATCCCTCTAGATCAGCTTATATTCAACTTAATTATTGATATTATTATAGTTTGGTCGGTTTCTGGAGAGCTACCTTTATTTAACAATGGTGTGGTGGTTGTGTATTCTTCATTTCACTTGACAAAATACATGGTACGGGTGGCTGTGTATTCTTCATGGGAGTGGCTTCGTTACAGAGTTTTATTTTAGCCTAGCAGCAGACTCTTTTAGGTTTTCATAATTTGTTTTAATTTTTACTTGCTTGTCATCTTTCTAATTCTCTAGTATATCACTCTATTAGGTGTCAAATAAAGTAAAATAAAATAAACTTGTAGTCTTATGGCCCACAGAACCTTTCTGGCCACCAATTTTTTATTTATTTTTGTTAAATTTATATCTACCATATTAGTAAGACGACAAACTGATCTATTATTTAGGCTGTTATTTTAATATTATTTTTTTAAAATTCAATAAAAGAATATGAAAGAAAAACAAGTTGGTATTTAATATAGGGATAATATCAAAAATTAAGTCTTTAATACGTTATTTAAATCTACAAAGAATAAGTAAAAATGAACAAACAAAAACTCTATGTGGACATAAAAGTTGGATATAAAAATTAGAGCGAGTATATTTGAATTTTATCTATTTGTATTTTGACCCCTAATGAGAATAAAAATATAAATAAGTGAAATTAAAATACAATCATATCTAGTTTTCATGTTCACGTAAAAGTAGGACTGAGCAAAAAACGGGTATAACCGAAAAACCGATCACAACCGAAATATTTTAACCGAAATATTCTAACAATTCGGTTATTTTTACTATTTCGGTTATATCCGAATTTTTGTACGGTTTTCGGTTAGTTTGTACGGGTATTACTTTTGGGTTATTCGGTTAACCGAATAACCGAATAACACTTTAAAATAATAAATGACTCTTGACTCTTAGACTCTTGACTCAGCAGAACAGTCAGCACTCGGCCCAAAATCCTCGTCAAGATATCAGATCTCTCAAGATCCTCCCCCTCTAACTTGATCTTCCCGTATGGGTTTTCTGTGGTTTCTTCGATTTTGTCCATCAATGGAGGATCTGATGATTCTTGTACAGCTGGATCTGGATCTCTACTTTCAGTGGTTTTTAGGGCTTTAGGTTGATGGGTTATTTCGGTTGGGGTTTGTGCGGAAGACATTGGAATGGCATTTTTGGTGACTGGTGTCGTTAGGGTTTGACGGTTTGTTGTTGTCGTCGTTGTCTTTGGTGTGGTCTGTGTGGATAATCTGCCTCCCATGGTTATTATTCTTAAAACTCTTCCCTGTTTTTTAGATTATTTTTGTGTTGTTTATAATAACTTTTTGGCTGTCTTTTATGACTTTATACATCATTAGTTTGGCTGTGTCTACAAAATATTTTGGACTTTCTGCAGAGGTTGGATTGTTCTGTTGTTGTTGATGTACTCTTTTGCTTCATTTTTTAAGTTCGGTTATTAACCGAATAACCGAATAACCTATTCGGTTATTCGGTTATTCGGTTAATCGGTTATCATATATTTCGGTTAATTGTTCGGATACCCATAATAGTGTAATTTCGGTTTTCGGTTATAACCGAAATTATTGTTCGGTTCGGATAATAACCGAATGCTCACCCCTACGTAAAAGAGCTCATGAACAAATTTTACTCTATAAAATGACAAATAAAGAGGAAAAAGAAAGTATTGTAGAAGCACACAAAGGTAAAATAATATTAGTAACTAGAGAGATAAAATGTCGTAGAGACTGGAGAGAGGAGATAGATACTTTTATTACAAAATAAAATAGGGATTTGATGTTTTTATAAGTAAAATTGATAATTTCATATATAAGATTTTTAACATGAATAATAAATAAGTCTCACACTTTGTGTGAAAAAACTTGTGAAAATATTAATTTTTATTTGAGAAAATAATAATTTCCTTAAAATATTATCCTTCTAAAATTAATTGAAAAGATAAAAGTCAACGAAATTGGAATTGAATGCAAGAAAAGTGTAAAAAATGCAATCTGTAATATATAGTATTATTTAATATATACTCCCTCCTATTCAGATTAAATAATATTTTAGAGTTAAGCACACTTATTATAATTAATTATTTCTCTCTCCACAATTGTCTATTCTCATTCTCCACAATTGTCCTTAATTAATTATTTCTCTCTCCACAATTGCATTTACTAAGCATATTAAATAGAGGGATAAATTAGGAAAAAATAGTGCAATATTGCATAGAGATTCCAAAACGACACTTATATAGAATAAAATTAAACTCCCTAAAACGTCATTTAATCTGAATAGGAGGGAGTATATAAATATGATAAAACAGAACATGATTTTATATAAATATAACACAGAAAATAATAATAATAAATAAATTCGAGTCTTTTGAATTCACAAAGTCTCCTTAAAGTAAATTTATTCCCTCACAGGTGCTAAGGATTAATTGAATAATTGCTTCCCAAGATAAAACGGATTTTAATTTTTAATTAGTATCACTACAAAATTAAGAATTCGTTGAACGCAAATTCTATGTTATATACTCGAACTTTACTGTCAATAATAATGATGCATGTAAATGGAAATTACAGTAATGATGCATGAAAATGGTGTATTCATACACTTACTCAGAAACGAGAAAGGTATGCAGAATGGAACTGCAGAACGAGAACGGGACGGCAGAACGGGAACAGGACTACAGAAGGGAAAGAACGAGATTTTTTAGAAGGGAAGGAACGGGAATTTTTTACTGCAGAACGGGGAAGGAAAGGAACGGGACGGGACGGGAAATATATTAGAAAAGTAAGTTATGTTGGCGCCCATACTGATTAATTTATAGAAGCATTAGGCAGTTTATTACCGTTGGCACACAACAAAACTACGTAGTATTGATAATAACCTAAAACAAAATCTGATAATTTATTAAATAGATTTTGTCCAAAAAAATTATATATCCCGACCGAATAGCACTGCGCATGTGGGTTTGAACCATGTCTTGGCTAGGTCCTCTCCCTTTCACAAAAGTGGGGTGCCCCTTGGGGCCCTTCCTATTGAGCAAACATCCCATATATAAAGACTTCATTTTTTTCCTCTAATGCCCTATGTGAGATTTTTATAATTTACAACATTCAAGTAGTTGATTTTGGAGTCAATTTTCTCATTCAATTCTTAATAGATTTGAACACATAAATATACCACGTTATACTCCTCGTTGAGGAGAACACATTTGTGTAAAAATCCGATATTTACGGAATGTGGGTCCTATAATAAATTAAGTCTCAAATACTTTAATATTTATTTGTTAAACCCATTTCTAATAAAAAACTAAATTATTAATTCTTTCTCAAAATCTATAAAAGATAGATAAAAAAGAATAAATTTCACCCAATAGGTAAAAAGCAGCGGAAGGAAATAATTTTTTTTTCATCCGTTACCTTTTTTATCTGCCTTTTTAGATAGTAAAATTTATTCATGTTTTTAAAATTGAATTAATATTTTCATATGTGTTGGGTCATGATATTTCTCCTATATTGGGCCGGGTACATTGGACTCACTTATTAATTAAGATATTGGGCTCATTGGGCCCAATCATTATATTGACTTCATTAAATTCTATAAAAACCGGGCTGGGTCAATGGGTCAGCCCATTGGGTCATTTAATATCTATTACTTTGACTTGTAATGATGATATAGTATGACAGTTGACCAAGATACCTGCCATACATTAATGTGGATGGGATTATAGCCGGCCGGCGATGTGAACAGCAACAAAAAGCAATGTACATGTTTCATGCAGCCGGTAGAACCCATCAGATCATGGGGATATGTCAGATGGTAGTAGGTGGCACAATATTCCATGCAAAGATATTATTTCCCACCGAGTAAGTCTTCATGAGAGAGGTATGTATTACACACGAGATAGATTAACACCATTCATACTCACATTGCACTAGACTTTTTCCTCTTGAGTTAACCTTGTAAACAGACATACTTACTCTCACGCCTGAGCTATCCCCCGGCGGTCCGGCCGTCAAGCTTGTGGTGTTGTCGTGTTTACTGTGCAGGATCAGGACGTCTTTCGCGATTGGGACGTGAAGAAAGATCTTGGCGTTAACATTGGCGCTAGAAGGAGGGCTGAGTTCTAGTGTCCTGAGTATTTTTCAATCACTCATCTTGTTTTATTCTATCCGGTTTTCATGGGGAAGAGTAGAACATCTACACCCGAAGGACAGCCGATGGCTGTCAGTGATTCAGCACCGTGAATATCTGCCAAAGATCGTTTGGGACCAACTATAAGTGTCCATGCTAGCACAGCATCCAAACGTTCACATGAAGATTCTCGACCAAGGGCGGTAGGCAAAGCAAAGCGTAAGCTTATATTCCCCACAGAGAAAGAGCCTGGTCATGGTCGGAAACGAGTAGAAGGCACCTCGCCTAGAACTCGAAACCGAGATGACCAAAACGCAAAAGCCTCCCGTTTGGCAAAGATGGCAGACGAAGCAGATAAAGCCATGGAAGCACTTATGAAACAACGTCAGGACATAGCCGAGCAAATGGCTCGAGTGGCAGAATTAAGAGACGAGGAGCTCAGTTATGTCCAATCCGAAGAGCAAGGGCATCGAAGCGGAAAAGAACCTGCTCACTCAGTACGAGAGTCTCTAGGTCGAACTAGGGAAAGAAGAAGGTCTCGTAGCCCTACTCCTCAGAGATCAAAGAGAGTATATCTTCCTGTCGAGTCCAGAGAACAGGGACGAAGTCAACGAAGAGGTCGATCCAGAGATCGCACTCCGGAGCATGCAAAGAGAGCACTTGTCATCGCACATTCTCGCCATAGTGCCCGAAGTCAAAGACGAAGTATATCCAGAGGACATACTCCCGAGAGTCTACTGAGGGTACCCCGCCCTGTAGATACTCGTCATAGGAGAAGTCCCTCTAGAATGGAAGGATCTGTTGAGAAAATCCGATCTGCTCACAGAAAGAAAGAATTGCCAGAGAAAGAGGCATCGTCACAACCAGAAGGCGTGGAATATCTGGTTAAGGAATTGAAGGAGCTTCGGAAGCAACTTGCCGAAGTTCAGAAAACCAAAGACACTCCGGGAAAGAAGGCATCCCCTTTTTCTGCGGAAATTCTTAGTGAAAAGGTTGATCCCACCAAGAAGTTGCCCCACATCGAAAGTTATGATGGATCGGGGGACCCTTACGACCATAGTCAGGCATTCGACCGACTTATGGACTATTATGACTTTAGCGATGCAGCTAAATGTCATACGTTTGTCACAACGCTCAGAAAAGATGCCCGACAGTGGATGGGGACCCTACCCTCGGATTCTATCTCGTCCTGGGAAGATATGTGCAGCAAATTTCATGCTCGTTTTGGGAGCAACAGAAGAAGAGGAAAGCCAACTGGTTCATTGGCTCAAGTCCGACAGTCCTCTAACGAGTCTTTGGGCCAGTACGTGAAACGATTCCGTGAAGCAGTCGGCCAAGTGGCAGATCTGAATGATCTACAGGCTGTAGGACTGTTTCAGAATGGTTTAGATCTGGTCAAGTCGGAAAAGTTGGTGAAAAAACTTATGTTTAACCATCCGAAGAGTCTCGCCGAAGCCTTTGACAAAGCCGAAGGTTATATCGTGGTAGAAGAAGCCATGAACAGTCTCAAACGTCCTTCGGATCGGTTCAAAGAGACAGATGGGGATAAGGCCGATGCGGATCAGAAGAGACATGAAGGGAATAAAGACCGCCACGAAGGCGGATCGAAGAGATACAACAACTGGAGGCAGGGTGGAGGACGTTCGTCCGCTCCACCTCAAAGGGTAAACAGAGTTTACACAGCACTTAATACAGATAGGGCTGTTATCTTGGACCAAATCAAAAACCAACCTATCTTTGAACCGTCTCGAGATAACATCAAGCCCGGAAAAGGTAACCCTCGCAAGTATTGTGATTATCATCAAGCCTCAGGTCACGATACGAACGATTGTGCCAGTTTAAAAGAGTTTATCGAAAGAAAGATACAGGGGGGATCTTTAGTTCAGTACATAGCTGCCAGAGATAATCAACAGCAAGGTCAGACACCCGTCCAGGCAGCTCAACCAGTTCAGCTGACGTTACCGGCTACGGGACAACCAGCCAGACATGTAATCGATGTCATCACCGGGGGTACTTCTGGAAAGTTGGTTGGGAGAAAGCGCCGAAGCCATTTGGATTCGGTCATGTCGGTGGCGGGTACCTTCCCGAAGACCGACAGACCTTATCCGAATACGGTAATCTCTTTTACCGATGAGGATTACCCTTCGGAAGCCATCGAACCACACGAAGGATCATTGGTACTGACTGCACAGGTGGGTTCGGTGGATATGAAAAGAATGATGGTGGATAACGGGTCTTCTGTGGACATCCTATATGCTCATGCTTACCAAAGAATGAATCTGGAGGGACAGAAGATGGAGATAGGCCAGGAGGCCCCTCTGTATGGTTTCAGCAATGATCCGGTTAAGGTGGCAGGGACGATTGAATTACCGGTCATATTTGGAACGGCCCCCCAACAGGTGAAAATTATTTGCAAATTTTATGTTGTACACGTCGATTCTGCTTATAATGCTATTTTGGGGAGGCCCACTTTAATTGCTCTGCAAGCTATAACATCAATACCTCATTTCAAAATCAAATTTCCTACTGCTCATGGGGTCGGCGAGGTGAAAGGAGATCTGGACCTTGCTAGAAGGTGTTATAGAAATGCCGTTATCACTTCGGGAGTGGGGGTATCAAAGCAACAGCAAACCATGACGATTGAGATCGAACCCTTCACTGAAAGTAGTTCCGAACCGTCGGTCACACCAGCTGAAGAAACAGAAGAAGTAGAGCTCATTCTTGGCAAAGAGGACAAAACAGTGAAAATAGGTTCGGGCTTGCCGGAACCTCTCCGGACGAACCTCATAGAGCTCCTGAGATGTTTTGTCGATATTTTTGCATGGGAACCTCAGGACATGCCGGGAGTAAGCAGGAATATTGCGGAGCATCGATTGGAGGTGGACCCGTCAAAGAAGCCAGTGCGGCAGAAGAGGAGGATCTTTGCACCGGAGCGTCAACGGATCATTGATGAGGAGATTGCAAAATTGCTGGCAGCTGATTTCATCTTTGAAATCGACTACCCGCAATGGATGGCTAATGTGGTTCTAGTCCAGAAGCAAAATGGCAAATGGCGAGTCTGCATTGATTATAGCGATCTGAACAAGGCATGTCCGAAGGATTTCTACCCGCTGCCCCACATTGATCAGCTCATTGATGCCACTTCGGGGTATGCTCTATTAAGTTTTATGGACGCATTTTCTGGGTATCATCAAATCTCCATGTGTAAAGAGGATATACCGAAGACGGCGTTCATTACGCATCGTTCGGTATATGCCTATAAGAAAATGACTTTCGGCCTCATTAATGCCGGAGCAACATACCAGAGAATGATGAACCATATTTTCAGACATCAGTTGGGCAGGAATATTGAGGTTTATGTAGATGATATGATTGTCAAGAGCATGTTGGTACATAAACATTTGGATGATTTAGAAGAATGCTTTCAGACTATTCGTCATCACAACTTGAGACTGAACCCCACTAAGTGCACTTTCGGTCTGGGTTTTGGTAAATTTCTGGGTTATCTTGTCAGCCGAAGAGGAATCGAAGCCAATCCGGAGAAGATTCAAGCGATCCTGGACATGAAGACTCCTCAGTCATTTAAAGATGTTCAACGTCTGACTGGAAGGATTGCAGCTTTGCGGAGGTTTATGTCCAAGTCAGCAGAAAGGTGTTTACCGTTCTTCAACACATTGAAGGGGCCGAAGAATTCAAAAACTTTCCAATGGACTTCAGAATGTGAAGACGCCTTTCAAGGCATTAAGTCCTATTTATCTTCGGCGCCTTTGCTGGTGAAACCCGTCCCTGCCGAGCCTCTATATTTATACCTCGCAGCTAGTCCGATGGCAATAGGAGCTGTTTTGGTACGCCAAGTTGGGGGTAATCAACATCCAGTTTATTATGTGAGCCATGTCCTTCGAGATGCTGAAACCAGGTACCCAAACATTGAAAAGTTTGCTTTCGCTTTAATAACTGCTAGTCGAAAGCTTAGGCAATACTTCCAGGGTAGACTGGTAATAGTATACACGGATCAACCTTTGAAGAAAATTATGAGCAGACCAGAGGTATCAGGGAGATTGGCTGCATGGACGATGGAATTATCTCAATTCTTCATTGAATATCATCCCCGAACCGCCATCAAGGGGCAAGCTTTAGCTGATTTTATGATCGAATGCTCGTTTTCTGAAGCTGATGAAGCCGTGGTCGAAGCTGAAGGGTCTGATAGGACAGTTGTTGTCCTTCAACAGAAAGAGAGTTCGTGGACGCTGTTTGCGGATGGGTCTTCAACTTCAGACGTCAGTGGAGCGGGGGTTATTTTGACAAGTCCAGAGGGATTCAGAGTGCAGCAGGCTATCCGTTTTCAGTTTAAAGCGACGAATAATGAAGCTGAGTACGAGGCAGTATTGGCCGGTTTGCGACTAGCGAAGAGTCTAGAAGTGCAGAGAATAATCATTTTCAGTGATTCTCAGTTAGTCGTGAAACAATTTACTGGGGAGTACGAAGCTCGAGGTCCCCGGATGATCAAATATTTGAAAGAATTAAAGGATCGGCTTCAATACTTCTCATCATATGAATTTCAGGGGGTCGAACGAAGCAACAATTCCATTGCTGATGCACTTGCCAAGCTAGCTACTACGGATGTTAATGTTTTTGAAGGATCAGTATACTTGGAAATTCTACAACATCCTAGTGTTCATCACGAAATGGTGACGTGCGTTGACCGAACCAACTGTTGGTTGACTCCCTACATAGAATATTTGGCTGATGGCGTCTTACCTTCGGATCGGATGCTCGCTAAGAAAGTCAAGTATAAAAGTGCTAATTTTGTTCTGATTGATGGGGATCTCTTCCGAAGGGCCCTCTCGTCTCCATTATTGAAATGTCTGACTCCATCAGAAGCTGAATACGCTCTCCGAGAAGTGCATGAAGGCATTTGTGGCGACCATATGGCTGCCAAGTCATTAGCATATAAAGTACTTCGTCAGGGGTATTATTGGCCTACAATCTTCAAGGAAGCAACCGAATATGTAAAGAAGTGCGAGAAGTGCCAGCTCAACAGTCCAATACCGCATCAGCCACCAGAAGAGCTATACTCGATCCTATCTCCTATACCCTTCGCTGTCTGGGGGGTTGATATATTGGGGCCACTACCGAAAGCAAAGGGCCAGGTCAGTTTTGTTATAGTTGCCATAGACTATATGACCAAATGGGTAGAGGCGAAGCCACTTAGGTCAATAACGGAACAGGAATGTTTGAAATTCATGAAGGAGTCAGTTGTATTCCGTTTCGGAATTCCTAAGGTGGTAATATCAGATAATGGCCGTCAGTTTGTTGGATCAAAGTTTGAAGCCTTTTTAACAGAATTGGGGATCCAGCACAGAAAGACTTCAGTGGCTCATCCTCAATCAAACGGACAAGTTGAAGTGACCAACAGAACGCTATTGAACGGGATCAAGCGCAGACTGGACGAAGCTAAAGGCAGATGGCCAGAAGAGCTATTAAGTGTTTTATGGGCATATCGAACTACTCCGAGGACTACAACAGGAGATTCCCCTTTCAGATTGGCCTATGGTACTGATGCCTTAGTCCCAATTGAAATCGGATCCCCCAGTCTTCGAGTCAGTCATTTCAACGAGATTTACAACGAGGAAGGACTAAAGACCAATCTTGATCTATTGGAAGAAGTCAGGGAAATAGCCTTAATCAGATTGGCAGCATATCAGCGAAGAGCGGCCAAGCATTACAATAAGGGGGTAAAACTTCGCAGATTTGAAGTAGGAGATTTTGTTCTCAGAGAAGTCGAAGCGTCTACACCTCAGAATTTGGGAAAGCTAATGCCAAATTGGGAAAGACCCTATGAAGTCACAGAGGTTCCGAAGCCAGGGACTTATCGTTTGAAAGCATTAGATGGCTCAGTAATCAAAAACACTTGGCACGCTGGCAGGCTCAGAAAATATTTTCAGTAGATTTGTTGTCAATACATCAAAAGTCTGTAAATATCTACATCATCATCAATAAAAGATCATCTTTTCCCACAAAAAGTTTTGTCTTTGCTGCTGCGTAGTTCATGGGAGTTAGGAGGTTCGGGAGGACTTGCTGACCATTCGATGGTAGCCTCTTCGGCAGGTGGTCACTATTTGGCAGTGTCAGGCCCTTCGGGGTAGGCATTTGTCGCCACTATTTGGCAGTGTCAGGCCCTTCGGGGTAGGCATTTGTCGCCACTATTTGGCAGTGTCAGGCCCTTCGGGGTAGGCATTTGTCGCCACTATTTGGCAGTGTCAGGCCTTTCGGGGTAGGCATTTGTCGCCACTATTTGGCAGTGTCAGGCCCTTCGGGGTAGGCATTTGTCGCCACTATTTGGCATTGTCAGGCCCTTCGGGGTAGACAATTGTCGCCACTTAGACCTTGTCAGGCCCTTTGTGGTAGGCAAGTGTCATCTTTTGGTTCTGTTAGGCCTTTCGGGGTAAATTAACCTTCAATGAAGCAGATCTATCTCACACTT
The DNA here is from genome assembly GCA_020205505.1 of Panax japonicus. Lineage (NCBI taxonomy): Eukaryota > Viridiplantae > Streptophyta > Magnoliopsida > Apiales > Araliaceae > Panax > Panax japonicus. Next base: position 7,484,681 of record CM035095.1, on the reverse strand, counting down.
CGATGACCGAATAAGTATCCCTTTACTTTATCACCTGAATTTTCTCTAAGTGTTGAGTTCAGAACGCATTGTTATATAACCTCATTTTGTCTATCATATGATTTGCCTGATTATTAATCAACTACTTGAGTTAAATCCTCGAAGGAGTTTTTTACACAATTGTCCGTATTAATTCATATTGAAATATTGACAGAAAGAAAACACACTGAAGTCATAAGGAAGAAGACCATTTTTCATTGATATTCTATTTAGTTACAAAAAATAAGGAAATTACAAAAGATATCATTTCAGGCAGCTCCATCATCATCTGAAGAGTCGAGCAAGTGTGGATCTAAGTTGGCTTTGAACAACTTATCCTTGCCACGAGTTCGGCAGAGCGTGTAGCTTTCTGTAAAGATCCTCATTATCTCTCCGCTTATTTCGTCCGAATTCCGATACTCTTCACAGATTTCTTTGCGAAGAGCATCAGTCAAAGGAGGCCCTAAATCTCGGAGAGCTTTAAGTTCTCGATTTTCTTGCTCGAGCTGCTGCCGAATGTTCATCTGACGGGTCCCTTCAGTTTCCAGATCATGGATCGTCTTAGTCAAAACCTTAGCGTCAGATTTCAAATTGCTGATCTCGTTCATCCTTATCTCACTCCTCAGAACCAAATCAACATTCATCTTGGTGATCTCGGCATGTTGAACTTTAGTCGATTTCAATTCTTCATTGGAGATTTTCAAATCTTCCTTGGCTCGGGCCAGATCTTTATGAAGACCTTCATTTGTATGAAGGATACCTTCGCGTTGAGTTCTTTCCCGAGCCAAAGTTGATTTCAATATGGCATTCTCCTTCCTCAGCCTCTCCTCTTCGGATTCGGCTTCAAGAGATCGCGGATACAGACGCCCGAACACAGCATTTGCCTACACATGTTCAGTGTTATTCAATCAGTACCAGATACACAAGTACAAGCGTAAGTACGAAAAGAAAGGAAAGAGTCATTTACCTTCGCCAAATAGCTCATGCCTTCTTTGAGCAAGTCCCCATTCGAACTGTTACCGAATCGGTGGTCATCGGTCTCGCGGACGAAAGCCTCGAACAGTTGGAAGGGAAAGTTGGCATTAAATTGGGGCCACATAGTTGGCGAACCCATGGCGTCATTCTGAAAGTCGGTAGTCGTTCGTCTTGAAGGGGAAGGCACATGCTGACTGCGAACCGGAGATGGGTTCGCAGGTATCGCCTCTGGGGGAGGAGATCGAGCAGTTGGAGGCTCGGGATTCAAGGAAGGGGCAGAAGAAGGGGCCTCGAGTGTTTCTGTTGTAGTTGGGGGCTCGGGAGCCGAGGAGGGTACAGGATGGGCCTCGGCTGTTTGTGTTGTAGATGAAGGGTTAGTTGATGTTGAAGGAGGAGGGACACGAAGTTCTTCTGCCGTCAGAGGAGTTATTTTTGATCTTATCTTCTTTGCACGAAGAACCTTTGCCCTGTCTTGGGGAGGTATATCCAATAAGCTCCTCTTCTTCGGGTTTGGGTTGGAAGGTGCAATAATAATGGGTCCGGTTGAAGGAGTTGGTTGAGGGATTTCTTCAGGAAGGATCGTTTGTGGATTTGCTTCGGGAAGAATATCCTCGTCACTTTCAGGATCAACCTCGCGCGGGGTAGTCCTGACCTTTTTGACAGCTTTCTTTTTTCGACGAGGTCTGAGAGCTTCTTCAGGATGGGTAGGCTCCTCAGCTTCGGGCTCGTCGTTTTGAAGGAGGATGATTGGTGGGTCGGAGGCGGATGGATTTGTTTGAGAAGGGTCTTCAACAGGAAGCTCCTCATGGGTCTCCGAAGTCTTTCCCGCCAGAAAGTCTTCTAAACCTTTTACTTCCGAAGAAGTTGGCTTGATCAGAGACACTGCAAAAAACTATGTATTAAAGTCCACATCACATAAATATCTCAAGAAATTATGCCATAAAGTCTGTCGAACTTACATTTATGATCATACAGCCAGGCTTGTTTGGTCAGAAGAGTGAAGCTCCACTCTTTTGGAGGAATCTTCATCAAGAAATCTCCCATTTCCTTTATGCGTGCTCCGGGAATATCTCCGAAGTCGGCAGAAATTCGATCTGAAGTAGTCCAATCTGGAAGAGAAGAGATTTCTGGTCCATTGATGAAGAACCACTCTTTGTGCCATCCTTTGTTGCTTGAGGGAGTGCTCATTAGAGGCCTCCTCTCAAATTTGGAGTTCGGACGTGGAGACTGTTTGCTTATCATCTTAAACCCTGGTTCTCGGGATTTGCCGGCGGAGAAGAGGGTGAAAAACATGTCCACGGAGGGAGTAATCCCTAACTCGTGGCAGAAGGCAATAAATGCCAGAATGTGGATGTAGGAATTGGGCACGAGTTGTGCGAAGCCCACTCCTATGAACCCTAGGAGGGTAACGATGAAGGCGTGGAGGGGTAAGCGAATCCCCTTTTCTAGAAGGGTAGCAGGCATGGCGACCCAACCGTCCGGTCGCTGGTACATACGCTCTTCGGAAGTGGGAGCTCGTACATCGTATGTCTCCGGAATCCGGTAATGAGTTCGGAGGAAACATACCTCCGATTCTGTGATGATGGATTTGGTGTTGGCATGAGGAAATTGTTCCTCATCCTTGAAGAAATCGACAGGATGTATGGGGTTTGCACTCGAGCCCTCTGGGTTGGGTTTGGATTGTGAAGAACTTGAAGGAATCTGGTTTGGGTTCACCATTGTTGAGATCTGAGAAGCTAGAGAGAAAGTTTCTGAAAGGCGAGAGAAAGCTCAAAGGTTCAAATTTCAAATCAGCAGGTAAAACCGTCGAAATTGGTAAAGTTAGCTTTTTATACTGACTGTTACACAGGAATCAAGGCCGGCGCATTAATTATCGGTAATAATGAGAATTTGAAGGAGGCGTGTTGGGATGACCCTTGGATACCTTGTCAATTTGGGCCTATCTGTTGAGTTTCTGATTATTGACCCGTCCTCTTTAAAATTCAAATCCTTTATCAGAATGGGCTTATTATTCTGGGCATCCTGCCATCCCTTATCCTATGATACACATCAAAGTGGGTATGCTTCAACTATCTCTCACCTTTGGGCCTTTATTAAATTTTGATATCATGGACCATTTATAGTTTTCTATTAAACGTCCTGTTTAACTAAAAAACTAGGGGGTAATGTTGGGTCATGATATTTCTCCTATATTGGGCCGGGTACATTGGACTCACTTATTAATTAAGATATTGGGCTCATTGGGCCCAATCATTATATTGACTTCATTAAATTCTATAAAAACCGGGCTGGGTCAATGGGTCAGCCCATTGGGTCATTTAATATCTATTACTTTGACTTGTAATGATGATATAGTATGACAGTTGACCAAGATACCTGCCATACATTAATGTGGCTGGGATTATAGCCGGCCGGCGATGTGAACAGCAACAAAAAGCAATGTACAGGTTTCATGCAGCCGGTAGAACCCATCAGATCATGGGGATATGTCAGATGGTAGTAGGTGGCACAATATTCCATGCAAAGATATTATTTCCCACCGAGTAAGTCTTCATGAGAGAGGTATGTATTACACACGAGATAAATTAACACCATTCATACTCACATTGCACTAGACTTTTTCCTCTTGAGTTAACCTTGTAAACAGACATACTTACTCTCACGCCTGAGCTATCCCCCGGCGGTCCGGCCGTCAAGCTTGTGGTGTTGTCGTGTTTACTGTGCAGGATCAGGACGTCTTTCGTGATTGGGACGTGAAGAAAGATCTTGGCGTTAACAATATGTATAAATGCTAGTTCCACAAGATCTTCCTCTCATGAATAATAAGTGGGTCCACTCTCACGTGAGAGAGCTAAGATTTTCATATATAGAAATATTAGTTCTCTTTCTAAAGCTCGAACGCAATTATATTAATTTTGAATTTTATGATTTCATAAACTGACTCAAAAAAATTAAAATTTATTTCTAATTTTGGAACGGAGGTATATCTTAAGAAAGTACTAATGACTTAATTTCTCATATTATCTATAAATTAGATATTAATTTATTTATATTTTTCAGTGAATTTCAGAAAGATGATATTCATTCTATACTCATTTTAATTAATCAAACAAACCATTAATTATAATATTTAATATTTGTAATTTCTCCTTAAAAAATTAATTAAAAAGGAAGAGAGGGAGTATGCGTACATTAAATCTGCATTAACTGAGGAAAGCTTTAATAATTATCTTATTAGTATTAAAGTGTTTGATGGATTACGTTGATAGAATTTGCACCGATAATCGGTATATACATTAGCAAGAAAACAAACTCATTTAATATTTTAGCTAAGCTTTGATTTGAATCAGATTTTTATGATGATCTGCGACTTGTACGAGAGGCTTATATAAGCAACAAGATATTTGTAGAAGTCTATAATAAGTAGAAGCAATATACAATGACAAACTCAAATACTATTCCCACAGTTGATCTCTCTCCTTTCTTGATCACCACCGGAGGAGACGAGGAAGGAAAGAAAAAGGCCAAAGACGTTATAACCCAAGCTTGCTCCGAGTACGGCTTTTTCCAAATTGTGAACCATGGCATATCCCTTGATCTGATGAACCAAGCAATCGATCTGTCAAAGACATTTTTTGGGTGCCCAGATCAAGAGAAGCTCAAGTTAAGTCCTCTCCCTGGGGCACCTCTACCTGCCGGATACAGCAAACACCCAGACCACTCGGCCGACAAGATGGAATATTTGTTGATGTTTTCCCCTGAATCCAACTTCAATATTTTCCCCGACAATCCACCTCAAATCAAGTGAGTCGATCAGATCTACACTTTTTTTTTCTTTTTTTCTGAATTAATTAATTGTTGGGAATATTTTTCTATGATTTCTTTAAAATGTAATGTTATAGGGATGTACTGGGAGAATTGTTCGCCTGCTTCAGTAAGACAGCGCAGCTCTTGGAGACCATCTTGAGTGATTGTCTAGGCCTTCCTCCAAACTTCCTTGAAGAATTCAACGAGGATAGAAGCTGGGATTTTATGACGGCTTTGCGATACTTCCAGACAGATGATGAGACTGAGAATAACAATGGTCTATCCGAACATGAAGACGGAAATTGTATCACATTTGTGATCCAAGATGAAGTTGGAGGGCTACAAGTTCGAAAGAATGGGGAATGGATTCCGGTGACTCCCATTCAGGGAACAATAGTTGTCAACATAAGTGATGTTATTCAGGTAATATTTTTCTAGGGAATTAATCCATGCATGCATATTAATTTTCTTTCTTAAAAATAAAAATATAAAAAATTGCGGATGATATTTGCAGGTTCTGAGCAACAACAAATTTAAGAGTGCAACTCATAGAGTGATTAGACCCAAAGGGAGAAGCCGTTACTCGTGTGCCTTTTTCTATAATTTGCAAGGAGAAAAATGGGTTGAGCCATTGCCACAGTTCACCCAAGAAATTGGAGAGGCACCAAAGTACAGGGGATTCTTGTACAAGGATTATCAGGCTTTGAGGATGAGAAACAAGACTCACCCCCCGACCAGACCTGAAGATGTCATCCACATTACCCATTATGCCATCCCACCCTATAGCTAAGACATTAATTGTTATATATATATATATATATATATATATATATATATATATATATATATATATATATATATATATCCATTTCATCTGTATGCATGCATTTCTAGTTATGACATAATATATGTTCCTAACTAGCTAGCTCATAAATAAGAAAACGTACGTACGTGCCATCTCTCTATCTTTTCATTTGTGAGAGGAATCTGTTGGGCAAAGCAAACCGTTGTTGACTAGATGCTTTTAATTTTGTAGCATTATCTTATGATGACATTGTTGACTAAATTATTTGTTTGGTAGAGTTGATTGGATCATGACAATCAAATTATAAATAAAAAGATTAATTAATAAATATCACATAATAAAAGTTGGATTACAAATTAATTTTTATTCCTTAATTAAAGCATGCTACTTATTAAATTTGTATTGTTAAATAATAATCTATAAAATTCTCTTACGCTCATTAATTGAAAAGCTGTCCGATTAGAATAGTATACATTACAAGCACACCAAACCTTGGCGTCTTTTAGCTACATCCAGGCCCCATATGCAAATAGATTAGTTTGTTACACGTCACAAATTAAGACTATTAGTATTAATTAATCCAAGCACATAAGCTTAAGTATCATTTCAATACGAAACATATATATATATATATATATATATATATATATACACACACAATGGATTCTATCCGGACTCTCGGACAGGTCCAAAATTCGGACCCTGAATTTTTTTTTGGTAGAACAACTAAAAATAAAAAATAAAAATTAAAAAATAAAAAATTATGGAACTTGAATTTTTACATAATACAATATTTTGGGCGTGATTTGGATACATATATCAAAACATGTATGTACAGTATATATATATATATATATATATATATATATATATATATATATATATATATATATATATATATATATATATATATATATATATATATAGGTCACAGTTAGTATCACTAAAAATTAATTAATAGCAACTACACTTTACAATTAATAATGGCTACCACTCACCAGCAATTGACTTCTTCACAAATCCAGGAGACGATTAAGATGGGGGAAGCAAAAAGATGAAGAAGGGCATAGGACGGATACATGGGCAGGCTTCCATCGACTGTGGGTTTTTCCAAATTCTGAACAATGGGTTACCCCTCGGCTTATTGGGCCAAGCCCTCTAGCTAGCCAGGGCTTTCCTCGAGTTCCATATCCAAGTAAACTTCAAACTCAACCCGGGTACACTTGCTGGGCATTATCGGAAGCCCAATTGCATGTATGAATGAATGAATTCATTTATGAGGTTTTGAAGAATATTTTAACAATATTATTCACTCCACTGTGACAATAGCGACTAACAAAATTAAAAGCAATTTAAACACAAATAAACTCAAGGATATGAATCCCTTTGACATTAGAAAATTCTAAATTATTCTTTTTCACATCTACAATGTAAGTTTTAAATTCATCAACAAGCCTCCAAATAACCCTTGGTTCCTTGCAGAAATATTTAATTGGATAAAGACATGCCACACGAGTGCATTAATTTATTTAAATTTAATTTTAATTTTTCTACTCTTGCATACTTATTTTCACACTTTTTTTTTTCTGTCCCCTATTACTATAAATAAAAATAAAATACTAGAAAGATATTTTGGTCGATCAGCATAGGCAGCTTACCTATGTTGCCCCTGTCTGGCCCATATATCCACCACAATATCAGTTTTAGTATTTCAGTAAATATATTCATAAGAAAAATGGACGTTTTATTTTATAAAGAAATCATGACATCCACTACTAATAATAGCAGTAAGTACAATTAAAATTTATAAATCGAAGCCGACCAATCTCATTTAGATGGCCAAATTAATATGATTTTTGTTTTAGGCCCAGAATCTGAATTGGTTTAATGCCATTTTATCATGTGAAAGTTTAGTTTGTTCCATACAAATGTGTATTTTGATCGAATCTGACATTACGTTTGTTAGTTTGTCAATAATGAATTTGTTAATTGGTCTCTAATTTAATTAGTTATTTTGACATATTTAAATATGTAACCTAATTGTACACATATTATTTACAAATGGAGTAATAATATTATTTATTATTATCTCTGTTTTTCATTTTAAATAATACTAAAGATACAAACTATTTTATAAACGGCTGATGTGGCATATACCATCTTAACATATTGTGTGGGGCTAAAGACTATATTAAAATAATTTGTTAATCAATATACTGAGATAAAATATATAACATCAATAATTTATAAAATAATTTGTGTATGTAACATTACTCTTTCATTTTTACAGTACTACTACATATTTAAGGAATGTAAACGGTAAAAAAAACAAATCATTGGAGGGGTGGGCGAGGCGACAGTTAGAAAATGGAAAAAGCCAGCCAATACATGAATATGGAGGAACGTGCGGTTCACCTCAAACTACCATTACGACGTGTTTTGGACATCATTATGAAGCGCGTTAAATAGATCAGATAAATAGACAAAAATAGATCGCGGATAAGGATATGGCGGGCTGCTTTTTGGGCACTCACACAAGGGAAGTCGGGGGTTGGTGGGACACAATTACCAGTTTTTTCTTTTAAATTAAAAAATATATTCGGTTATGACGTCAGCCCTAAAGCCATACTACTAGTGGTCCGGAGAGCTAAGGTTTAGATTCCAACGGTCTATACATTCCTCTTCTTCTTGTTTGCTTTTATTGGTGGATTTTTGTTTTTTCTTCGAATAAAACGATGGAGTCGGTAGGAAACAATCATCATATAGGGAATGATTTAGAACATGTATCTATTATGAATTTTTAAAGGACAATTAATTAATTAGCATATATATATAAATTGAAAATTTACGGTCATAACTATTAATAATAGACGATAAAAAATATATAACATTCGCTACTAATAATAACAGACATTAATTAGAATAAAATTTAACTAGTTTATGGTTTAATTATTAATTAGGATTTAAGGTTTATAAGCCAAAGTTTTGAGTTTATTAACTCATTTTTAACCTAGCTTAGGATTTATTAACTTCTGATTAATAAATCTTGGTTAATAGTAAATCATGGTTCATAAACCATAAACTCCTAAACTTTAGTTAATAAATCTAAACTCTTATGTATTTTTTTGTATCGTCCGTTACTAGTCAATTTTCAATTTTTAATAGTGACGGTTCTTTTTTATTTTCAATTGTATAAATGGTGTATATATACTCTATAAGTATCTATAGCAAATACATGTTATGGATCATTACTATGTATATATATATATATATATATATATACCTTTTATTTATTTATTTTCCTTCTTTTTCTCTCTTCGAAAAAATGAGAAAATTGGGTTAAATACAATTAAATTGCATATAAGATTAGTCTATCTAATACAAGGAAAAAAGAAGTCTACGGAATGAGCGGATGAATTTGAAATTGAAGAAGATACAAAATTTCTGAAAACTAATTAATAGAAGTAGAAGGATAAGTATATTTATATCCCAGCTAGCTCATTCATATATGTTGGGTCATACATGTATAATGTTTTAGGTATCCCAACCAGAGAAATTCAGTTATACTCCCAACAACAGCTACATGTTACCATATATATACACACACACATACGTATATTTCTTGATGGTTGAGCTGTCTACTTCAATGGCACAAGTGGTGACACTGGTGGTCTCAAAAACAGTAGTCAACATGCTAATTAGGAATCTCTATTATCCAATTTATCCCTAACGGTTTAAAAAAATAAAATTAAATAGTCTAAAATTTACTTCGTCCGTCCCCATAATAATTTTGGGAATAAAATATATATACCATCCGCACAATTATTATGCAGATGAAAATCAAAAAAAATTATCTCATCAGCACAATAGTTGTGCAAATAAGGTACCCTATCCGCATAACAGTTATACAGATCCGCACAACAAATCAGAATAATTATTACTTTTGGATCACATAAATGAATGGTGGAATCTGCGCTGGATAGATGAAACTATATATATATATATATATATATATATATATATATATATATATAAGAAATTATTATTTCTATAAGTAGAAATTGATATTTTTACAAGATTTCTCTCATATAAATGTGACTCGTTTATTATTTATTTGAGAATTTTTTTGAAAAGTATTACTTTTGTTTATGAGAATATCAATTCGTTTATATATATATATATATATATATATATAATCGTCATCTTCATTTTGCATAGTCGTAGCTAGTGTAGTGCATATAAACATAGTTGGGCCCACATATGAACTGGACATATTGTCACTCTGTTTCCCTCTTACAACTCTTCACATGCATGTCGGCTGTTGCACATTCTTGCTTCCTATCCTCACTTTTTCAGCTTAAATATTTTGTTTCATTTTCTCTGTTCATACAAATCATATATAGGAGTTTGAAACATTGCTTAATCTAGTAATTGAAACATTGCTTAATTTTTATTTTTTTGTAAATGACTTATTTATCCTTGTTAAAGAAAGGATATATATAATATATGTTGACATTTATGCGTTTTTTTTTAAAAAAAAAGGTTATATCATCACTTTTTTTTATATAAAAAAAAGGACAAAATTGATCCCCATATCTTAGGGTTAGAGTACAAGGACTATAAAGAAGAAGAAAAAAAAGGTGTACATGGAGGATATTGAAACCTACTTTAGAGTACAAGTACCAACATGGTAATTTAGCTACAAGTCACGTTTCGATTGATAGTGATGACGATAATAATAATAATAGATTTGTAATAATAAATTAACTTGAAAACATTTTAATTAACATTTTATACTATTATTATAAAAAATACAACTCATTTTTTAGAATGAAAAGTTGATAAATAAGAAACTTTTTATGAAACGGAGAGAATAAAATTATAAAATGTCAAAATTACATAATTAAATTGATAAAATGACAATACTAAGATTAATGCAAACTACTACAAGAAGCTAGTAGTATATATATAAATGAATAGATGAGATTAATCTAATGGAGAGAGTGCACCCATAAGAGTTATATGGGTTCTTTGTGTGATACACGATTAGATGAGTAATTTGATTCTATGATAAAAGTATTATTAATTTGTTATGTTTTAAAAGTAAATATTTCTCCCGTTTTAAATTCTAAGATTTTAAAAATTAATTTGAGATATTTTTAAATTTAAAATTGAGATTTTTTATTAAAAATTATGAAACAATAAACTTTACAATGAGTGGTATTTCTTACGTACTTCACAACAGAGTCGGTCCTGGGTTTTGTAAGGCCTAGGGCAAAAAAATTTAAGTGTGCCCCTTTATATAAATTAAACAAAAATAAATAAATTATCAACTAATTAATTTTATTAAAATTATAAGAATTTATAAAAGATAAGTAAGAACACTTTGGGGTCTCGTTAAAAAATTTGTTTGGAGAAAATCTAATGGGACAAAACCCCAAACAAAGGAAAAATAGTACCCCGAATTGTAAACATTGTATTAAAAACAAAGAACAAGAATTTCAGCCAAGTTTTCTGTTGAATTAAATAATAAATAAGAAAAGTTTACAAAAATATATATTACAATTCCCTATTTAAGAATACTCTATATAAGAATAACCTCTACAATATTATAAAAAAATTTGGTCCCAATTTGGGCCAGTTATAAATAAAAATAACCTTTAAATTGTAATATGTTATAGACTTTTTAAGTCCCCTATTAAGAAACTATACCTCTATATAGTAATAATTATATATATATATATATATGAGAGAGACGATATTAATTTTAAGAGACTACATTTTCTATAAAAGACTACATTTCATATAAAGAACTATATTTTCCTAAAAAAAACTACATTTCCTTTAAAGAACCATATTTTTCTATAAAAGACTACATTTCCTATGAAAGACCATATTTTCCTATAAAAAACTACATTTTCTATAAAAAAATTATATTTTCCTAGTTTGAAAATCTAAATAATTTATTTTTCTTTAATTTTTGTTATAAAATCTATATTTTTGTTAAAGTGGATATTTTTGGGTGCTCGAAAAATATTTTGTATCAATACCTCTATTTAGTAAATAGAGGTTTTATTGTATCTAGATTCTATATGTATCTTAAAAAAAATTACCTTCAAAGAAAGGTACTGGTCTAGCTGGTGGATGATTTATTTTCCAACTTTGTTGGAGAAAAGGAGAATCATCGAAAAAAATTTACTTGCGTTGCGTTATGAACTGAGAAGGTCGAAGAGTTTTTCCTTCTTTTTGTGACTAAGTGTCTATTTTGATTCTCCATATTTATTGATTTGTTTTATATTATATTTTATAATTAATTTTTTTATTTTTTTACACTCATATATACATAATTTTAAAAAAATTGGGTCATCCTCAACTTTGGGCCCTGGACAGTCGCCCTAGTTGACCTGGCCCAGGGCCGACTCCGCTTCACAATATTTATTATTATATTGATTAAAAATTAAATAAATTTATAAACATTGAGTTTGATATAAAAAAAATTATCATTATGTGGTGCTAGCTAGCTGCGGTCGGCAGCATTTTCGTTTGTTGATTAAATCGTGAAAATTGACCATAATACTTAATTATGTTTCCAAATATATATATATATATATATATATATATATATATATATATATAGGGTCAGGATCAGGTAAGGGCTCCCTTACTTTGTTAAAATGCGGACTTTTTTTTTTTTTGCTTTTTTTTGGTTTTTTTTTTTTAAACAACTAAAAAAAAATATTTAATATTTTATGGAACTGAAATTTTTCCATAATACAGTGTTTTGGATGTTATTTGGGTACGTATAACAAAAATATGTATGTACAGTCTGGGCAGACTGTACCACCACTTTTTGGTATAGGTATTCAAAACACGCCCAAAACATTATATTATGGAAAAATTTCAGTTCCATAAAATATTAAATATTTTTTTTAGTTGTTTAAAAAAAAAACCAAAAAAAAAAAAAAAAAAAATCCGCATTTTAACAAAGTAAGGGAGCCCTCACCTTATCCGTTCTATATATATATATATATATATATATATGTGATTCCTGTGAACCTCAACCTGTGGTGACGATTAATAGGTGAAAATAGTAGAATTGTGACAAATTAAGAAAAAAAATCCAGTTGCATGTCTAATTTTACTGAGTCAATCTATATATGTAACAAGTCCAAATAGGTGTTGTTGTGTTCTACTTCCAAACAAAAATAATTTGCAGTCTTATTTGACTTGTTTTATTTTTTCCTTTAGATACATTAAGATTAATATATAATTTTTGTAAGATACACTAAAATATAGTAATTTTTATAATTTTAATGTTACGTGTCAGACAAAATTTCTTAAGGTGTAAAACAAAAATAACGAGTTATACAAGGCTAATAGAATTAAAGACTACCGGATGGTATATATATGGAAAAATATATGTACATTATTGTGTATTACATAGTCGGCTATGACGACAGATTTTTGGACTATAGCGACGGTTTTACCCGTCGCCATAATTATTCTGGGCTATCACCCATCGCGATAGCGCAAACAATCTGACGCCATAGCATTACTGTGTAATACACAGCCGTGTATATACATATAACCCATATATATATTTTAATATATATATATATATATATATATATTTACAATAAAAATAAAAAAATATTTTAATATTTTTTTTACTTTGTTGTAAGTTTTAGTAATAAAAATATTTACAATTGTTGTAAAGTAAAAAAAATTATTGTAATATTAATAATAATATTATTACAAAATTATTAAATAATATTAATAATAATTATTACAAAAATTAATTACAAAATTATTACAATTGTAAATTTACAAAATTGCTTGCCATAAATATTATTACAAAATTATTAATTAGTTAATATTATTTCATTAATTATTAGTTAGTTTTAAATTAAATATTATTACATAGTAGCGGCTTGGTGTTTTAATTTTTATTTTTTTAATTTGTTGTAAGTTTTAGTAATAAAAACATTTACAATTGTTGTAAATTGTTTAAATGTAAAAAAAAAAAAATTAAAACACCAAGCCGCTACTATGTGTAGCGGTTGGCATATATTGTTGTAGGTTTTAATTTAAAGCATTTACAATGTTGTAAGTTTTAGTAATAATATTTTGTAATAAAATTTATTTTATTATTACTAAAATTTTGTAATAATATTTACGGCAAGCAACTTGTCTCATTATTACAAAATTACAAAATAATATTATTTAATATTAATAATATTATTAACTAACTAATAATTTTGTAATAATATTTAATTTAAAAGTTTAAGATAATAATTTTGTAATAATATTTATTTTAAAAGTGGGACAAAAAAATATTAGCTAGTTAATATTATTTTTAATATTAATATTAGTTAGTTAATATTATTATTAATAATAAAATTATTTAGTAATATAAATTGAGACAAATAAAATTGGGCAAACAAATAAAGTGGGTAATCATGCAATTATAATATTAAGATGATAATGGGGAAGTGGAAGTCTAAGTGTCTAACTATATATATTAAAAGGACTCCAACCGCTACAGCTTGCAGCGGCTGAGACAATGAAAATGGGACGTCTCATTTTAATTGTTCCAGCCGCTACAAGTTGTTGTGTCTTGACTTTTTGGGTTGCTCTCAGCAGCCGGTTGCCATGGATGCGGACCCATATATATATATAGAGTCCGGTTCTGGTCCGGACTCCCGCATTTTAGTACCATCCGGACTTTTTTTTTTGTTTTTTTTAAACAACTAAAAAAATAATTTAATATTTTATGGAACTGGAATTTTTCCATAATACAGTGTTATAGGTGTGATTTGGATACATATAACAAAACATATCTGTAAAGACTGTATATGTATCCAAATCACACCAAAAACACTGTATTATGTAAAAATTTAAGTTACATAAAATATTATTTTTTTAGTTGTTTTAAAAAAAAATAATAATCTGTCATTTAAGAAAATTCGGAATCCTGATAGGATCCTAGTTCTATATATATAGTAATTAATAGTACTCTTTAGAAAGCAAATAATTAATGATACCATGTTATTAATTTTTTTGTGAACTTATGATCATGATATATATACTAAATAATTGTTCGACATAAATAGTAACTACACAGCGAAGTGATTCTTAAACAATATGCGTTATCCTTCAAATTAAAGATTAATACTCCTATACACTAGAAATATTAATTTTTTAGCTTCCCATGTATATAAGCAATTTTATCTGACTTTTACATTTTGTTTATGAGTTTTGGACGAGAGGGAGAAAACAAAAGACTTAAATTAATTAGCTAGGATATATATACAAAATTTAAGTCCTATATTTGGATGGAGTATTATTTTTCAGTTAAATTAATTATATATATTGTGTTTTTATTATTATTAATTTTCCTTTCCAACTATTTAGTGTTAATTAGGTTGAGCCTAACTAACTAATTAAATGACCTGTAACTCTAAAGATAAAATTTATTTAGAAAATAAAAACTGAACAGCGTTGCATATATATATATATATACATATATATATATATATATATATATATATATAATAAAACAGAACCCATTTTGAATCTTTCATTTGACAAAGCACAAGGACGGTTCAGATTCATTCTAACTTAATTTTTCCAACTTAATCTAAAGGCTCATATTTCTTCCCGCCCAAATCAAATTAACTCATACACCATACTCTCTCTCATGTTCACACACAAAATCTTTCTTTCTCCTCTCTTCTTAACACACACACAAAAACAAATAATAATAGTACTAAAAATAAATATAATAATAATAATAATAGTACTAATAATAATTATAATAGTACTAATAATAGTAATAATAATAATAATTATTATTATTATTATAATAGTAATAGTAATAATAATAGAAATAATCATTATAATAATAATAATAATCTATATAATAAAACAGAACCCATTTTGAATCTTTCATTTGACAAAGCACAAGGACGATTCAGATCCATTCTAACTTAATTTTTTCAACTTAATCTAAAGGCTCATATTTCTTCCCACCCAAATCAAATTAACTCATACACCATACTCTCTCTCATGTTCACACACAAAATTTTTCTTTCTCCTCTCTTCTTAACACACACAAAAACAAATAATAATAGTACTAAAAATAAATATAATAATAATAATAATAGTACTAATAATAATTATATTAGTACTAATAATAGTAATAATAATAATTATTATTATTATTATAATAGTAATAGTAATAATAATAATAATAATCTATATAATAAAGATTCTGATTCATTCTAATTGATTTGAGCGGGAAAGCATAAGTACGGTTATTCATTCTAATTTTAATTCAAAATAATAATAATTATAATATAATAATATTATTATTATAATAGTAATAATAATAATAATAATAATAAAGTAATAATAATTATAATAAAATTAAAATTAATAATTATAATTAAAATTATAATAATAATAGTAATAATAATAACAACAACAACAATAACAATAATAATAACAATAATGATAATTATTGTGGTGATGTGGTGAATTATGATAATTTTTATTGATAATTGTAAGTTTTGTAGACAAGTTTAATTTTTTCTAGATATCTATTTTAAAGGAAAATTAATTATTGTGGTAGTGTGGTAAATTATGATAATTATTATGTCTGATTTTAAGTTGCAAAGAGTCTTTAGGCAATAAAGTATTTTTTGAATTTTAATCTAATTTTTTGTTACGCCGTGCCTTTAGGCACGGGCAATTACTAGTATATATATATATGCCTCAATCAACGTTGGTACCCAGTGCGCCCTCTAAATTTATATGGGTCGGTCGAGTCTGCCAATGGTTGGGGTTTTTCTCTTTTATATGGGTCGGTCGAGTCTGCCGATGGTTGGGGGTTGCCCAGTGCGCCCACTAAATTTATAGCTTAGTTTTGCTGTACCCTTTCATGCATGGTGTGTTTTTAGTTTGAACCATTTCTATGTATAATATCATAATTATATAAAAAAGCTAAGGGGCTTTTTCGCATTAATATTTTCAGTCTTAAATTCTCCGAAATTATTTACATGTACAGGAATATTCTCTAGCTTTTCCTCAAATTTTTAAACATGAATTCCAAATTTGTTATAGGATATATATATAAATGTATTTTTTTTATGTGGAGCATATTATATATGTAGTAGTATTAAAGTTAAGGACAAAAGCAGCATTTTTCTATTTTGAGGGAAAACATAAAATTAAAAATTTACAACTTTAATCTTAATTACCGAGTGCAGACGAAGCTATATATCTTAATTTGGCACAATTGCATCAGAAATCTGATAGTACTATCTATTTTCCCTCATGCTCGTTGACATGAAAAAGAGAGTCGGTAGATATTTTTAAATTCTATCAGCCTATCAGCTTTACAGAATTATCTCATGCATGATGAATCATTGTAATATTTGTTTTCCTTGTTATGACTAAGTAGCAGAAAATATTGTTAAGGCGTGTGTGATAATGTTGGGTATGCTCCAAAATCTTATGTTTTTTGTAAAGTCCTACATTGGCTATTCTTGGAACTCTCATAGTGCATATTAGTACTTGTTGTTATGGGCTTAGTAACATGGTTGAGGAAATAAGGATGGGCTCGCGCACATGAGGACGGCTAAGGAATTGGGCGAGACCAAGCTTGGTTCTCGGGCTTTCGGTCAAAAAACCTTAGTGCGTGTGTGCGCGCGATACGCCCGCGCAGGGGGGGTGTCGATCCGGAAAATTTGTGCTTCGCGGGTGCACCCAGGTAGCCCACTGTTTTGATAAAATCCCTAATTTTCTTTTTAATTAGTTTTACGTTACTGATTTATTCTCCAACGTTCTTCTACTAATTTATTTCTTCCCAAATCCTTCCAACGATCGCGTATTTACTTCCCAACGTTCTACAGTTTCCGTTCGTTCTTCTTCTTCTATATATTCTGTCTCTTTTCTGTTGAAGCAGTGATACACATCATATACAGTGTCTGCTTCTTCTCTCTAAACAGTTTGTTATTCATATATTTTCTGTTAATTGAGGCAATCCACAAAGACGAGTCCATAGTCTTTTTCTGCGAGTACACGCAATAAAAGGCTTGCCGTTGAATCCTGGAGGGTGAACGCCGTGGAGCTCAACTGTACCGGTTCATATAACCAGTGAGGGCGGAATCACTTTTTAGGACAGTAGCTTTGCTACGCCTCGGCTTCTTTCATATAAACAGCTAAGTTGTTCCAATTTGTTCGTTTAATAGTTTTGTTAAAACTGCTCTTGTTGTTGTTGTTTTGCTACTGCTATTGCACTGCTACTGCTATTGCACTGCTTCTGCTATTGTTGTTGGTTGGTGGTACTGCTGTTAATCTATCCGGTTTCTAACAGATAACGCCTCAATTATAAAGTTTTATTTTTAGGAAATTGATATTTTTATAAATAAAAATAATAATTTTCTTGTGAATATATCAATTATTTATATTTTATTTGTAAACATTTTTGTTCTTTTATTTTTTTATCTCTACCACATGAGTGCGAGACTCACTTACTATTCATGAAAAATATTAATTTTAAATAAAAATTACTTTTATTAATAGTAATATAGACTAGCACAATATTCTTGAGTTTGTGAATAAAAAAATGTACTTAATATTTATAAAAAATTATTTTTTATAGAATGAAGGGAGTAATATATTTAGAATGGATATATGAATATATTTTTTTATTAGGGAGTAGTACGACCAGGTTCATAACTAAGGGTTTGTATGGTTACTCATGTTTGTAACGTTGTAGCGGTAGTATTTGCAACGTTTGAACTTTTAAACACATCGCATTAATTTTAATGTATTGGGTTTGTGGCTTAAACGCTATGTATATGGCTCAAAGATTACATTTATAAGTTAAATAAGTTAATTATATTTAAAATAAATTATTATTAGACGAATAAAATTTTTAAGTGTGTTTGAACTTTCAAAGTCACCAAACTCCACATACGGTGAGTAACCAAAGAGTAACCAACACACTGAAATTCAAATAACCTACAAATACATCTATAATTTAAATGCTACACACTTATTATAACACCCTAATTTTTAATAAATAAAACTTAATTTTTTTATAAATATTATTTTAAACAGTAAGATGTTAAATTGATATATAAAAAGATTAAAGTTAAGGATGATATATGTGCAGATTATAAGAAACAAAAAGAATGTCGGGGAATTAAACATTCGGTAAATTACGACGGCGTCGAAACAACCAACCATTGATGGACCTCACATCAAAATAATTGTCCGAATATACAAAAAGTGACAAAAATAACTTTTTTAATAAAAAATTATTGACGAAACTATTACCTTTAACCGTTAAAACTCCCGATGATAAATGAATAGTAGTACACGACTGGTATTCCACATTAACAAATGCACAATATTTCATAATATTGAATCAATAGATGTCACAGTAACAAATGCACAGTATTTCACATTATTTTGTTACCGTATCAAGGGTATGAATGAAAAGTTAAGTAATTAAATTAAAGTCACAAATATTAAATAGTTAAACAAACTTATTATTTGAAGAACACTGATATTTGTGATATTAATACATTAAGTTAATAATGTAAAAAATGGATAATATAATAATAATTGTGTAGATTAAAGGTGATCTTAAAATGTGAAAAATATGGATAATTAATATGTGGTAGATTAAAGGTAACCTTAAAATGTGAAAAGTGTAGATAATTGATGTGTGGTAGATGTTGGTTAAATTTTCACTATAAATAAAAGGCTTAACATAAAGAGTTTCATAATTTTCTTGTTTATCCTTCTTCCACTCTCTAAAAATTTCTTAGTGTAAGTATCTCTCTCAATGTGCACAACACACATAACATAGTTTTTACAACTCTTTCTTTAAAAGACTTTCTTTAGACGAGTATTTTTCCTTTAGAATAATTATTTTGAAAAGCTTCATTTAGAATATTGTTTTGAAATATTATTCCTTCAAAAATTATTTTGAAGTTTATTGTACTCAATTTTATACACTACAAAAATTTATACGTACTATCAAGTCACTTTTGACGATTTTATAATATATATACGAGTTAGTGTACACCATGAAACTTATATGTTAGTTACTAATTAAATTTTAAATATGCATATAGGTTGATCAACTACATATAACACAATATATAATCACATACTAAGGTAAGATATATCATTTTATTTCATACTTTTAAATTTAAACTTACTATAGTAAGAATATTGTTCCTTTCTTCAATCTTAACTTTAAACGGTGAAAATTCCTGAAATGATTAATTAGAATTTTCTTAATAGTTGGTGTTTCATCTAATATCTTTTGACATGAACCTTCATGTTGAATTTTAATAGTTATATTTGAATTGTGAACCTTAAATATTATTATTGAACTCAAATCGATATTCTGGATATCGTATTAACAAATTGAACATTATTGGACTCTTGACAAATTAAATTGTAAATTTCTAATATTTATTCTTTATCATATTATTCTTAATATTTAGGTTCATCCTTTATATCATTATTATTTGTATAAATCATCAGAACTTAAGTTGTTGTAAATGTCTTTGATATTGGTGCAAATACAATACAATTGTTGAATGTCTTTAGCTTGTGTGGCAATGACATGCGATGAAAGTTCTATTTGACCTGGGTGCAAAACGTTACTGTTAATATTGACCAGATCATGACCATTTATATTACAGTTGATGAAATCTTGATGGTGAATTTTTAAATTGAAAAAGATAGTAGACATTATGGTTTATTTAATTCCTCTAATATTATATTGCTCGTTCTACTGCAATTGTTTGTTGAAAATTTATGTTTTATCATTTTCTAAATATTTGATTTATTATTGTTGAAGACTAAGAATAACTTATTCTTTGTTATCTTAGTTATGATATTTTTTTACCGAGTTATTTGAGCTCATTTTTTTGTTTCATAATTCCTTTCAAGGAATGACAATAATTGTGGTGAGAAGTTAGTGTGTGCGTGTGTGTTGTTTTACTATACATGCACGGTACTGTGATAATTATAATTAGAGAAATTTATATATACTATTTTGCATTTTAACATTTCAAATTAAGTTGTGTAGACCTAAATTTAATTGTGTTTCACTTACTTATATTAATTAGAGGGACAATTAAATAGAGTTGGGTATTCAATTTTCATCTTTCATAGCAAAGCAAAGTTCCAGCTTGTGATCATGCCCTTCCTATACAAGTTGAATATTCCTAGCAGAAATCCACATTTATGCAGCCCTAGGAATAAAGAGTAAAAGGGCCACCCAATAAACCCCAGCTCCTCCAAAACCCTGAAAAACAACAAGGCCCGCCCAATGGGGGGTGGGGTAATTAAGTTATAGATGAGAATCCCAAAAGTACCCACGGTTGTATTGCATTTGTACCCCCTCCTCAGTCCTCAGCAAAGGCCAAAGGTGGTGAAGAAAGGTAAAAGAAAATGATTACATAAATGGGATGGGGACCCACCCTTCTTTAGTGATTTTTCCTTTGCAAGTCCAAAATTTTTGACTTGGGATTGGGACCCACTCCGGCCACCCATTGTCTTTATGGATTGAATGATAAAAAGAGCACCTCACGTGGAGACTGAACCAAAGGCTCTGTCCAACCGCAATAAAAAGAAATAACCCATATATTTTCATAAACATTAGGAAATGAAATTCAAAAAGAATTTCTTTTTAAGATCGATACATATATTTCAAATTTCAATCATATAAAAAATAAAATAAAGAAAGTAAATTTCTTTTTAAAGCTCACCCATATAATTCCCACTCATTATCTTTGTTGCTTAAAGGTTGCCTCCTTCCTTATCCTCTCTCTCTCTCCCTATATCTATCTCTATCTCTCTCCACAGTTGCAGAAGAAACACATAGAATGTGAAAAGAATTCCAGCTAGGGAAAGAAAGTTTAATTCTATCTCTATGTTATAAAGAGTGAGAAAAAGAGAGACAGACCCACAAAGATTAAATTAAAGATCCATGATCAGTACCATTTCTCAATACACTAAAAAAGAAACAAAAGATCAAGAGGAGAGAGAAAGAGATACAAAGACAGTGTTAATTTGTGTTATCGATCTCATGTGATCATGGAAGGAGGTGATGACCATCTCCACCGTCCAAACTTTCCATTCCAATTGCTTGAAAAGAAAGAAGACGAAGCCTGCTCCAGCTCCGCCTACCCAAATAATTCTCTCACCATAACGCCAACCGATACAACCACTCTCGGCCGATCCACTTCAACCTTACAAATATCGGCCGACCCTTCAAAAAAGCAACCGCCAAAGCGAACATCCACCAAAGACCGACACACAAAGGTGGATGGCCGTGGCCGCCGAATCCGCATGCCCGCGCTATGCGCAGCTAGGGTTTTCCAGCTCACCCGCGAGCTCGGTCACAAGTCCGACGGTGAAACCATCGAGTGGCTACTTCAACAAGCTGAACCTGCTGTCATAGCCGCTACCGGCACCGGAACTATCCCAGCAAATTTCACTTCACTCAACATATCATTACGCAGTTCCGGTTCGAGCATGTCCGTACCTTCTCAGCTCCGATCCACCTACTTTAATCCCAACTTTTCAATGCCCCAACGTCGGAGTTTGTTCCCGGGTATCGGCCTCTCATCGGATAACTCGTCGACCCTTCTTAATTTTCAGTCAAATAGTCAGAACCCTAATAATTTTTTTCAAGCCAAGCAAGAACTTCGAGACACATCAACGTTGGACTTATCGGAGAATGAAGAGAGTTTAGGGCAGAAGAGGCGGCCGCAACAACAAATGGGCACTTACTTAATGCAGTCAACGGCGGGGCCGTTGCCGGCGAGTCATAGCTCAATTCCGGCTAATTTTTGGATGGTGGCTAATTCTGGTAACCAAGTTATGGGCGGTGACCCTATTTGGACATTTCCACCAGTTAATAACAGTGCTTTGTATAGAGGCACTGTTTCTAGTGGTTTACATTTTATGAATTTCCCAACTCCCGTGGCGCTCATGCCTAGTCAACAACTAGGCGCGAGTGTCAATAGTGGTGGTGGTGGAGGCGGCAATGGCGGCTTTAGCGAAGGACAATTAAGTATGCTTGGTGGTTTAAGCCCGTACCGACCCATATTTGGGTCCGGTGTTTCGGATTCTCAAGTGAGTGGATCCCACTCTCACCGCGACGGTGGAAATGGTGATGATCGGAATGATACAACTAGTCATGATCACCATTCTTAGATTGATTGATCAGCCCTCGAACACATGCATGTGTGTAGTTTGATTTGTAGCACACGTACACGTGAGGTTTGATTTGCTCTAAAAATTTGATTTTCCTTTGTGTTTTATGTTCCTTTCCATTTTCTTTTCAAGAAGTCAATTTTTTTATGTGATTAATATGGGGGACGGGGTTTTTATTTTCTAGGGTTTGGGAAGACATTATTTTAATATGGGTACTGGCTTGTTTTGCTAAAAGGTCCAATTTGGTACTCTTTTTACTATATACGCAACAATATCATCATCATTGTTCGTGCAATATTTTTTTTACCCCAAATTAAAAAAAGTACTTGTAATTCAATGCTTTAAATGTGTTTTGCATGGTATCCTATATATATAATTATATTCTTACTGCTTTTGCATTTTGATTTTGATTTTGATTTTACATATATATACACCAACACTAAATTAATAGTGTGAGATTTGGAAAAAGTTGGCGTTGCAACGCACGTACGTACGTATTAGGAGGAGTATTAGTTGGATTAGAGGTAGCTAGTGTCAAAACTGGTTCTAATCTTTAGTACCAGTACCACTGCGAATATCACGTTTACAGCATCTAGCATGATTTTATGATTTTTATTCAATCAGAGAGATGGAGCCAGAGAAATGGGACAATGGGGCCCAAACCTTATCAGTCCAGGTGTTGGCTCAGGTGGCGAGGTGGGTGTGACCCACCTTGCTGCTGGTCATTTGCTTTTGCTTTGCCTTTGCATTTGCCTAAACCAATGTAGAAATTTCATACTCACATCACTGACAAACAGGTGGATCATTCCTCTCACTGAGTCACTCTCTTTCTCCTCTTTTTATATAGGTAGCCTAAGCCACAGCAGCGTCCAAGAGGTAATCGTTTTTTCCCCTATTGCTGCTGGCACCATAAAGATCGTTGGTGGGTGTTATTGACCCTACTGAACTTGTCCCACTATCTTGACCGTGCGTTTAGTTTTTTTATTTGGGACCAACTAAATGGGCTGTTTAGTCCTGATCACTTGTCAGTTTGATAGAGAAATGTGTAGAATCTAGACACTTTGATATATGATGATGCCTCATTTTGTTGTAACAATGTTTCCCATCAACAATGCTTCAATTCTTGTGTTGCGACTTGTGAGGAGGTGGAGGTGGAGGTGGAGGTGGAGGTGGAGGTGGTGGTGGTGGTGGTGGTTAAGAATATCCATGGCCATGGGGAATTAATTAATTAATATTTAAATTCAAAAACGAATTATCTTATTCTAAAAAATTGGGGGGGGGGGGGCGTCCGGTACCTTAACGACCGGTACGTCCGGTGCCCCCTTTTATTTTCACAATTATGAGAAAAAAAATAATAGAGCAAGTTTGAACAAAAAACTGTAAAAGGAAATACGTTTTTTATTGAAAAAACACTGTAAACAGTTTACAGTGTTTTTTCAATAAAAAACGTACTTCCTTTTTTACAGTTTTTTGTTCAAACTTGCTCTATTATTTATTTTTCCTCATAATTGTGGGAAAAAAAACAAAAAAAAAATTAACACCGTGTACCGGACGCCCCCCCCCCAACCCAACCCAACCCAACCCTACCCTACCCTACCCTACCCTACCCTACCCTACCCTACCCTACGCTACCCTACCCTATTCTAAACTTAATTATAACCCTACTACTCCTCCCAAAGCCTGTGTGATGATGATAAAAAAATATGTGGCCGGTATTAATTTAATATGGTTGTATATATCATTCCGTATCCACGTACACTAATGACCATTTAATTAGTTTAAGTACCGGGGTTAGATTTTCCAAAAGAATTGGAATCAATCAATCATTCAATTCTCAATTATTCAAGGGTCGTCGTCAATCAGTACTCATTCGTCAACATAGTAATAATGCATGTAGTCGATACACGTACGCTCTTCTTACCCTTAACCTTACTTTGAAGGATATTATTGCAAGGACCATATAATTAAGCATACAAGATTAAGATCGATATGATGAATCCATCTATCAAATCTTATGGTCACTTTTGTCAAATTAAGTCTATATTTTCAAATTAAGAATACTGCTCATGCATGCTATATATATATATATTTAATTTATATGACAAATTTCACCACATGCAATTCCACAATTAATTTTCAAATTGTTCATGTACCTAAAGATAAGTAAAAATTATTATATCTGTTCTAAAAAAGAGTGATCCTTTTATATATATATATATATATATATATATAAAGTAATTGTGTGAGAAAATTAGTAATTTTGTAGTTGTAGTTAGAAATGAACATAGTCAATTCATGCCTTGGAGTTAAAACCGAACAGAGCCAATTCAAATTTGAATCGGGATGTAGACGTACTGGGATCCAGATCATGTATATAACTAATTATATATGGAAGTCCCCACTCCATTCCTCAATCTACTTCTTTGTTCGGGATTTGGCTCCTCAACTATATATTTCGAAAGCATACAATTACTACTCTCGACTGTCAAATTCAAGTGGTCCTGCTGCAGCGATCTGAAGCCAGAAGCTATATATGAACAAGTAATTAGGGAAAGGCAAATCTATATTATTCAAAATTAATGTGTAGCTAGAGAGTACTTTGAATCCAATTAATATATATATATGTGTGTGTGTGTGTGTGTGTGTGTGTGCGCGCGTGTGTGGGGTTCAACTTCAAGCAAGCAAGCACGCCGTCCTAGTTTTGACACGTGGCACCAAGTCTCTAAAATTAAAATGTACTACTAATAATATATTTAATCTGCTTTAAATCTGTTTATTTCTGGTGTCACATCCATCATAGTGAAATAGAAACCGTCTGGCTCTTGCACACAATGCACATGGGTATGAGCCCCCGAATGAATGGTCCCCCTATTTGTGAAATCTTAATATGGTATGAGAGATTAGACCCCTCCCTAATTTTTGTCTGATTATTTGATAAGGTAAACAAACAAGTCGGCATGGATTTGGGACAAAGTGCTCTATTAGATGCTTAACAATCAGCTGATGATTTTGCAAAAGTATGGACCAGGAAATCCCCCGACTTAAATTACTATGTTCTGACTTTTATATCTTTATAAGATATATTGGTACGAGTTTTGTTTCAGCTTTTTGGTTAAACAAATTATGGCCTTTTGTTTTGCTACTGTCGATGACATTGATGCATTACCATGCATGTGCATTTCTCTCTCTATCTGGCTTTAGCCTTACAGCCTTGCAGGTAGTAGTAACTAGTAAGCTGACTCCAAACTAAGTATTTACTCCATAAAGTTGTGAGCCTACAGGACAGTAGCCACTAGCTCGATCGGACATCCCCAGCCCACATACTTTTACTTGATCGATCTCATACTTAACGTTTGGATTGCAGGAATAAAGATGAGAATATAACGACTCATTCAATAATTTAAAATGAAAAAAATTGTATTTAGTTGTTCTATTATAATAGAATAAACCATTCTCATTTCTTCCAAATTTATGAATGGAATGAATAATTCCTTTTTCCATTCTCTATAATTCCGTTCTTTCACCGATTTCATTTTTTCAATACAAACGTAATATTAAATGTCCATTCCGTTGGGTTATAGTATTAATTAATTCAAAATGCTAATTTCTAGACTTGGCTGTTGGCTCAACATATATCAGATGTAATATCATGCATGCGCCAAAAATGAAAGTAATCAATTCTACACTTTTTTCAAACATGAACATTTTTCATTTTAATTTTAATGGTTAAACATTTTGATCTCATGATATGATTATCACGAATTACTTATATATATTAACATATTTGGATCCTTAATTATTAACAAAAATGTTTAAATAAAAATTTGATATATTAATTGAAAGGAATTGGAGAGGCAAAACCACACTTGGGTCCAAACTTATGTAAGACCTTAACTTTTATGAATAAAAATAAATTTTCTATAAATATCATTTTTGAATATTATGAAATGAATTTGATATAATGTTATAGTTGTGGGTAATATTTATAAATTTTGCAAAGTTTGCAAGTTGTCATATTATATTCGATTGGTCGGAAAATATTCTTTTTGTCAGGGAATATCCGTACGACGGTACAATCATTGGTGGACCCCACAACAGAATTATTGTCGGATTGAGAAAACGACAAAAATATTTTATTGAAAATAACGGCGGAAGTTTTACCATTAATACTGTTGAACTACTCGGTAGTAAAAGTACAGTAATACGTGTGGTTGCATAGTAGCACACGGTATTGATTATTAATGCTTACGTGAGAAGTCATGTCAGTTTTGTTTTATTACTTATATATATATTAGAGTTATATATATATATATATATATATATATATATATGTATGTATGTATGTATGTATAAAGTTGTCAAGTTGACAAAGTGGGTGGAGGAAAATTTGTGTTCACGTGGGAGGAGAGAGCAATTATTATTATTATATATATATTTAGGTTTACAACATGTGTTGATTATATATATAGATATGTTTTATAATCTTTCTCCTTTATTCTGATTGGTTGGGGCCTTGACATTTGGTAGT
Source organism: Panax japonicus (assembly GCA_020205505.1). Lineage (NCBI taxonomy): Eukaryota > Viridiplantae > Streptophyta > Magnoliopsida > Apiales > Araliaceae > Panax > Panax japonicus. The sequence goes on along the minus strand of CM035095.1, from coordinate 7,457,292 downwards.
TTTGTTTGACAGATTTTGGGATGGTTTTCAAACCTAGACATTCATTGGACAACTCTTTGAAAAATGAATACTGATATGTTGCTGTGATGTTCGGTCTGTGATTTTTAAAAAAATAAATATTGAGTCCGTTTCTTAACAGTACACCATCAATTCTCCTATAAATAGAAGCTCATTCCTTCATTATTTTCTTACGAATTCACTGAACTCTAAAGAGAAAAATTTGTAGAGAGAAAGAAGAAGAGTTTTCTGTTACTTCACTAGTCTGATATCAAGTTTATTTTACGGTAAGGGATATTATTCTTTTGTATTCATGAAGAGAACTTCAGTTATTCCATTCCTTATTATTCTGTTGGAATAACCTGTATACGCGGACTACCCTATACTTGGTGACATTCTTCTATTATTCTGTTGGAACATCTTGTCTGTGTGTTTTACACCGGACCTGGTTCCGTCTTTATTATTCTGTTGGAACATCATGTCTGTGTGTTTTACACCGGACCTGGTTCCGTCTTTATCATTATGTTGGAATATCCTATCTGTGTGTTTTACACCGGATCTGGTTCCGTCTTTATTATTCTGTTGGAACATCCTGTCGGTGTAAATTTCACCTAACCTGGTTCCGTTATTATTATTATTCTGTTGGAATAACCTGTCTATGCGAAGTACCGCATGCATGGTGATTTCTTTTGTTATTCCATTCTTTATTATACTCAGTTGGTTAAAGTTTTGACTTCTATACTCCATGAAATTAGTAGAATATCCTTGATATTTGCGCTTCATCCTGTATTTTTTCATGGAAATATTCTTCTAAGCATTCTTGAATTTTACTCTACAAAGCATCATGTTGACAATTTGGACGTTATTGGTTCCTGAATAAATTAATTCGTGAACTTGTTTTATTGAACTCTTATATCATTGTCATCATCCTCATGTTTATATTTTTTTGAAAGTCATCTGTGGCCTGTAGTGCATAGATGGACTTGGTATGATTATGACCAGAGATTATTCGGTGTAATCATGACCGTAATGTTACAAATGATGTGGTAAAAGTCCTCATTGTCCCGTAGTGCATTGATGGACAGTTGTTGGCATGATCATGACCATTGATGAATACACAAATATCATTGGCCCGTAGTGCATGCATGAAATTTGTGGTCGTGACCCTAATGAATATCATTGGCCGTAGTGCAGGGATGATGCGGATTATTTATTTAGCTGAGTCTCAGCAATAAAAGTGATGAAAAACCTTTTAAATCATAAAAGATAGTAGATTTTATTTTCTACTTGACTCTTTTAATGGATTGCTTGTTTCGCTGCAGTTAAACTTGATGTCTATTGTATTTTATCAGTTTAACATTGTTGAAGACTAATGATAATTTATTCTGCATTATCTTAGTCATAATATTTTTACTGGGCTAGTTGAGCTCACCCTTTCTTTCACTGTTCTCTTCAGGAAATGAGAACGTAGCTGGGACGAGTCGGGGAATGGAGTGATGGTCCGGATGATAGTATTAGCTAGTAGTCCTCACTATTATGTTAAATAGTGTGACAATAAATGTAATGAGGACTTATTATGAGAGTGAATATTGTCTAGAAGATAATATTTGTATTTAAACTCACAACATATGTTTTGTCGTATTTTACACGACTGCTGTATTATTAGTTTGTATTTGAATTTTGTACCATGTATTTGACGACTCAAGATGGGTGATGTATACCTATTTTGGGGGCGTCACAACTTATCTATTTCATAAATAAACGTTTAATTTATAATGTGTTTATGATAATAGTGTGCAACTTGAAATCAGTCACACAAAAAGTATGTACATATGGTGGTTGTTCCCAAATGAAAAGCCTCAATATAGTTCTGATTATGGGTGCACAAGTTTTTTTCAGTGAAATTTAAAACTTAGTTAAAACCTTATTTATGGGAATAATAATAATAATAATAATAATAATAATAATAATAATAATAATAATATATAATAATAATAATAATAAGTTGAGGAAAACAAACCAATTAGTAAAAGTCCGGGCACAAAGAGGAGGTCATAGGCCACATCATGTACATTGTGTTCTGTCTACCTCTCCGTCAAAAAGAGATACTATTACAAGTTCCCGTTTTTTTTTCTTCTGGAATTCTGTCTGCACTGCACTCGTGTAATTTTCCCATCGCCTTCTTCTTTTTTGCAATAAAAAAATTACTCATCATGCGTTTTATCCCTTGGCTTGTCCTGGCCTGACCTTATATGGTTATAGACCTATAGGGCTTTGAGCTAAAAATCTATGCTTAGAAAGTTGAGAAAATTCCTAATTTAACTTTGGTGGCTGGTAGATTAGTACTGATGGCTATGGTTTGGGATTGGGGGAGTCACTCGAAAACTGCGACTTTAATCTGGTTCATCTCTGCAATTACGTTCCGGGTGGTCCTTCAAAATGCAAACCACAATTCTCTCTCCCCTTTACCTTCTTGTAATCAATCAACTCTGTTTGGTTGCCCGGAGACTATGATTAAAATGTTTGACTTCCATTATATTCACACAAATTTTCAGCATTCGGAAACTATATCTAGACTAGTGATTTATTGATAATTGTCTGACAAAGGTTTATTAATTTCAAGTACTTCAATTAGAATGGTGTATAAGCCAAGTCATTCAATGGGATTTGCATCTTCAATGTATGGATCATGGCCTTTCATTTTTATTTTTATTTTTCTTCATTGATTTGCTCTAAATTAAGTTAAATTAGCCTAGGTATATGCGGAAGCAATTTTTGGAATTTTTGTTATGATTGCCTTGCATATCACAGATGATTAGACAGTAAATATATTGCAAAAGTTTCTCCGGTGTCAAATTCAGAAGGGAGGGCAAGGTTGTATGACAAGATGGCCATGGATTTGGATGAACACGGAGCACTTTTCATTAAACGTGGACAAACTTCTCAATCCTTGTCATTTTCAGATATTTTGACACTCCATGATGGATCTGTCACCCCTGTCCTCAAGGTAAAATGTGAGTGATAATATCATTCTCTATCATATGGTTAATTTCTTGTTTCTTGTAATGGCAATAATGACAAGCTGCTCGTTGCAAAGGCTGTGGATCCTCCTGCATGTACGAGCTAATGTTTTACATCTACGAACTGAGCAGTCAGTTCCCATCTCGTAAGTATTTACTAACAATCACGATGATGTTGTTGCTTAAAATAGTACAAGCAGAAGAATTGCAGAAAATTGGCTTGTTGATTTGAAAGAATTCAAATATTCTATTTCATGGACTCAAGACAAGACTCGGAAACAAATGGGGTTTTGTCCATGAACTCCTTGACATGGTTCAAATTGACATCAAAGAACGCTTGGAATGTCAGAAGAAGTAATCGCGGTTAATATGCAAACAAGTCTAAGGGAAAGAATGATATATAGAGAGAGAGAGACAGAGAATTGATCAGGTCCGGATCTCCCGGACGGGAGAAAATCCGGACCTTTTTTTTTAAAAAAAAAAAAAAAATTATAAAACTTGAATGTTTACATAATACAGTGTTATAATACAGTGTTTTGGGTGCGATTTGAATACATGCAACAAAACATGTCTGTACATTCGTATATACATGTTTTGTTGTATATATCCAAATCACACCCAAAACACTGTATTATGTAAAAATTCAAGTTCCATAATTTTTATTTTTATTTTTTTAGTTGTTTTAAAAAGAAAAGCAAAAAAAAGTCCGAATTTTGTTATAGTCCGGGAGTCCGGACCTGATCCGAACTCTATATATATATATATGCATCTGTTAAAGACGATATGAACAATAATTGTTTTTATTTTTCTGTTGTCAATAGAGGAGTACAAGCTTAGCTTTAGAAACTATTTTAGCTTTAAGAACTTCCAAGCTAAATTTGAGTAGCTGCTGTGTCGGATGCATGCCAGTTGTTGGTGTAATTTCTTGCTTATGGGACATTAAGTCTGTTTCATTTTGTATTGGAATTTGATTTAAGATAAATTTTATAGGAAGAATGACTTTTGTTAATTTCATGTACGGTACTTATTTTACTATAGGACCTTATAGGAAGAATGACTTGTTAATTTAATGTTGAGTTAAGTTCAGATAACCACCTAGAATTTGGGCGGTTTTTCACTTAACTATCTGTAGTCAGTAAAGTTACATTTAAACTCTTGACTTCTTGAGTTGAAGTGAAAACGTCACATTTTCCATCCAATTTAACTGTGCGTGTATGTCACACGCTAAAAGCGCGTGAAAAGGGGCTTTAACGATTTAAAAAGACTGAAATACCCCCCATTCCTCTCATTTTCTTCTCCTCTCGGATCAAACTCCAGTCTTTCCCTTTATCTCTGGTTTTTTTGTTGTATATCTTTGGTTTACGTGCAGAGATGGATTTGATATGATTATGACTAAGGATTATTTGGTATAGTCATAACTATTGATGATTTAATGAATATCCTTGGCCCGTAGTACAGGGATGATTCGATGATGTGGTTTATTTATTAAGCTGAGTCTCAGCGATAAAAATTGATGAAAATATTTTAAATCATAGAAGATAGTAAATATCATGCTCTATTTGACTCTTCTAATGGATTGCTTATTCCGCTGCAGTTAAACTTGATGTCTATTATATTTTATCAGTTTAACATTGTTGAAGACTAATGATAATTTATTCTGCATTATCTTAGTCATAATATTTCTTACTGGGTTAGTTGAGCTCACCCTTTCTTTTATTGTTCTCTTCAGGAAATGAGAATATAGCTGGGACTAATCGGGGAATGGAGTGACGGTCCAAATGATAGCATTAGTAGTCCTCACTATGGCATGACATGCAATATATAATTGTATTGAGGACCTAAGATGTGTGTCGTATTTTATACGTCACTAAATAATTGATTTTGGTGAACAACAATAGGGTGATGAGAACCCGACCCTGAAAGTGTCAAAAGTGCACCGCAGTAAAATGAAGAGAACAGAAATCTTCTCGTGTCAATTTGGAGACTTGAAATATTTGCTGCTGTACTTTATATGGCATGTATTAAGTTGAGTATGAATATTGTCATATTATATATGTTACAATATTTGTATTGAAACTCACAGTATATATGACGTCATATTTTGCACGACTGTTGTATAATTAAGTTGTATTTGAATTTATGTACCATGTATCTGGCGACTCAAGATGGGTGATGTATACCTATTTTGGGGGCGTCACACGATAGACCGCACAGACAGGTTATTTCTACAGAATAATACAGAATGGAATAACAAAGAATTCACCATGCATGTGATAGACCGCACAGACAGGTTATTCCAACAGAATAATAAATAATGGAACCAGGTCTAGCGTAATCCGCACAGACAGGATATTCCAACATAATAATAAAGAATAGAATAACAGAAGAATTTCACCATGTATGCGATAGACCGCACATACAGGTTGTTCCAACAAAATAATAAAGAATGTAACCAGGTCTAGCATAATCCGCACAGACATGATATTCCAACAGAATAATACAGAATGGAATAACAAAGAATTAACCATACATGCGATAGAACACACAAACATGTTATTCCAACAGAATAATAAAGAATGGAATAACAGAAGAATTTCACCATGTATGTGGTACTTCGCATAGACAAGTTATTCTAACATAATAATAAAGAATGGAATAACAACACTTACGAGTATTGAAAGAAAATAACTCTCTTCATGAATACGAAAGAATAATACCCCTTACCTTAAAAAAACTTGATACTGGAATAGTGAGGTAGCAGACTTCTCTTCTTCTTTCTCTCTATAATTTCTCTTTATAATAATTGCTCTATAGATTTAGTGAATTGGTGAGAAATGAAGGAATAATGAGCTTCTATTTATAGAAAATATAGTTTCAATAATTGCACGTTTTGGAGCTCGAAATATTACAGTATAATACCTTCCTCTTTTTCTTCATTTTTAATTTAGTCCTGCAAGTATTATCAAATTTGCACCACTTCCCCTAATAGTAAATCATGTGAATCAATAGTAAATCATATGAATCAATAGTTCTAGACATGTGAAAATACGAATTACAGTATAGTTCCTCCATCTATACCTCCATTTTTAACTTAGTCATGCAAGTATTATCAATCTTGCACCATTTCCCCTAATAGTACAAGAATGTGAATCAATAGTACACACATGTGAACAAATAATTATAATAATGTGAATTAATAGCAATTAATTGCTCATTTATCCGGTTAATTACCCGATTGGTCAATATAACCTCCAGACATCAATTATTATCGAAATAAATGTCGATTTTCACTAACATTAATAATTCCAACACAATAGAACTATCGATTTCATCTTTAATCAACATGAACTTATTCATTATTAATATTATAATTCACAATATTTAACAACTAGGTCGTTCCCAGGAAAGCGGGGCCTTTCCGATAAGGATTTCTCCTTATTGGCACGCAATTAGGTGACCAAACCTCTCCTTGACAGAACTTCTAGACATTGTCAATATTGCAAAAAATAAATGAATAACTTTGCCGTCTCATTTATTGATTTAATAATATAACATATTATACAGATGATACTGTGACAATAATTGAATCAATAATATGAGAGATATGATGCAACAATTACTGTAGTAATAATTGAGTATAACTGAGTGACTTTTTACGTAAGCATCAATAATCAATACTGTGTGCTACTATGCAACCACGCGTATTACTGTACTTTTAGTACCGGGTAGTTCAACAGTTTTAACGGTAACACTTTTGCCATTATTTTTAATAAAAGATAATTCTGCGTTTTCTTACTACGACAATATTTCCGTTGTGGGGGTCCACCAATGATTGTGTCGTCGTACAAATATTTTCTGTTAAAACGAATATTCTCCGACCAATCGAATATTATATAACCACTTGCTTACTTTGCAAAATTTGTAAATATTACCCACAACTATAACATTATATCAAATCTACACCATAATATTAAAAAAAATATTTCGAGAAATTTAAATCTTTATTCATAAAATCTAGGGTCTCATAATTTGCATTCTTTATTTAGTCAATAATATACGCAACATAACCATGAGATTATTATATAGTAATGCAAACGTGATTGTAATAAAGTATTGATACTACTTTACAAGTCATACTTCTTATATTGTGCCTGTAGTAGTAATATATATGTGATACATATAGAATCAAAGCATTATTCAGTTTGATTATTGGTTCAGTGCAGGATACGTCTATAAATGGGGTTGAGAGGATTGATTTGTCTAGTCAATGATTGCAATTTCTTCCCTAGGGGTTTGGAAAGATTCGAATATTGGTACGTTGTTCTTTATCTCTTTTCCAATCATTTTGAAGACTATGCTTATGCATGTGGTCGGTAGTCACGGCAGACCGGACCTATGAATCTGAAAAAATAAAAGGAGGTTATTTGTAGAAGGGAGCCTGAATTCATGTAGTTGAGATGAGACCGGAAGAAGAAAGGTTTGCATATTATTGTTTGACCAATGTTATGATGCAACAAATAATGAGTCAGCATGCATATTCGTTTTGTTAAGATCAATTAAAAGCATAACTTTATGGCTGAGCCGGTGCATATTGGGGGTATAAGGTTGGATAAACGTACTTCAGGAAGGTTTTGTTCTCCTTAAAGGATAAGTATCCTTCGGATAGACATTCTTCGAGAAGGCTTAGTTCCTCACAAAAGGATAAACATCATTCTGATAAACATCCTTCAGGAAGGCTTTGTTCTCCCGAAAGTAGGGGTGATCATTCGGTTATAACCGAATCGAATAAGTTATTCGGTTATAACCGAAAACCGAAATAATGATGATTTTGCTATCCGAACTAATAACCGAAATTTAACAATAACCGAATTACCGAATACCGAATTACCGAATTGTAATTTCGGTAATTAGGGAAAAAACCGAATTACTATTATTATTATTATTATTATTATTATTATTATTATTATTATTATTGTTATTATTATTACTGTTATTATTATTATTATTATTATAATATTATTATAAAATTAATTTTGTTAATAAGTAATGTTCGGTTATTCGGATACCCGAATAACCTGTTTTTCCAAACCGAAACCGTAACCGAATAGTGAATAATAATTCGGATATAACCAAAATTGTAAAAAAACCAAAAAATCGAAATAATTCGGTTAAAAAATTTCGGTTCGGTTCGGTATTTCGATTTTATCCGTTTTTTGCTCACTTCTACCCGAAAGGATAAATTAAACGACTGTACATGATAGATGTGGTGGCCGGTTCAATAGTTTTACCAACATGACAGTCGGAGAGTATGGAAGACTTTTTGATTACTCGCCTATTATAAATTTTTTATAACAAGATAGTGGGGAGAAATGTTGGCATGCAATTATTTGGGTCCAGCCAGGGTGTAACCTAATTTATTTAATAGACATGATTTGGTATTTGCCCATGTACATTTATTTTGACAACTTGCTCATATAGTGGGAGAGTCGTTATTAAAGTAAGATTACGTTTTCTTATTTGGTGGGATAAAAAGATCTAATTTGGGAAGGGATCGGTCTGTCATTAATCATAGTTATAAGGTGATTCTAAAAAAAGTCCTACTCCTAATTGAATTCGGGTGGACATGACATCTATAAATACAGCATTAAGCGAGGGTTTAGGGACACAATAACATATGACACAAATAAACAATTCGTACCCTCGTTATTATTTTATAGTGAATTTCTATATCTCTCTCGTGATTTTTCCCAATTTGATTTTCACGTAAATTCCTGTGTCCATATTTTATATCTTTTATAACAATGTGTGTATGTTTATCAGTGTGTATTTCGTGAATTTGATTTTGCAACAATACAATCAACTATTCTAGTAGCTGTTAGCGTTGTTTTGGCCTACTGTTCTAATGATTTCGTCAGACGTACAAAATTTGGCGTTAACAGGTAGCATGTTGAAAACAACATAGATGAAAACATATACTTTATTTATTTCCATTGGGTAGTAGTAGGTCTTGATTCTTACATGTAAAACATAGGGACATTGTGTCTTCTTGCTAAGTTACTGGAGGTAGTTTTAGAGATTCATCTATTAGAATGTGTTTAGTTACTGATTTGAACCATAAAAGTTTGGATGGTGACTGTAAAGTTTAAAACTTTCATGTTACAGCATATCTGTGTTTCTTTATTATTTTTATGTTAATTTCATTAGTCTTCACCGTCATTGGTCTTGGCCAGGCTACATTACCTCCGTTGCGACCATCTTTTTGTGATACTTTGTCCGCTAGCTATTGTGTTTTATATATTCTTTAATTGCTAGTGCAAAAAACATGCAGTGTAAGGAAAAGGTATGAGAGGATTGTCCTGCCATTAATTAATGGCAACAGTACTTAATAACTAAAGTTATTTTTGGGGAGAATATTCCATTCCTGATGTCTTGACTGCAACTTGAATGTCGACTTATATTCATCAAGAGCTTCATATTTCCTTGAAACACTCTTCCAAAAGTAACAACGTGGAAAGAGTTTTTAGTTTCCTTTTTCTTTAATGATATATAGGTTTCTTCTGTCTTTTGATCTTATTAGGAGAAGGAAAATTCCTCAATCTTACACCAGCAGTAGTACTTATGCAAATTTGATGGTAGAAGTGTGACTTTATTATTAGTAATTTGTTTTTGAATTGCAATTTTCTTCCTATTACAGAGGATTGGTTATGCCTTTGTCATTTTGATTTTATTAGGCAACTGTTAATCATGAGCTCTAGTACGTGGAAGAATACGATGTCTTGGCTCTTGCATTAAATGAAAGAATGGAAGCTCACAAATTCCAACTTGGCTGCCTTAAAACTTGAAGCTTCAAAAGTCTGAAAAATACTATTACAGACCTAATTCGTCATTGCAAGGCTGCATGTCATTTCACCATGGTTACCACTTTCAGATGAGTTCAATTTCCAGTATGTGACATAACACATTTAGATTGCGCAGTCCGATGTGTAATTGCTTATGTGACTTTATTTTGATTGTTTGAGGCAAGACATATTTGTATTTTGTTTTGAGTTCGATATGAAATAACCACTTGGCCACTTTGATTCAGCCTTCTGTTTTGGTTCGTTAGATTCAATTATATCTTGTTCAGGCTTTGAAAATTTTGTTATGGCTAATACTGCTTATATTTGGGTTTATCTTTTATATTCCATTCAGTTAGTTGTATCCGTCAATTATACTTTTCTTGTATATCTTTAATTCGTACTGGACATTTGACATGTGACTCTGTCAAGTATGCATATATTTTTTTTCATTGTAAGTTTTATTTTATCCGATGCTCCCGAAAATATTCCTGATGGACCCTGGTTTCCATAACACTTTGTGGATGGTTTCCCCAATCCTGCTCTATTCACTTTACCATAATGCTTTTAGAGTCCAAACATATTAGGTTGTTCATATGGTCCAATGAATTTTAGTTGTTTAATCCGTTTCCACGATCGTGCTTTTGAGTTGTTTAATCCTTTTCCAGGATCGTGCTAGCTAGCTGTTGGAAATGTGAATCATTATCCGACCAAACCAGAAAAATAAACTTGATGGCTTTGCGAATCAATAAATTAACCAGATGGATGCATGCATGGAGCAGCTAGCCACAAGGACTTGTGTCACTTTCCGTCTTAATTGTTACGTTCAAACTGTGTGAATCTATCAATCTAATTTAGTTAGGTCAAGCTATGCGTGTGCGCCTTCCCGCGGAAGCCACACGGGACGTTACGATTGTAAATAAGGGTGTAAACGAATCGAGTTGATCCGAGTATTGAGTTGCATAGATTTGGTTCATAAAATTTATCGAGTATAAAATAATGTTTGATTGAGGCTCATTTAGTTACCGAGTCGAGCACGATTCCGAATCGAGCCCGAGCAGTTTGGACTTTTTCAACGAATATGATCCGAGTATCAATAGAAAATTATAATTTGAGGAGGTTCGAGTAATTTATCGAACTTTAAAATGTGCTCATATTTGACTCATTTATATTTCGAGTCAAGCTCGAATCGAACTTTTAGTCGAACAAGTCTAATCGAGCCCGAATTGTTTGCTCATTTTACAGCCTTAGTTGTAAACACATATTCAAATATTGGTATTTGAAATAAATATATTCTAAAGTACTAATATTCAAATTCGATATTCGAAAAACTATTCAAATTCAAATATTATCTATTTTCGAATAACTATATGAACTCATTGATATAATTAATTAAATTAGTAAATTAAAATTTACTATTACAATATTAATATAATATAACACAATCATCAACCATATATATGATTTAATATTAAAATTCAGAAGAAGAAAAAAAGTAATCACTCTATTTAATAAAATATATTTATAGAAGATACTCCATTCAGTCCCATGATAAAAGTCATTATGGAATACTATTTTGGATAGTCTTATGTTAAATGTCTACTTTCTTTTAATAATCAAACTTTTACACATTTTTTGCTATTATACCCGTAGCATTAAATATCGTATACTTTTCTTATTCTAATTCTCTCTCCCATAATTAATGATATTATTATAGGGCAATTTTGTCATTTCATTCCTCTTCTTAATATGCGTGAAAAATCCACCAGGACTTTTATCATGGGACGAAGCGAATATTAAAAAGTATTATAATTTTATAATAAGGCTTGCTCGGGATTATGATAATGAATATCTAATGCCCGTTATTCGATAAATAAGTTGGTGAACGGATGTTAAACGAATACAAATACACATGTATTTGTATTTGTATTCGTTTATTTGTGAATATATTTAATCGAATACGAATAATATTTGTTTAAGTCATACACGAATATATAATATCCGCTTTAAACGAATACAAATACGGACAAATATCCTATTTAATAATTTTTTATTTAATTAATTGTAATATGAACAGAGAAACATAAAATAAAAACATATTTTTATATTTGTAAATTAAGTTTATAAAATAATTTTTTTATAATGCAAATTATATTTGTAAACTTTTTTTACTCTCTTATTTTTATTTTTATTTTTGTTTAATATATATGCAAATTATATTTTAATCATCATTTTAAAGATCATTTGAAGGATGGAGGGAGTACTTAATTATTACACGATATTATTATGGCAAGAGAAGTTACAAAATATTGTTTAGATAAAAAGAACATCCCAAAATTTCTACAGAGAAAAATAACCAAGGGTCAAAATAAAATTATAATACAGAATGCAAGAAAACTAACAAACAGAAGTGGTAAAAATATGAGAGCAGGTCTTCTGTTCTCAAATTCTCTTTACTTAAATTTTGACACATGTTTTTTATTTAATTTTAAAATTAATTAGTGTTAAATAACAGACTAAATATCAAAATTTAAGTAGAAAGACACAAGAAGATTGAGAATTTGGGAACAGAAGATCTGCTCTTATAAAACTATGGTGTAAACTCTAAAGGCAGATATATCGGTAGGGCCCACACAGAAGCAATACGAAGCAATACGAAGGCAATTGACAATATAGTAACCAGGCTCAACATGACGATGTGCATGAAAGTCAGGGGCAACATGGTAATAAAAGAGTGGAAACAAAACATGTGCATGAAGCGGTGCGTACGTGGAGTGAGATATCTGGCGTGGCAAGGGTTGGATGCTTCCAAACAAAAGCATGTTGTCCACGCTCCCTCTCCACCTATTATAATCTCCCGCCACACGCCCGCCTCTGTCTCTTCCTTCTCTCCATCCATACTTTCTCTCTCTAAAAACATTACCAATCCAGAATACAGATACTCGCGTAAGTCTTTCTTTAGTGTTTATTTTTGTACATAAAATAAAAATTAAAAATATTCGTTGTTGCCCTCAATTTCATATTCATTTGCCTGCAATGACTGATTCTGGATTATGCCTTGTGTTGTGAATTTGTGCTGATTTTGATTGATTTTTTCTGTTATGCTATGGTGTTATCATTTTTGATCTGAGCATTAGGGCTTGATCGTGAGATTCATTTATATGCACTAATTAGGGTTTAAATTGCAATTTGTGATTGAATGAAATATTATTTACAATTGAGTAAGCATTTTCCAGATAAACGTGATCATCTGAGCTGCAACCACTAATTATCGTTTTTTACCTACAATTACTAGTTGAATGCTATGTCTGGTTCCTCTGAAAATGGAAGAAACAAATTCAAAGTTGAAAAATCATTTGCCCTACCTTTTTTTGCTTCCGTAGATAAAACATTGGATTCGTAGGAATTTAGATTTTGCACGATTTTTGGCTTCAACTTGATTTTCCTTTTCTCTTCCCCTTCAGTTGTTCATTTTACTTTTTTTGGCAAGTCCCTTCAGTTGTTCTTGGCAAAAATATACTAACATTAAATTTGTACTGGCTACTTTAGCTGTTTTCACTTGAGGACTAGTATTTGAAATGGTATTGCTTTATGTCAGGAAAAAGAATGTAAATTGTTTTTGCTTCGTTTATGAGTTACTTAGAAGTGAGTTTATCCCGTGTTTCGATTATGTTAATCTTGTGTTTCTTCATTAGGAGACTTCTTATTTGTTTGTTGTAGTATTTTTTCAGGGGACCGGAGCATATTTTGGAAGGTTTTGCTGCTTCCAATGGCTGACAAGGGCAGGTCAATGAGGTCAGTGTTTCAACTTTCAAGACTGAATCTTTAGTTTTCATATGGTTAATATGGCTTGTAATATAGTGTAATTCATACCTGCAATCATAAGGTTAAACAAGTCTATGCAATTGTTTTAGACTAATGTTAAAAGGCAAAAATATCAGATCTGTTAAATCTTACAATCATTGATGGTATCACAGGAAGAGCATCTCTTTAGCTAAAAAGAGCTGAACAGTTGCAGCAGGCATTTTTTACTCAAACAACCACAAATAGGCATATTGAAAAGAAAGACATGACAGGAAACAAAGAAAAATGATATGCATATGGTGCCATAGGGTCATTCGTTGTAATCCAGTTGTGAAATGGAATAGCTGTCATAGCATCATTTCATGTTGCTCGAACAAAAAATGTTCTAGTCCAAACCTATAGAACTAACTTAGAATTCAAGGTTGCATTTTAATTGTCATATCTTAGGTGATTTTGACCTATCAGTTTAGTTGCCATGTTTTTTTTTTGCGAGTACGTTAGAGATGAAACACAAAACAATCACAAATCATAACTAAAATCTACTCTAAGATTGGTTGCTGAATCTTCAACTTTTGGCCCAATTTCAGAACAGTACATGGGTTTGAGAGATTTAATGATTCTTAGGAGCATCTGATTCCCTGTTGATAAGTTGATACTTGTAAAAAATGGTGCCATTTTGAGGATACTTGTGCTAAAGTAGTCATATAAGTGACTGGTTAAAATTTTGAACCATGCAGTAACACTTTTGGTTGTCAAATAGGATCTTGGACCTCCTCTTCAGCTGACAATGTTTAGGAAGTTAAATGGCTTTGCTTTACCTGTTTTCCATGCGTTTTCTTATATAAAAAAATTCTCCCAGAAAGTTCACAATGTCTTCTGCGAGGATACTCGTTGGTTATCATAGTATTGCAACTTTCCTGTAAATCTTCACTGTTGGCCTATATTGTTGAAATCAAGGCACTGAACCTTTACAACAAGTTTAAAACATCCTACTTAGAGGACCTGGAAAAGGGCTGTTCGTACGTGCTGGCCTGATAAATCCCCACCTGACGACCACACTTGTCAAAAAAAGAACACCTAAAAAAACACAACTTGGGAAGAAAGTTCCGTTCCTAAAATAAACAAGAAGATGTGCATGTTGGATACGAATGTTTGTGTTAGATGGTAGATTTGAAAGGTCATAAGATTTGATAGCTTAACTTATTTGAAGAATTATTTTGGGATGTCCCAAAAACTTTCAAATTTGAAAAGGCAAATGTGTTATGACATCATATATTTGATATTTCCTAGTTATCAACTTGGAAGCCTGCTACGTAGAATTAGGCATTGGATCATAAATGTGTAACTTAGTTGTGCTGCCTAAAATAACTCATGTAGCGTAACTATATAGATCATTATGTGGCTTATTATCAGGAAGTTGTGGCTGTATCCTGTTTGTGCTTTTCCACTGTGTTTCAGATTTTGTTTCATTTATGCTTGTAAAGAAATATTTCGTGCTTATGAAGGAAAACAGAATAGTAAAAGTTCTTTAAGTGCTTGATTTGAAATGTGGGATAAAGCATTATGAACTCTTGCTCGGATGTTTGAGAGTTGTTCTTCGTGCAGAGCCCATTCTAGCAAGAAGAATCCAGGGAAAGTTCCTAAAGGAATAAGCAAGGCTGAGAGGGAGAAAATGAAGCGTGAGCATCTCAATGATCTTTTCCTTGCGCTGTCTAATGCTCTTGGTAATCTCGATTTGCAAGATATCACTTTTATTGCAATTAAATTATCCAATTAGCTTCAGTCACCATTAAATGCACTGGCAACTTCAAATAAGATTCTCAATAATATATACATGCATCCTTTTTCCAGAAGTGTCAGAGCAGACCAATGGAAAAGCCTGTATACTGGGTGAAGCTATTCGAATGGTAAAGGATACACTTGAGCAGATCGAATGCCTCAAAAGAGAGAATGCAACTTTGTTGTCTGAATCTCAATATGTAAGGCTGTTAATGATACATACATGTTTAACTAATTATGCTTAGCCAATGGTTTTGTACATCCACTGTGGAGTCACAAGTCTCTCTTTGTAGTTCCCGGGGGGGGGGGGGGGGGGGGGGGGGGTTGAAAGCCTGTTTATGCTGACATGAATCCGCATTTTTTGCACCATTAAATTTTACGTAATTTCTTTAACAAATCCCTACGTATCAATCTTCCATTCTATAAATTTTCCTCTCATGGTAACCTGATTATCAATTAGCCTACGTATTATTCATACTATAATTGAACTTTTCAATCAACAGGTGACTAATGAGAAGAATGAGCTACAAGATGAGAATTCTGCTCTGCAAGATCAGATAGAAAAACTGCAAAATGTGTTGAAAGAGAGGATGCCTCAGTTAAACCTGGACCTAAATATAACTCCACCTGAACACAAGGAACTAGATATGATGCCATTAGTTGGGGAGGACCATCTCAAGCTCTCCACCGTGGAGCCTGCATTGCACCAACCACCAGCGGTGACTCCCGTCTTTGTCATCCCCGTCTGTCCTGATTTCCATGTTTATCGGGAGTCTGATCATACTGAACAACTTGCATCAAAGCCCAGTGTGAGCAAACCCCATGCTAGGTACCCTTCCCCGGGTGATTCATGGTCTTCCCATCTTCTTTGAAAGGAGCGAGGTTAAGAGATAAAATTTGAATATAGCGGTAGCAATGACCAAGTAAAAATGGCATTACTAATGTGCAAGTTTGTGATCTTTCTGGTGACCTGTAAGTTTGTTATAGCTTAGTTTCCAACCGTGTACTTTTTAACTGTAACTCTTGTATGTGGTGTATGTTCAGTTGTCTTCCGTCTCGAAGAGGATACATAATCTAATGATAGTGTCTGGCCCATAGGCCATAGCTTTTAGAAGATGCGAGGTTTGAGAAATTAGAACCATTATCTTAGGAAAAATATTAACCTTTACCCTCCCCAAATTGTCATAGCTGTAGTTCCCTATTGAAGATTAAGGTTGACAGATGTGTATTATAAAGTCATAGTAGTAGATAAATACTTACTGTGGAAATAATACTCGCTATTTCCCCCACACAAAATCGTTGTTTGTCCTCTTGCATGCCTTTCTGGAAAAAATAATATGCCCTCCGTCCTACATTCTACAAAAATTGGCTTAGTTTAACTTTCTCGCTGACAATTTTTATAATCAAAATTTATACTATTTTCTTATAAAATATAAGTATAAAAATTATAATTATAAATAAAGTATGTCGAATTTATTATCATCCTCAATTTTCATAGTTTTAAAAAATAAACAAATACGCTTAATTTTTAATTTTAAAAATGATCAATTTAACCAAACAAAAAAGAGTATTAAGTTAGTTTTTAAGGGACGGAGGAAGTACTCACGGTTTAATACTTACTATTTGCGGAACAAAATTTTTTATTGCAAATTTAAAATTTTGCAATAAAAAACTGTGTATGGCCATATTGAAAAGTTAAGTTTAAAACGATAGCATAATAATAAAAATATGATAACAAATTTAAGAATATTATGTCATTTTATATTAGATCAATATGGCCATATACAGTTGTGTATATTTTATTTGTACACAATCTGTTAAAACTGCTTTGATATATTTGTTTTGTTTTTTTTAAAAACATCTTCTCTCCTCCCAAATCAGAAATTAAAAATAAATCTGCCAAAACGATGTAGTTTTGAGAGATTGTGTACAAATAAAATATACACAACTGTGTATGACCATTATTCCCTTTATATTATAAGATGAAATAATTTTTAAAAAATAATAATAAACAAAACTCTTATAGTCCCTCTTACTCACGAGAAAAGTCGTGGTTGACTTTTTGTGCATTTTAAAGAAAGATGATAAAATGATAAAATTATCAATATTTAAATTCTCATTTAATTGCATAATTTTATACACATGACTAGTAATGATTCATAAATATACATAAATAATATAAATATGACAGTTAAAAGTAAGATTATTATAAGCAAATTATTGTAAAAAATAAAGGGAGTTGATATTTTTATAAGTGAAATTGATATTTTCACACAGTCTCACTTAGGGCTGAGCAAGTAACCAAATTAAAATCGAAATCGCACCAAAAACCGCACGAACCGCACCAATTAAAACCGTACCAATGGTTCCGGCGTATGTGGCGGTTTTAGGTGGGTTGAATAACCAAATTTACGATTCCGGTTTGGTTACTAGCCAAAACCAAACCGCATAAAACCGAAAACGCACCATGTGTGTGTATGTATGTATTATTTCTAGTATATTCTAAAGTTACTTTTCACTTGAACACACTCAGAGAAAATCTCAGTCTTGCATTGTCATTTTTTCACCAATTGAAAGAAGATGTTAGAGGTTATAGAGTCAAAAATTAAGCAATTGGGTTTTGAAATTTTGAATTTGTTTGATGCGTTATTGGAGGGGCTTATAGTTGAGGGGCTCGAGCACTTGATGCATTGGTTAATGTCAATGTTATAATTGTAATAGTCTAATAGATTATTTTTATTCCTCCCTGCAATATATTTTATTCTATCTTCAGTATATACTTTTAATTTTTGGGGAACTAGATAAACATTCTTGCTTGTTATCGAATAGTCTCCGTTGTTTTATATAGCGCATATTTTAGTTTTAAAGCATGCTTGATATAATTCTCATTGTCGACTTTGTCACTAAGTTAATTGCTCGATGTAAGTTTTATGTTCAATTTTATTGAAGGCTTAAACTTTTTTGTTGTTTCAATTGGTTTTGGAACCGAAACCGCACTAATTAAAACCGCACCGCACACTTTAAAACCGAATCGCACCAATCACAAGTGATTTCGGGTGCGGTTTTGAATTTTTCAAACCGCACCTAAGCGGTTTCGGGTGCGATTTGAACTTCAAACCGCACCATGCTCACCCCTAGTCTCACTCACATGAATGTGGGTCGTTTTTACTATCCATGTGAGAAGAGCCTTATAAAAATATTAATTCTCAAAATAAATTATTTAAAATAAATAGATACTCTCTCCGTCCCAAATTAATTATTCAGTTTTAATTTTTTTTAAGTCAAATTGATAATTAATTATACTACCATGACTAATAAAATACTATATATGATAATAACTTACATTTTATAAAAATAATTATTCTTTGTGCTAAAGTATATAAATGATGAATATATTAATTAACTTCTCATTAATTAAAATTAATATATTATCTTAACATATAAAAATGTGCATATATCACCATTTTTAAATAGAGCTATAATTGTAAAAACAAACTTATATTTTCATACGTGGTGTAAGACCCCAACTTTTATGAATAAAAATAAATTTTCTATAAATATCATTTTTAAATATTATGGAATAAATTTGATATAATGTTATAGTTGTGGGTAATATTTATAAATTTTGCAAAGTACGCAAGTTGTTATATAATATTCGATTGGTCAGGGAATATTCGTACGACGGCACAATCATTGGTGGATCCCACAACAGAATTATTGTCGGATTGAGAAAACGACAAAAATATTTTTATGAAAATAACAGCGGAAGTTTTACCGTTGATACTGTTGAACTACTCGGTAATAAAAGTACAGTAATACGCGTGGTTGCATAGTAGCATACGGTATTGATTATTAATGCTTATGTGAGAAATCACTCAGTTTGATTCAATTATTGTCGATATTTTATATGTTATTAAATCAATAATTGAGATGACGAAGTTGTTAATATTATTATTTGCATTATTAACGATGTCTAGAAGTTCTGTCAAGGAGAGGTTTGGTCACCTAATTGCGCGCCAATAGGGAGAAATCCTTATTGGAAAGCTCCCTCTTTCCTGGGAACGACCTGATCGATTAATAGTGTGAATAATAATAATAATAATAATAATAATAATAATAATATTTTGTTTTATTCGTATTATTAACGTAATAGAACAGAAAATTTTTTTATATAAAACAGAATATTTTTATAAAGTTATTCGTTTTATTAAGCTAATAGTAAAATCTTTTTATATAAAACAGAATACTTTTATAAAGTTATCTGTTTTATTAGACAATAATTAGAATATATTATATTTTATTATGTATAGTATTTGCATAGTGCTTGCATAGTAAAATCTTTTTAAAAGTTATTCGTTTTATTAGATTATAAATAGAATATATTATATTTTATTTAAAAGATTTTGCTTTAAATATGGATCGTCCGATTAAAGTAAATCAATCTGGACCATTCATAGATTGGTTACTATTCATTCCATTCTTCTATAAATAAAAGATCATTCCTTCATTATTTCTTACAAATTCACTGAAACTCTAGAGAGAGAAACTATAGAGAAAAAGAAGAAAAGTATTCTGCTACTTCACTACTCCGATATCAAGTTTCTTTTACGGTAAGGGGTATTATTTCTTTTGTATTCATGAAGAGAACTTCTATTATTCCATCTTTATTATTCTGTTAGAATAACCTGTATACGCGGGCTACCCTATACTTGGTGAAATTCTTCTATATTTCATTCTTTATTATTCTTTTGGAATATCAAGTATGTGTTTTACGCCGGACCTGGTTCCGTTTTTATTATCCTACTGGAATATCATGTCTGTGCTTTACGCCGGACCTGGTTCCGTCTTTATTATTCTGTTGGAACATCATGTTGGTGTGAATTTCACCTGACCTGGTTCCGTCATTTAGTATTCTGTTGGAATAACCTGTCTATGCAAAGTACTGCATGCATGGTGATTTCTGTTGTATTTCATTCTTTATTATTCTGTTGGAATATCCTGTCGGTGCGTATTAAGCCTGACCTGGTTCCGTTATTTATTATTCTGATGGAATTACCTGTCTATGCAAAGTACCGTATGGTAATTTCTTTTGTTATTCCATTCTTTATTATACTCAGTTGGTTAAAGTTTTGACTTCTATACTCCATGAAATTAGTGGAATATCCTTGATATTTGCGTTTCATCCAGTATCTTTTAATGGAAATATACTTCTGAGCATTCTTGAATTTTACTCTACAAAGAAGTATCATGTTGACAATTTGGACGTCATTAGTTCCTGAATAAATTAATTCTTGAACTTGTTTTATTTAATTCTTATATCATTGTCATCATCCTCATATATATATTTTGTTGAAAGTCATCTGTGGCCTGTAGTGCATAGATGGACTTGGTATGATTATGACCAGAGATTATTCAGTGTAATCATGACCGTAATGTTACAAATGATGTGGTAAAAGTCATCATTGGCCCGTAGTGCATTGATGGACAGTTGTTGGCATGATCATGACCATTAATGAATACACGAATATCTTTGGCCCGTAATGCATGGATAATTTGTGGTTGTGATACTTATGAATATCCTTGGCCGTAGTGCAGGGATGAAGTGGATTATTTATTAAGCTGAGTCCCATCGATAAAAGTGATGAAAAATCTTTTAAATCATTAAAGATAATAGATTTTATTATCTACTTGACTCTTTTAATGGATTGCATGTGCCGCTGCAGTTAAACTTGATGTCTTTTGTATTTTACCAGTTTAACACTGTTGAGGACTAATGATAATTTATTCTGCATTATCTTAGTCATAATATTTCTTACTGGGCTAGTTGAGCTCACCCTTTCTTTCACTGTTCTCTTCAAGAAATGAGAACGTAGTCGGGACTAGTCGGAGAACGGAGTGATGGTCCGAAATGGTGTCTTAGTAGTCTTCACTATTCTGTTAAATAGTGTGATAATAAATGTAATGAGAACTAAATTGAGTGTGGATATTGTCTAGTTGACAATATTTGTATTAAAACTCACAGCATGTATTTTGTCGTATTTTACACGACTATTGTATAATCAAGTTGTATTTGAATTTAGTACCATGTATTTGGCGACTCAAGATGAGTGATGTATACCTATTTTGGGGGCGTTACAGTTGGTATCAAAGCTTAGGGATATGATCCCTAGCTGAGATGTGAGATAAGAACTAGGAGGGAAGAGACGGAGAATTCCTTCGCTAGTATGACCTACCTAAGTTAATTTGGTATTTAATTAGTCGGTCAGAGTATAAGGATAATATGTGATATGTTAATTAACCCTTGTTTTGTGGCAGTATTTGAAAATGGCATCCGATAATATTGAGAACATCAATGGAGCACAAGAGACCGTTAAGTCTCCACAGATCAATAATCAGGATAATGTGCATCAAGAAGGCGACAATCCTAATGCAAACAACAACACTGACCAAATGATGAACGATGGAATGTTCCGAGACTTCATGCAATTCATGCAACATCAGGCGAGAGCGGTTCCTGTCCAAAATGCAGGTGGAAACACTGACAACTCTAGGACTGTCACCGCCAAACAGTTCAAGGAGCTTGGACCACCGGTGTGACGCCCCCAAAATAGGTATACATCACCCATTTTAAGTCGTCAATAACACGGTACAGAAATAACTACAACTTTATTAATACATCATAAAAACTACGAGTTTAAATACAAATATTATCTTCTAGATAATATCCAAAACCAAATAAATCCTCATCACAATTATTGATACATTATTATACAAAAATAGTGAGGACTACTAAATAACTTTTAGAATCATCATTCCATACCCCGACTAGTACTCGCTACATTCTCGCCTCCTGAGAAAAATGGAACAACAAGGAAAAGGGTGAGCTCAACTAGTCCAGTAAAGAATATTATGACTAAGATAATATAGAACAAATTATTGTTAGTCTTCAACAGGGAAAAATCTGATAAAATACAATAGACAACAAGTTTCATATCAGCAGCAGAAATAATAATTCATAGATGAGTTACGTAGAGAATGAAATCTACTATAATCTATGAATTTAAAAGTCCATCATCATTATTTTATCCTTGTAACATCAATCAATATGCATCTTGAATCAAAAATTCATCTTTACACTACAGACCAAAGATATTCATCAGTCGGTCATGTTCACCTCAACACATGTTCATCTTTGCACTACGGGCCAAAGATATTTATCATAAAATCATTAATCTTTGCACTACATGCCAAAGATATTCAATAATATCATCATTTAGGACTGAGGATGATGAAAAATATTTTAAAGGAAACGAATCCAGTGAAACAAAAGAATAAATATCAAGGATTCGTATTTCAACTATTTCATATCCAAAAATACCTCATAAATAATCATAGTGAAGTAAAATTCAAGAATGATCAAAACATTGATACAATCAAAGCTAGTATCCATAATAGATATTTTGGACGAAAAGGAAAATTTTCATTTTTCGATGAATAGTGTCGTATTCGTGAATAGTGTCGTATACGTGAATAGTGCCGTATACGTGAATAGTAACCCCGACACAAAAAGTTCTAAATTTGATTAAAATATTCAAACTAATATTTCGGCATAGTGATATTGAAGAAATAATATCATATATGAAGAAAATAACATATCTTACCTCGAAAGACAATACTTCTAGTTGAAACACCGGATATATGCTATAACTTGAACTTGCACCGTATAGCAACACTCAAAGTATACTCACAAAAATACGCTCACTATATCGAGAGAGAAAGAGAGAGAAGATTTTAGTTTTTGGTGTGA
The DNA here is from genome assembly GCA_020205505.1 of Panax japonicus. Taxonomy (NCBI): domain Eukaryota; kingdom Viridiplantae; phylum Streptophyta; class Magnoliopsida; order Apiales; family Araliaceae; genus Panax; species Panax japonicus. The sequence continues at coordinate 7,434,049 of CM035095.1, read as the reverse complement.
TTTTTAATTCTAACTTAAGCACCCTATTTATAGGAAAATGCTTAGAATACCAAAATAGAAAATTTAATTTAATATTAATATAATTACAAAATATTCAAGCCCACCTCTAGATAATTGAATTCAGCCATTAACATGTGCAAGTGAGGGCCACCAAAGTACAAAAAACGTTTTTCTAACAAAAAATCATTTAAACTCCAAAAATCAATTCACACCCGATATAACGAAACTTCAATAATTCACAATAAATAGCCCTTTTGTCAAAAAAATTTAAACCACGTGTTCTTTCCATAGAAAATTTCATTCTCTACAACTTTGTAGAAGAAGTTTTTTTTAAATTCCAAACAAAAATTGACCGAAATCCACAAACGGACGATTTTACAGGCTATAATCAAATTTCGGTCAAGAATTGGGGTCTACCGACACACAAAATATGTGTTAATCATTTAATGTCACAAAAATACTCTTCCTCCTCATATACTTATATATCACACATTCATTGTAACAATATCACCATCAATATATTATTAAAATAATATATTTAAATGAATTATTTTATCAGAAAAAGATAAAATATAAATTTTTAACAATTGTCATATTAAAATTTTTCTCCATCTATATCCACATAAAAATCAATATTTTTCTCATCATATAAATCAATAATTAATTATTCACAAATAATATTACAGAATCACAATACTGACAACCAGGCAGTTCCTAGGAAAGAGGGAGTTTTCCAATAAGAATTTCTCCTTACTGGCGCGTAATTAGATGACCAAACCTCTTCTTAGATAGAACTTTCTAGACATTGCCTATAATGTTATCTAATAATATTATTCAAATAATATGAATTATTGATCTGATAATGAAAATATTGTGCAGTGACAATTATTAAAACAACAATAATATCAACGTAGCAATAATTTAATCAATAAAATATAATATTGAACAGTAATTACTGTAACAATTATTGAGTAGTGCCTTCTTACGTAAGAATCAATAATTGGTGTAATACCGTGTGTTACTGTGTTTTAACCACCGGGTATTCCAACAGTATTAACGGTAACAACTACGCCGTTATTTATAACCAACTTATTCTTGTCGTTTTCTTCATCCAATCGCTTTCCGTTATGGGGCCCACACAAGGCTGCGCCGTCGTACGAATATTCCCCGACAGTAAAAATATTCCACGACCAAACGAATATTCCCCGTCAACAATGAATATTTTAAAACCACTTGCTTGTTTGAAATAATTGCGCATTTTACCCATAACTTACCACATTAATGAAATCAACCCTTACTATTTCAAGATAATAAATAGAGAAATTTTAATTTTATTAAATAATAAGTTGGGGTCTTACAACCGGAGTTTTTTGGAGAGCCAAAACCACTTAAGGCGGAGACGTGGATAAAGAAGATCAACAAGATATTTGATGTCTTGGGTTGCTCCGAGGAGCAAAAGGTTCCCTTTGCCACTTTCATGTTGCGGGCAGAGGCAGATTACTGGTGGGAATCTGTAAAGCGTACTCAACCTGCCGCATTGAAGATGTCTTGGGAGAAGTTCCAAGAACTGTTCAACGACAAGTACTTTTCTGAAAGTATTCGTCACATGAAAAAGGTAGAGCTCATTAAACTAGAATAAAACAAAATGACTGTGTCACAGTACGAAGCCAAGTTTGCCGAGTTGTCCCAGTTTGCGTCCCATTTGGTTGATAATGAGGAGAGAATGACGCGAATGTTTCTAAGAGGTTTGAAACCAGAGATACATCAATATCTTATCTCTCATAAACTGTGTTTGTATTCAAATGTTTTTAATAGGGCTCAGTTATTGGAGCGCGATAATGAGTCAACCCAACCAAAAGAGAGCAGCCGGAAAAATGATAATACCAGTGATAGCAGTTATCGAAGTGGTGACAATAAGCGTGGAGGGAATCAACATGCCAGAAATGGTAACCACTTCGGTGGTAATTATGCCCAAAATAATAAGAATGGACATTTCAAGAAAAGAAAATTCAACAATGATGGAAAGACGTAAGCATCAGCACCTGTCGTTAAGGAAGGAAAACGACCACCTATCACATGCTTCAAATGTAGAGGGGAGGGACACATCAGTCCAAACTGTGCGATGCCCTCCAAAGCATGTTACAATTGTGGAAGAGAAGGACACCTGACTCGATTTTGTCGTGCACCGAAGATAAGTCCAGCTGGGATGGAGGCAGCAAAGGCCATTCCAGACAAGACAAAACCAGTTGTTCAAGGGAGAGCATTTGTCGTGACCTCCCAGAAAGCAAGGAACCCGAACGAGGTCATCACGAGTAAGCTTATCATAAATTCTAGTGAAGTATATACCTTATTTGATATCGGTTCTACCCATTCTTTTATTTCTCCTACTTGCGCTCAACGTTTAAATTTGACTCTGGAGAAATTAGACTTTGACTTATCTGTTGAAACTCTGTTGGGAGAAACCTTCATTACATTAACTGTATATGAGTCTTGTTTGGTTCAAATCGTTACCTTCACATTACCCGTCGACCTTATTTCATTGAAAATACTTGCATTTGACGTAATTCTAGGGATTGATTGGTTAACTACTCATCATGCAAAAATTGATTGTTTTCGTAAGGTTGTTAGCTTTCATATTTCTAATCAATCTATTATGCGAATTCAAGCAATCAAACCATTAAAATCAATCACTTTCATCTTAAGCCATAAAGTTATTCATTTATTGAAAAACGGATGTCAAGCTTTCTTAGCTCATGTCACGGATCTAAACAAAAATAAAAAGTTTTGAATGATATTTCTATTGTTAATGAATTTCCTGACGTATTCCCTGAAGAACTTCATGGCCTACCCCTAGAGCGTGAAATTGAATTTTGTATCGACCTTGAACCTGGTACAAAACCTATTTCCAAAGTCCCATATCGAATGGCTCCTATTGAACTTCAGGAGTTAAAGACCCAACTGCAAGAATTGTTAAACATTGACTTTATTCATCCTAGTACTTCTCCTTGGGGTGCTCCTGTTCTATTCGTAAAGAAGAAAGATGAGAGTATGCGACTTTATATTGGTTATCGGGAGTTGAATTATGTCACCATCAAAAATAGGTACCCATTGCCACGTATTGATGACCTGTTTGATGAACCGAGTATTCAAGGAATATTTGGATCACTTTGTGGTCGTCTTTATTGATGACATCCTTATTTATTCCAAAAGTCGTGAAGATCATGAGCAACACTTGAGGCTGATACTCCAATAGCTTCGCGAATATAAGCTTTCTGCCTAGTTGAAGAAATGCGAGTCCTGGCTTGAGGAAGTAGCATTTCTTGGGCACGTGGTATCAAGTCATGGAATATCTGTTGACCCGGCAAAGATTGAAGCCATTCAAAGCTGGGAGCAACCTAAATCAGTGACCGAAGTACGTAGCTTTCTCGGCTTAGCTGATTATTATCGGAAATTCGTAGAAGGGCTTTCTCGAATCGCTACTCCCTTAACTCAGCTGACTCGGAAAGATACAAAAATCGGTTGGAACGAGGAATGTGAGAAGAGTTTTTAAGAACTCAAAAGAAGACTCATTTCAGCACCTGTTCTGACAATACCATCTGGCTCGGAGGGATTTGTCATCTACAATGATGCTTCAGGCAAGGGGTTAGGATGTGTTCTCATGCAACATGGGAAAGTCATAGCATATGCCTCTCGACAATTCAAAGAATATGAGAGAAATTATCATACTCATGATCTAGAGTTGGCAGCTGTTGTATTCGCACTTAAAATTTGGAGGCATTACTTGTATGGGGAGAAAGTGGAGATCTATACGGATCATAAAAACCTCAAATATTTCTTCAATCAAAAGGAACTCAACATGCGACAACGACGTTGGCTTGAACTGTTGAAAGATTATGATCATACCATCCAATACCATCCTAGAAAAGCAAACGTGGTAGCTGATGAGTAGAAGATCATATGCGGGTACAAGTACGATATTGTCAACGCAAAGGCCCATCTTGTATGACTTGCAAAGGATGGAGATAGAATTAAAGACTCCAGGGACCCATGTGATGATGGCGAATATACAAGTATAACCAACTTTAATCGATAAAGTTAAAGCTGCTCAAGCTACAGACCTGGAGCTGATGCATATGAGAAAGAAAGTACAAGAAGGTGCTATGCCGGAAGCAAGAATCGATGAAGAAGGAATACTTCGAGTCAACTCTAGACTTTGTGTTCCTAACGACCCTGATTTAAAAAATTAAATCATGATGGAGGCGCACAACACACCGTTTGCAATCCATCCTAGAAGTACAAAAATGTATCGTGATCTTCGTCATACATATTGGTGGAGCAATATGAAGAGAGAGATAGCGTTGTTTATCTCAAGGTGTCTAACTTGTCAACAAGTCAAAGCGGAGCATCAAGTACCAAAAGGTCCATTGCAACCACTTGAAGTTCCAGAATGGAAGTGGGAGCACATTACTATGGATTTTGTTACTGGTCTTCCCAAGGTTTCTCAAGGCATAGATGCAATTTGGGTCATTGTTGATAGATTGACCAAGTCTGCTTATTTCTTACCAATACGAGAAACTTATACACTTGAACATCTTGCTCGTATGTACATAACCGAGATTGTAAGACTGCATGGTATGCCAGTATCCATAGTTTCTGATCGAGACCCAAAATTCACTTCACGATTTTGGGTTAGTTTACAAAAAGCTATGGGCACAGATTTACGATTTAGTTCAGCTTATCATCATCAAACGGACGGACAATCAGAGAGGACTATTCAAACTCTTGAAGATTTATTAAGACTCTGTGTCCTTAACTTTAAGGGAAGTTGGGACAAGTTTTTATCATTGGTGGAGTTTTCATACAACAACAGTTATCAATCAAGTATTGGCATGGCTCCATTCGAGGCGTTGTATGGAAGAAAGTGTCATTCTCCAGTATGCTGGGATGAGGTGGGTGAAGCAACGTTCTTGGGACCGGAGTTGGTACGTATGACTACGGAAAAGATTCAAACGATTCGACAACGTATAAAAACCTCACAAGACCGACAAAAGAGTTATGCTGATCTTCATCGAAAGGACGTGGAATTCGATATTGGAGATCATGTGTTGTTACGTGTTGCTCCATGGAAAGGAGTTACGAGATTTGGAAAGAGAGGAAAGCTCAATCCTCGATTCATTGGCCCATTTTTAATCCTCGATCGAGTAAGGACTGTAGCCTATAGACTTGCTTTACCGCCAAGTATGTCTTATGTTCATAACGTTTTTCATATATCCATGTTACATAAATATGTGAAAGACCCGAACCATATTATTGAGTTAGAGCCGGACGAAATAGCGGAAGATTTAACGTATGAAGAGGTTCCTGTTCAAATCTTGGATAAGAAGGAACATATTCTACGCTCCAAGGTTATACCTCAAGTCAAAGTGTTATGGAGGAACCACAATGTTGAGGAAATGACCTGGGAGTTAGAATCTGAAATGAAATTAAGGTATCCTTACCTCTTCGACATACCAGGTACGTACCCTAATTTTGAGGGCGAAATTTCATAAGAAGGGGAGATTGTAAGACCCTAACTTTTATGAATAAAAATAAATTTTCTATAAATATCATTTTTGAATATTATGAAATAAATTTGATATAATGTTATGGTTGTGGATAATATTTATAAATTTTGCAAAGTACGCAAGTTGTTATATAATATTCGTTTTGTCAGGGAATATTCGTACGACGGGACAATCATTGGTGGACCCCATAATAGAATTATTGTCGGATTGAGAAAACGACAAAAATATTTTTATAAAAATAAAGGCGAAAGTTTTACCGTTGATACTGTTGAACTACTCGGTAGTAAAAGTACAGTAATACGCGTGGTTGCATAGTAACACACGGTATTGATTATTAATGCTTATGTGAGAAGTCACTCAGTTTGATTTAATTATTGTCGATATTTTATATGTTATTAAATCAATAATTGAGATGACGAAGTTGTTAATATTATTATTTGCATTATTAACGATGTCTAGAAGTTCTGCCAATGAGAGGTTTGGTCACCTAATTGCGTACCAATAGGGATAAATCTTTATTGAAAAGCCCCCTTTTTCCTAGAAACGACCTGGTCGATTAATAGTGTGAATAATAATAATGATGATGACGTTTTATTTTATTCGTATTATTAACGTAATAAAACAGAAAAACTTTTTATATAAAACAGAATACTTTTATAAAGTTATTCATTTTATTAGGCTAATAGTAAAATCTTTTTATATAAAACAGAATACTTTTATAAAGTTATCTATTTTATTAGACAATAATTAGAATATATTATATTTTATTATGCACAGTATTTGCATAGTGCTTGCATAGTGTTTGCATAATAAAATCTTTTTAAAAGTTATTCGTTTTATTAGATTATAAATATAATATATTATATTTTATTTAAAAGATTTTTCTTTAAATATGGACCGTCCGATTAAAGTAAATCAATCTGGACCGTTTATGGATTGGTTACTATTCATTCCATTCTTCTATAAATAGAAGCTCATTCCTTCATTATTTCTTACGAATTCACTGAAACTCTAGAGAGAGAAACTATAGAGAGAAAGAAGAAAAATATTCTGCTACTTCACTACTCCGATATCAAATTTCATTTACGGTAAGGGGTATTATTTCTTTTGTATTCATGAAGAGAACATCTATTATTCCATCTTTGTTATTCTGTTGGAATAACCTGTATACGCAGGCTACCTTATACTTGGTGAAATTCTTTTGTATTTTATTCGTTATTATTCTGTTGGAATATCCTGTCTGTGTTTTACGCCGGACTTGGTTACGCCTTTATTATTCTGTTGGAACATCCTGTTGGTGTGAATTTCACCCGACCTGGTTCCGTCATTTAGTATTCTGTTGGAATAACCTGTTTATGCGAAGTACCACATGCATGGTGATTTCTGTTGTATTCCATTCTTTATTATTCAGTTAGAATATCCTGTCGGTGCGTATTATGTCTGACTTGGTTCTGTTATTTATTATTCTGATGGAATAACCCGTCTATGCGAAGTACCGCATACATGGTGATTTCTTTTGTTATTCCATTATTTATTATACTCAATTGGTTAAATTTTAACTTATATACTCCATGAAATTAGTGGAATATCCTTTATATTTGCGTTTCATCCAGTATCTTTTCATAGAAATATACTTCTGAGCATTCTTGAATTTTACTCTACAAAGAAGTATCATGTTGATAATTTGGACGTCATTAGTTCCTGAATAAATTAATTCTTGAACTTGTTTTATTTAATTCTTATATCATTGTCATCATCCTTATATTTATATTTTGTTGAAAGTCATCTGTGGCCTGTAGTGCATAGATGGACTTGGTATGATTATGACCAGGGATTATTCGGTGTAATCATGACCGTAATGTTACAAAGAATGTGGTAAAAATCCTCATTGGCCCGTAGTGAATTGATGGATAGTTGTTGGCATGATAATGACCATTAATGACTACACGAATATCCTTGGCCCGTAGTGCATGGATAATTTGTGGTTGTGATACTTATGAATATCCTTGACCGTAGTGCAGGGATGAAGTGAATTATTTATTAAGCTGAGTCCCAGCGATAAAAGTGATGAAAAACCTTTTAAATCATAAAAGATAGTAGATTTTATTATCTACTTGATTCTTTTAATGGATTGCATGTGCCACTGCAGTTAAACTTGATGTCTATTGTATTTTATCAGCTTAACACTGTTGAGGACTAATGATAATCTATTATGCATTATCTTAGTCATAATATTTCTTACTGGGCTAGTTGAGCTCACCCTTCTTTCACTGTTCTCTTCAGGAAATGAGAACGTAGCCGGGACTAGTCGGGGAACGAAGTGATGGTCCGAGATGGTGTCTTAGTAGTCCTCATTATTCTGTTAAATAGTGTGATAATAAATGTAATAAGGACTAAATTGAGTGTGGATATTGTCTAGATGACAATATTTGTATTAAAACTCACAGCATGTATTTTGTCGTATTTTACACGACTGTTGTATAATCAAGTTGTATTTGAATTTAGTACCATGTATTTGGCGACTTAAGATGGGTGATGTATACCTATTTTGGGGGCGTCACACGTGGTTTTGATATTTTCACATAATCCTCATTCACATGAAAAAAGTGAGTAAGTTCCACTTTCATATAAGAAGAGATCATGTAAAAATATCAAAAACTCATATGAAAATAGTGTTCTCTATTTTAAAAAACTTTCCCACCTTCCGCGTTATAATGAATAGGTGAAGTATTAAAAGATATTACATTCATTCTGTAATAATTAATTTTTTTTAAAAAAAATTGTTGGAATTTATTTATAATTTATAACTTTATTGGAAAATAAATTATTTATTTTCCTAAATCATCCACACCTTATCTCATTATTCTAAAAAATAATTTTTAACTTTTCATAAAAGATAATTATAAAATTTAATATACATTTTAATTTTTAAATGATAATATTAAATATTTTTTTAATTTACCATTATTATTATGAAACGGCGGTACTATTTGGTTGGATTTATTGGTGCAACAAATTTGTCCGCTACCTCTGTGCTTTGTCACATTCTACCGACTCTCTTTCTTTCTTTCTAGACAACTTCCTGGGAATCAAACCCTTACTGTTTCTTCGTCCCCTTCTTTCATCCGAGACTTTCAGAATAGGAAAAAAAAATTAATTAAGAAAAGAGGACTAATAGTATAGACTGAGGGTGAGATGGGATCGGGTGCCGGAAGCTTCCTCAAAGTGGTGGCCAAGAACTTTGACGTTCTTGCTGGGTATCTATGTCTTTCTCACTTTACCAATTCATAGGAAAATACTATAATTAGTGCATTCTGGCCCCTGTTCCTTCACTTTTACATTTATTTCTTTTCCAAACTAGTACTATTTTTTTTCTTCTGAAAGAAATAGAAACCCCAAATTTAGTTTTGTGATCTACTGATAATAGTTATATATTATTTATGTTACTATTGATCTATGACTTCGTTCATGTGCAGGCCTGTGGTCAGTCTTGCTTATCCTCTGTAAGTGTGTTTCTTTCCTTATTCCCTTGGCCCCCACTTCTACTTGAAATTTAGAGTGGTGATTAATTTTTTTTAAAAAATATCTTACAGTAGATTATTTGAATCTATTGTTGTGAAAGATGGGTATATAATAATGCATATTTAATAATTTATATATAATATATAAATAGGTAAATGTTAATGATAAAGTAACTTTTTGTAATTATTTGTGTGAGTTTGATGATAAGACTACATTTAAAGTTGTGCTTTGTTTGATTTTCAACAGCTACGCATCAATTAGGGCAATTGAGACAAAGTCTCCTATCGATGATCAGCAGTGGCTTACCTATTGGGTTCTATATTCCATGATTACTCTCTTCGAGCTTACCTTTGCCAAACTCCTTGAATGGTAAATTACTGAAACATCAATTGCTTGTGTTTCCATTATGATAGGGGAGTGAAATACTACATTGATTCACTTGATTGGGCCTTTGACTTGGGAACTAATTCTCTTTCTATCTTATAGAGTTCTTTTGTCTATCTCATATGTTCTAAACTAATTCTCTTTGTATCTTATAGAGTTCAGAGCTTTTACCTTTTGCTGTGGTAAATCAATTACGAGATTAATAATTAATCACCCCTCATGATAATACAGCTTTATAGACTTTTTTTATTTGTTTAAAAAACTAAAAAAGTGGTAATTAAGTGTTGTTGAGTACTTCTGAATGATTTCAAGAGTGAAACTAGAATATGTTGAAAAGTAGATAATGTCACCATACATGAATGGCTGAATATATATGGTTGAAGGAATTAAATAGGTTGGCTCCCCTTTGGCGAATGGTGATATTGGCACAATATTCTAAGTCATGGAAATATTTTCAGATTAACTCATTTGATGAAAAAAATTCTTGGATTTTGATGATATTTGTCCTAGTGAATTTTATCTCTTATAATTTAAAAAAACTTACAAGAGGTTGAAGTCACCAAAAAATGGTAATTTAGAGCTGAAGCTAGGATAATTAAAACAATTTTTTCAGGTATAACTGTTTGGCTGCTCAGAATGGTAAGAGGACATGGTTATAATACTGGAAATGAGAGCTTTAATAGAAAAAAGTGGCGTGATTGTCACTATAGTTGTAGTCGAGGTTTATGTGGGAGCTCCTTGAATCACATTGATGCTTTGCCAATACGCAATGTTGTGTGGTGAAGAACCATTGATTGCAGTCAAAAACAGAATTAATTGGTGCCTAGTGGGTTCAGTGTCCATACAATTTTTTTTGAAAGGAAGCTATAAGATATAAAAAAGTTATTGGAGAAGGCTCTCTAGAATATTTTAAAAAAAGATTATAAAGTGGGCTTTCAAACGTGTTTATGCAAATGTACATATATTTGGTGTCAATAGTGTTGGACTCCGTGGTGGTCCTCACCCATTTGAGGAGACAAGAATAATGGGCAGCCTTGGGAGTAGGAAGAATAAGCTAGTGGGAGCAGGAAGAATTTGTGCACATGGTTTTTAAGTTAATGACTTGGTTCCTTTAAATCAAAGTAAATTGTTCCCCATTCTTTGTTTCCCATGCTTGATCACTTCCAGGAGATTAACTCCTCTTATATATTTGATCAGTTGACTCTTAAGGATATATAGACCAATCCGAGTGAAAAGACGAGAGGGTGAGAAAAGCTTATGCATTCTACTAAGCGTAAGAAAAATAGAGGGAAAGAAAGATCAAGCTAATAAGTATTTTGTTTGGGTTTTATGACAAGGTTATTGTGGTGAGATAGATATCTTTGTATTCTCTCAATTTATTATAGTGGATATTTCGGAGATTGTCCCGTAATTTTTATCTCTTAGTTTTAGAGGGTTTTTTACGTAAAATTCTTGGTGTCTTGTATTTAGTTATTCTTTCCATTTAATTTATCAAAAACAACAGTATTTGGGAAGTGATTTTTCCCAACAAGTGTATCAAAGCTATAAGGTTATTTGCGTAGTTTTTTTTTAAAAAAAATTTATGGAGGAATCAGTTGGGGCAATTATTAAATTGATCTCTTCAAATTTTTCTAATTGGAAGCCTAGAATGAAGGATATCCATTAATGTAAGGATTTTTATGATCCGTTGGAGCTCGGGGAAAGAAGCTCGAGGATAAACTGATTGGAAAAAGATGAACAAAAAAACTATTGGTCACATCCGGCTATGAATTGATCAAAGTGTGTTTCACCATGTTTCACAGGAGACAAATGCTTACACTATGGACTACTCTAGAGTCTGTACGAAAAGAAGAATGCATGAAATAAAACTTTTGTGATTCGAAAAATTGTAAACCTGAAGTATAAAGACAGAAGCAGTGTGTCGGAACATATGAATTAGTTCTAAGGTTTGATGAACTAACTGTCCAGCATGTCATTGAATCTTGATGATGAGATGCAGACACTTTTTGATGGACTCCACGACACGCTTGTGTGAGGTGGTCGTTGCTCGGATCGTTTCTAATGAAGTTGTTTGGTGAATTGCTTGCAACACTTTAACCTCTCGTCTATATGTAGACGGTAATCTTGGTAAAATTGCTCGCGTTCGGAAATATGCGTTGAATGGAAACCAACGACACCTTGACCCCTCGCTTATAATGAAGCGGTAATCTCGTTATAATTGACGATTGATGCGGTAGAATACGTCACACACAACTATGTATTGTTGTATGATAAATCAAATTGAATCTCAAAGAAAAAATAAGGAATTAACTTGGGAATTCTTTAAAGAACCAAAAGTAGATAATAGTCTCACAAGAATTTTAATAAACTGAATAATAATGAATGATAATGTGAATTACATCCATAAGCCTTTAATAGTAGTAATTGAAACTCTAGAAATCCTATAAGGAATCAACAAGTGAATTGGAATCAAAATCAAATCTAAAGAATCCTAGTTACAATAGAAATCTGAAAATATGCTAAAAAGATCTGACTGACGAAGGAAACCTGCGTTCAAATTTGTCAAAATGCGTAAAAACCCAACTGGAACCCGCCGAATTCGCCGGGGCGGATTCGTAGGTTTAGGACGAGTTGAGAAGGCGCTGGTTTGCCTTACAAATTCGCCGAGGCGAATCCAATTTTTCTGTTGCAACGTCCTTTGGTAAAATGGCCATAACTTTTGCATCTGAGCTCCGATTGAGACGATTTAAGATGTTACGGAAAGCTAAGGGATAGCTCTACAACTTCCATTCTTTACAAATTGAAAGATTCTGGCTGGATTAAGGTCGAAATCAGGTTTAAAGTGACAAGTTGAAAACTCCAAGCTTTGATCTTTGTTTCATGATGAACGTATTGTCGTGTAGCTCAACGCCCTTTCCATGGTTTCGGACGTTGCATGATGACTTGGCTTGCGTTGATTCGGTGTAAATAGATGGTATCTAGGAATCCCAAATCACATGATTGATCCTCTCCTCTCCGTTCAGATGAAATGAGTTCCAATGCAAGTATCCTTAGAGTACTTTCTAGCCCAATTACTGAAGACCATTTGTTAACCCTCAGAACTTGAGTTGAGTCGTCGTTGTTTGATGCGAGCCTGGTTAGGATTATATCCCTTTTGCTTCTCAGTCCATTGCCAAACAACTGGGAGACTTTGGTAATGTCAGTAAGCAATTTAGCTACAGAAGGGAAAATGACCATGCAGATGGTCAAGGACAATCTTCATAATGAGGAGACTAATTTTGAGACGCATGCCCTTGTTACAGAGAATAGGGGCAGAAGCAATTTTAGGGGTTCTCACAAAGGAGATAAAAGGTTGCAACAAAAGCAAAAATCACTGGAGTAGGTCAAAGTCCAAACAAGGCGAATAAATACTTACATTGTAATAAGGAAGGTCATTACAAAAGAATTTGCAGAATCTGGTTAGACAAGCAGAAAAATGGTGAGCAAGGAAATGTTGAGGAGAAGAATACTGCAACTATAGTCACCGAAGATGTTGTGATTCTTTTATTTGGGAAAAAAGAATGCTTACATGTTGATGATCAAAAAGTTGATTGGGTGGTTGATACTAGTTCTTCGTATCATGCTACACCTAAGATGGAATTCTTTACAACTTACAAAGCTGGAGACTTTGGGTATGTGAGAATGAAAAGTACTGATCAGTCCAAAATCATTGGAATTAGTGATGTTTGCATTCAGACGGATGTTGGTTGCACCATTACTTTGAGGGATGTTAGATTTGCGTCTTTATGGCATGGCCTTGGACAGAGAAGTCTATGAGAATCACTTTGGCAGTGGAAAGTGGAAGCTTACCAAGAGCTCTATGGTGATTACAAGAGGTGTTGCTTGTTACTTGTACAAGCCTTATGAGAAAGTGTGTTCCAGTGAGGATGACTCTTCGCCAAACTTGTGGCATAAGAGGCTTGGCCACATGAATGAGAAAGGGTTGTAGTTATTAGCGAAAAGGTTGCTCATTCCTTTTGCTAAAGGTACTATTTAAGCCCTTGTGATTATTGTTTGTTTGGAAAACATAAAGTTTCTTTTATTTGTTCCGCTAAAAGAAATAAGTCATTAGAGAATATATACCGATGTATGTGAACCCATTGAGGTTGAGTCTTTGGGTAGAAATAAGTACTTTGTTACCTTTATTGATGATACTTTGCGGAAGGAGCGAGTATTTTTGTTGAGAATAAAAGATCAAGAATTCTAACATTTTCAGAGTTTTCATGCTATTGTTGAATGGGAAACTGGTAAATTATTGAAGTGTCTTCGTAGAGACAATGGAGGGGAATGCATTTCAAATGAGTTTGCCAATTATTGTAATAAACATGGCATTCGACATAAGCAGACTGTTCTTAATACCCCATAAAATAATGGCGGCTGAGAGAATGAACCGCACTATTATTGAGAGAGTGTGATGCATGTTGAGAATGACTGAATTGCCTGTCATTCTGGAGTGAAGCAGTTCGTACTATCTGCTATCTGATTAATAGATCTCCATCAGTACCGTTGGATTTTCAGATTCCAGAGAAGATTTGAAGTGGTAAGGAGGTGTCTTATGCTTATTTGAGGGTATTTGGGTGCAAGGCTTTTGTACACATCCCAAGCAACAAAGATTGAAGCTTGATGACGAATCTACTCCATGTGTGTTTGCTGACTTATAGAGATGCAGAGTTTAGATACCGGTTATGGGATCTAGTGCAAAAAAAAATATTCAGGGGAAGAGTTGTGGTGTTTCAGGAACATCAAAATTATTTGGATTTGATAATGTAACACAACCTAGAGATAATAGAGTTCTAGACCCCAACGGAGTTCATTCTCTATTACAAAATTCTACAGTTAGAGAAGGAGGTCATAATGAAGATGTGACTAATACAAATTTGCACGATGATGATGGGTCTGATGCAGAGAGTGTTGAGTAGGGGGATCAACCCCCTTATCTTGGTATTGAAGGATCTTAACTAAGAAGATCCATGAGAGAACGTGTGCCATCAGTCAGGTATCCTTCGAGATGAATATCTTTTAATTGCTGAAGAGGGGGAGCCAGAAAATTTCAGGAAGTCAAGACTCATAAGGAGAAGAGTTGAGAGCTATGTGGGATGAGATGGATTCTTTGCACAAGAATCACACTTACTGAGTCGGCTACACTTCCACAAGAAAACATTGAAGAATAAAGGTTGTTCAAGCTGAAAAATGATGGTGACAAACTAGTGAAATACAAGGGTTGGTCGGTCGGTCGGTCGTTAAGGGTTTTGCTCAAAAGCAAAGTATCGACTTAAATGAGATTTTTTCTCCAATTGGTGAAGATGACTTCTATTCAAGCGGTGTTGGGGTTAGTAACTAGTATGGATCTTGAGCTTGAGCAACTAGATGACTTCTATTCAAGCGGTGTTGTGAAGATGACTTCTATTCAAGCGGTGTTGGGGTTAGTAACTAGTATGGATCTTGAGCTTGAGCAACTAGATGTGAAAACTGCAGTCCTTCATGGTGATTTGAATGAGGAAATCTACAGGAGTAGCCAAAGGAATTTGAAGTTAAAGTGAAAGAGCACTTGGTTTGCAGGTTGAAGAAAAACTTGTATGACCTGAAACAAGCTCCAAGGCAGTGGTACATGAAATTTGATTCATTCATGATGGATTAAGGTTATAGTAGAACAGTTGCAGATCAATGTGTGTGAAAAAATTCCCGGATGGTAACTTCTTATGTTGCTATATGTAGATGATATAATGATAGTTGGGTAAGATGCTAATATGATTCGCAGGCTCAAGGGTGAGCTGTTAAAGTCCTTTGATTTGAAGGACTTAGGCCTGGCTAAGCAGATTTTGAGAATGAAGATGGTTCGTTACAGGAAAGCCAAAAGGTTGCGGTTGTCACAAGAGAAGTATGTTGAACGGGTGCTTGCAACATGGGTGATGCTAAACCAGTCAGCACGCCACGGGTCAGTTATACTAAGTTAACAAAGAGCATATGTCCTACTAATGAAAGGAGAGATGATATGGCAACAGTTCCCTACTCCTCTGTTGTAGGAGTCTTATGTATGCGATGGTTTGTACAAGCCAGACATTGCTTATGCAGTTAGCGCTGTGAGCAAGTATTTGTCAAATCCTAGTAGAACATTGGATGCAGTTAAGTGGATTTTTAGATACTTGAAAGGGGTTTTGGTGGTTCGAGTCCAGTCTTGAATGGCAGGTTCTGAAGAGAAGAAGTCTACTTCAGGGGGTATTTGTTTACTTTTGCAAGGGGAGTTGTATCATGGCAGTCCAAGTTGCAGAAGTGTGTTGCTCTTTGTCTACAAATGAGTCGGAATATATCGCCGTTACGGAAGCAGGCAAGGAAATGTTATGGTTGAAAACGGTTTCTCCAAGAATTGGCTTTGACACAAGATGAGTACGCGATTTATTGTGATAGTCAAAGTGCAATTGACTTGACCAAGAACGCCACGAATCATAATCGCACCAAGTGTTATCACTGATTTCGAGAAGTGATGGAAAATGAATTGATGAATGTGAAAAAAGTTCATATTGACGAGAATTCCTCAGACATGTTGACAAAAGTTGTGACTCGCGATAAGTTGGAATTCTGCAAAGAATTGGTCGGGATGAGCTCCAAGTGACGGGGTCACAAGAAATACTCCCTTATGGGTTCGGAAGGGGAGATTGTTGGACTCTGTGGTGGTCCTCACCCATTTGAGGAGACAAGAATAATGGGCTGCCTTGGGAGGAGGAAGAATAAGTTAGTGGGAGCCTTGGGAGCAGGAAGAATTTGCACACATGATTTTTATGTTAATGACTTGGTTCCTTTAAACTAAATTGTTCCCTATGCTTTGTTTCCCATGCTTGCTCCCTTGATCACTTCCAGGAGATTAACTCCTCTTATATATTTGATCAGTAGACTCTCAAGGATATATAGACCTATCCGAGAGTAAACACGAGAGGGAGAGAAAAGCTTCTGCATTATGCTTAAGCTCAAGAAAAAAAAGGAGAGAAAAAAAGATCAAGCAAATAGGTATTTTGTTTGAGTTTTTATCACAAGGTTATTGTGGTGAGATAGATATCTTTGTATTCTCTCAATTTATTATAGTGAATATTTCGGAGATTGTCTTGTGGTTTTTACCTCTTAGTTTTAGAGGGTTTTTCCACGTAAAATTCTTGGTGTCTTATTGCCATTTAATTTATCAAATACAACAGTATTTGAGAAGTGATTTTTCCCAATAAATAGATGCCTGCCTCAGCAGTTGTACTTCTTCACATTTTCTTTAAAATTGGCAAAATGGATAACATCAAAAGGTGTCCGAGAAATGGACTGACATTCAAAGTAAACTAGGAAGCAGAGGAACAGAATAATCCTTTGCAAGATTTAAAGAAGGAATCTGTTTGCTGGTTATATTTCTCTTTTCTTATACTTCCTCCTTCCCACATTATTTGCAATGATTTTTTATAGTGTGTGGCTGGGATATTAAGATGCTTCGGAAGCATAAATGCATATATGTATGTGTGTGTGTGTATATGTATTTTATAATTTAATATATTTTAAATTTAATATTTCTATAATATAATATTAATATACTTTTGGCATGCCTTAATACCCGTGCATGCCACATACCCCCAAAGAAGTTTTGCAAAAATTATGGGACGGATGGAGTTTTTGCTCAAGGTAAAAGGGAACCAGAAAGATGTTGCTCAAATATCCACTTTTAAATTGATGAATTACAACATTTTGCAATATTTATATAAAATATTTGTATGTTTATTCCTTTTTTCTTTTCTGCTCATCTCTTGTCTTACAAGTGCTATATCTGGTAGCTAGATTCAGTTGGCTATTAGTCAAAAATTGATCTTGAGATGTATTTGGCGTCTTAGCAAACTTAATAATTGATGTAGTATATGCACTGGTCATCATCTTGAAATTATACTCTGTATTAATTATTTTTTCAGGATCATGCTCTCTAAAATTTTGAAAGGTATTGACAGTATTAATAAACTCTACTTTATTGATTTATGGTAGGATCCCTTTTTGGTCATATGCGAAGCTGATTGTAACATGTTGGTTGGTCATACCATACTTCAGTGGTGCTGCATATGTTTACGAGCACCATGTTAGGCCTTTCTTTCTGAACCGACAGAATGTTAACATTTGGTATGTCCCAAGAAAGAAGGATGTTTTTAGTAAGCCAGATGACATTCTAACTGCTGCGGAGAAATATATTGAAGAAAATGGACCGGAGGCATTTGAAAAGCTAATTCACAGGGTATGCTGTGTTAGCTACCATAGGCTGTGTTTCTGATAAGAATTGTTTTCCATTTCATGAATATATGTATACATATATATATATATATATATATATATAGAGAGAGAGAGAGAGAGAGAGAGAGAGGAGAGAGAGACTTTGAACAGAGTTTGGTAGATGAGAGAGGGAGAGGGATAAATTAGAGGGAGAACGGTGAATAATGTAAATTGAGAAACATGGTAATGGGGAGTCTTGATTAAGGATGTTGTATTTGGCAGCCCACTTTAGATGGTTAGCTAAAGGAAACCTCACTCCCAACATTGAGCCTGAAGCAAGCAGAGTTTGGTTTCTGAAATTACTAGATATTAAATATAATTTCATCAAGGAAAGAAAGATGATGGAAAATAAGGAGTGCAATTTATTCCGAGTGACCATACCAAATGAGCCCAGAAATTCATCCTTTGGAAGTTGCATCTATTACTGTTTTCCTTTTTCTAGTGGGGGCAACCTATGTTTACAGCAACCTAGTGAGATTCTTGTCATCATCATATGTATTATATAAGAAATTATTCTTCCTTCATAGGATCGCATTCATGTGGTTTTTCTTCCTACATTGTAGGGTGGTGACAGGGAAACGAGGTCCATGAGTAGCAATTACATCTTCTAAGGCAAGGACTGCAGATATTGAGACTTTTGACTGCTTCTAGGATGCTTGCTTGGGTGAGGGAGACATCTGTCAAATAGTGACGCTGTGACTAATACTTGGTTATGCTACCTGATGTCAGCTTATGGTTGTCTTGAAATTTGAAAAGATGTTAAAAAGTTTTTGTATTATAGCCCTGTAACTTGGGTCTTCTGCATTGAACTTTTAGGAAGTGATGAAGTATATAATCCCTGTTATCAATAATTATGTGTGTCGACTTGTTTTCGTTAGTAGTCTATTTGAACGGTTAATTCTATTTCCTCAAGTCTTACTGGTTTCCCTTGAAACATTCTGGTTGCAATTGCTTCAACTGAGTTGTAATGTGTTTTCATTCAACAATTTGGAATCATCATGAAGACCTGCCAATTCATGTGCTTTTCAAGCTCTTCTTCCTTGCGGATCTCTTCCGTGACTAAAATGAGGTCAAACCATTTATATACCATGTCCCAATTATCTGTTCTTTATTATTTTGTCTTCTTCTAGATCAAAAATAATGCACAATAAAGGGGCATTCCGAGAATTGAACTCGGGACCTCTCGCACCCTAAGCGAGAATCATACCACTAGACCAAATGCCCTATTATGGTAAAAGCAGGTGATTAAAAATATATATTTCTTATAACAAACAGTAAAGTTCAAAAAGCAACTGCTCCGTAGACTTCAGGCCCAACATATGGTCATTTTGGGTTTCCCAATTATTCTGAGTCCAAACTTATTCTTTCTTGGTAATGCATGAAGTTATTAACCAACTTGTTTTTCATTTTCTTGTTGATTAACGAGTCTAATAACCAACTTGTAAAGACTATGAAATTATTATACATTTCCGTCTTCCAAAATTAGATATCAATTTAATTTTTGAGGTCAAACGACGACATATTAAATGTTAAAATTGGTACAACTTATAAAAGTTTATACTGAAATTAATTTTGTGATTAATAGTTTTTGTTATATATTAAATAATTATAATAATTATATTAACTAATATTAAATAAATACACATCAATTTAAAAATTAATATTCCCTGGTTTGATCTCAAAAATAAATTGTTATCTCTAATTTTAAAAGTATCTTACTTTTGAGCAATTATGAAATTATTAGCCAAAAGTAACTATGTTAAGCCAAACTGAGATTAAACCATATGCTGTTGAAGTTCGATGTGTTCTCCTAATGAGTTTAAAATAATTCATTTTTTGATCATTAAGTAATCTGAGCTAAAATTAGTATATCTAACAAGTTATAAATAATTAGACTTTTGTTGTAGTTAAAGAAAATGAATTAAAATTTTATGATTTACGAGCTTAAATATAATTGAACTTAATTCTATCTGTGACTGACAGGAGGACGATGGCGGGAACCCACTTGATTGGAGGCAGAGCCTGAAGGTCCTGAACCGTATTTTATTCCCCTAGAATGAGAAAAACGCCATCCCCATCAAATAGATTCAGTTGGTGACGTGGCTTCCCAAAGATATGCTGCAAGAATCCAAATATAATAAATCAGTTAAATTTCTAGGAGGGAAAAAAATTAGAGAGTAGAGAGATACAGAGAGGTAGCTTATATATATTTATATATATATATAGAGGGGAGAGCCAGAGAGAGAAAGCCGCGCTAACCTCAGAAACACAGCAATCTCTTATTTCGTTTTTGCTTCGAAACCCTCTCGACAAAAATCTCCGTCTCATTTAAAAGAAAAATATTTAGCAAAAAAAGAAAATGAAAAATGAAAAATCAATTGTCACAAGTGTGAAATCGAAGCTTTAAAGTTTGTTGATTTTTGTAGCTAAACCGATCTATGATTCTTCCACAAGTATTCTACAACCAACGCATATAACAATGCTTAATTGATTCGAAGGTATATATATGATCATCATTCTTTTGTTTTCTTCACTTTTACGATTTATGTGGTGCTTATGCGTCTATATAATTGTGGATTTGATCAATGTTGAATGTTATTGCTCCACATGTACTGAAACCCTAGCAATTTTGATGGTTTGAAACTGTTTCCCGGCTGTCTGATTGTTTTCAGTAGTATTGTATGAATTCCTTCAAGTTTGACTGATGATGGGACTATTTTGTAATTGAACAGTTGTTATTTGGTGATCTCAAGTTATTTTCTCAGATCTCTTCGATTATTTGATCGAGTTATCATGTATGAATTCATTCTGGCTGATGTGGTGATTACTTTGTTAAAACTGTTTGCTGTTTGTTAAGTATGTATTTAGTTATTTGAAGCAATTCCTTTGTTGAACGATTGTTTAATCCATAAAGAACATAATAATTGAATGAAATTTGGTTTACAATCGGTCTGTTCTCATATTTGGATTATCTGTTCTGAATGTATTGAATGTTTTATGGCTATTGAGCCTCATTCTTGAAGTATCTTATTCTTTTAGTAGGTGCCAGATCTTCAGAAAACTATTGTGTTTGAGGCTTTGGATGATTGAGGTGTTTTTGTGAATGATTTGAAGGATAGTACTTAACTTCAGCTTAGAGTTTGCTTTAACTTCCATCAGTCATAATCTGTTCTCAGAAGAACAAGGAGGGGAAGTAGAGGAAAATGCATGAATTGCCTATGCAAACGAAGTGAGTTTTGATAATGGTTTGTCAATTCGTTTTCTCTCGAGTATTCTTTAAAATTACACATAATAGACGTATTGCCTGTGATGGAGTAGTAAGTAAAGGTGAATTTGTTTTTCTGCTGAAGATGTTAAGTTTCTGATATGGTAAAGCTTAGTACTCTGTCATCTTCTGGTGGTTTTTCTGTTGTTCAGATGGGCTACATTCTTCGCAGAAGGACCATTCTTGATATTGCAGCGTGAATGACTAATTTTCAGAGTAATAGCCTTGGTGAAAGGGATGTTGAGAAGGTAATGAATTTCCTCAGTTAATCAAATGATTTATTTTTATTTTTGATGAAATTGAACTCTGCTACGGTTCCATTCCATTTGTTAACACGAATAAAGACTAGAATGAGTTTTCTTAAATATTTTTAATCTAAACGACGACTACTCCATAATTTACTCCGGTATATCGTAAACATGACTCACTTATCAACTCTCATTTGAATCGGCCGCTTATTTTTAATAAACGCATTTGTTGGCTTTTAATTTTTTGTCAATTTGTTAAAAAAAATTCTTATTAAAATGTTGTGAGCCATTGTATTGGATATCTTTTTTAATGTGTTGCCAACTCTACAACAAAATCTTCATAAGATCCTCTCACAGATAAATCCTCATAGATCCTGATTCCATTTTCTTTAAGTTATATGTGAATTTCGATTCATCCTAAGATAATGAAAATAAATTTCATGAGATGAGAAGGAGATAAATTATCTTAGATGGGCTTGTGCAGTTGTGCTATCCGAGAAAAAAATAATAATGTAAATTTATGGTACATAAATTCTATATGTTTTAACGGGCGACAAGAAATAGGCCGACCTTAGCTCAGTTGGTAGAGCGGAGGACTGTAGTATGGCAATCATGACGGCTATCCTTAGGTCGCTGGTTCGAATCCGGCAGGTCGGAATTTTCTATTTGGACATTGTCATGATGATTTTATCATTTTATTTTATGTGAAGCAACTAAGATCAGATCCGCAAAAGTTCAAAAAACTTCTAAGATTGATTTTTTATTTTTAAACTTTTTTGGTACCATTAACTAAATAAATTTACATGTTGATGAAATTACATTTGACAAATACATGTAGATGGAAAATGGAATAAAATAAGAAATTTGGACTCCTATGGCTCTATCCCTTCAAAATTATGGACAGACTATATATTAATAGTCATATATATATATATATATAGAGAGAGAGAGTTATATGTATATACACAACTGTGTATTATATAGTAGGACTATAGCGACAGATTTTTTGAGCTATAGCGACGTTAAACTGTAGCCATAGCTCAGAATAGCTATGACAACGGGTGAAACCGTCGCTATAGCCCAAAAAACCGTCGTCATAACCTACTGTGTAATACATAGCTGTGTACATACATTTTGTGAGACCTCGAATTTTATGAAATAAAAATGTTCAATTTTTCTATTTTGGTGAATAGTTAAATTGATAATAGTTTAAAGTTAAGGGTGACATTTGAAAATTTTTCAAAGTAAGTGATGATGAAGTTTTGTTTTATTAGTATTATTAATGTAATAAAACAGAAAAGTTTTTTATATAAAACGGAATACTTTTATAAAGTTATTCGTTTTATTAGGCTAATAGTAAAATCTTTTTATATAAAACAGAATACTTTTATAAAGTTATCTGTTTTATTAGACAATAATTAGAATATATTATATTTTATTATGCATAGTGTTTGTATAGTGTCTGCATAGTGTTTGTATAGTAAAATCTTTTTTATATAAAACAGAATACTTTTATAAAGTTATTCATTTTATTAGATTATAGATAGAATATATTATATTTTATTTAAAAGATTTTGCTTTAAATATGGACCGTCCGATTAAAAGTAAATCAATCTGGACCGTTCATGAATTAGTTACTATGCAGTCCATTCTTCTATAAATAGAAGCTCATTCCTTCATTATTTCTTACGAATTCACTGAAACTCTAGAGAGAGAAACTGTGGAGAAAATTCTTCTTCTATAATCTTGAGTGTATTTCTTTATAGTTTAAGGAATCTTTGTGCGTAGTGCAAATTTTTTTCGAGTATATCATCGTCCTACCAGTCGGAATACTCTTCTTTCAAAGGTAAGAGATATTATTTGTTGTACCTGTAAGGGGTATTATTTCTTTCGTATTCATGAAGAGAACTTCTGTTATTCCATTCTTTATTATTCTGTTGGAATAACCTGTATACGCAGTCTACCCTATACTTGGTGAAATTCTTCTGTTATTCCATTCCTTATTATTATGTTGGAATAACCTGTCTATGCGAAGTACAAGCATATATGGTGAAATTCTTGTATTATTTTATTATTTACTATTCTGTCGAAATATCATGTATGTATGTTTACGCCGGACCTGGTTCTATTATTTATTATTCTGCATTTATTATTCCGTCAGAATATCCTATCTGTGCGTTTTACGCCGGACTTGGTTCCATGATTTATTATTTCGCATTTATTATTCAGTCGGAACATCCTGTCTGTTCGTTTACGCCGGACCTGGTTCTATTATTTATTATTCTGATGGAATAACCTGTCTATGTGAATTACCACATGCATGGTGAATGATCCTTTGTATTAATTCCTTATTAAATTATGAAAATGACCTGGTTACGTTGATTATGATGAGAGTCATAATAAAAACATTGGACTGATGAAAATCATGGGTATCTGAAGTATTAGTAAGTGTTATGATGAGTTATGTTGGTTATTATGTGAAAACATAAAAGTTTTTTAGAAATCACAAAGGGTTGAAAATCAGATTTTTAGTGAAAATGGATCATGAAATTCAATTGACCATATCTCCTATTATATTTTGAATTTTTGAGTGTAGTCAAGTTCTAGAGTTAGATCTATGAGTTTTGTAGCATTTCCAAGTGGAATCACTAAAAAAGGTGTTGTAGATTTTCGTGTGAACTGATTTTAGCAAAGGAGTTAAAAACTGCCAATTTCGAAAAAGCTACTGTCTAGATTTTTAAAAGGAAATTTTAGGCTATTTAATTTGTGAGAAAAATTCTGGTCTTTTGGGACATGAAAGTATATGGTATGAAGTATCTCATGTCCAAAAATGAGCTCATTCCAACTTAAAATGAGCAAGTTATGAGCATTTCAATATTTAGGTTTTTCTGACGAAAAATGCTATAACCGGAGTTCTATAACTCCGATGACCATAGAATTTAATCTGGAAGCTCACGTTAACATGTGCAAGATCCTGCTAGGATTTGGGAATTTCTAGAGTTAAACTTGAGCTAGCTAATTTCTTAAGGTATTAATTAGAAATTAATTTTTTAAAAATAGTAAATGAATTTTAAAAATTCCGAGAAAAATATATGTTCATTATGGGACTATATTCTGCTAAATCCCAGAAAAGAAATATTTTTGGGACTGATTAGGTATTTTTAATGAAAATAGTTTAGTTACGAACATATGAGTTAAATATGTTATGTGAAGTAACAAAGTTGAAAAATAGGATTTTATGGCTTGGAAATCCTATATAAGGTATATGCAGATTTTTGATAAGGAATTTGATCATTTGTGATGAAATCTTATGAGTATGACATTTGTGAATGATTAAATGCATTATTAGTAAAGTATAAACAATTGAAATAAATTGTTTATAAGTTTAAGAAGTGATTAAAATATTATTATAATATTAATATTATTAGATTGTGAGTTTATTAAGTGATTGATAATATTTGGATAAATTTAAAGTCTTTAATATTTATCCTTGTTTTTGTTTGATTAAATTCTTATATCATTGTCATCATCCTCATGTATATATTATGTTGAAAGTCATCTGTGGCCTGTAGTGCATAGATGGACTTGGTATGATAATGACCAGGGATTAATCGGTATAATCATGACCGTAATGTTACAAATGATGTGGAAAAAAATCCTCATTGGCCGTATTGCATTGATTGACAGTTTTTGATATGATTATGGCTATGGATTCTCTTCGGCCAAGGGTACAAAGATGAATTGTTTTATGGCATGATCAGGACCGTTAATGAAAACACGATTATCTTTGGCCCATAGTGCATGGATAATTCGTGGTCGTGATACTAAAAGAATATCCTTGACCTATAGTTCATGGATGAATTGATGATGTGGATTAATTATTGAGTTGAGTCTCAGCAATGAAATATTAATTCATGGATGTGATAATAATGAATATCCTTGGCCTTAGTACATGGATAATTCATGGATGTGATATTAATAAATATCCTTGGCCGCAGTGCAGGGGTGATTCGATGATGTGTATTATTTATTAAGCTGAGTCTCAACGATAAAAGATTGATAATAAACTTTTAAATTCGTAGAAGATAGTAAATATCATGCTCTACTTGACTCTTCTAAAATACAGTTGTATGTCTTTGGTGTAAGACCCCAACTTTTATGAATAGAGATGAATTTTTTTATAATTATCATTTTTGAATATTATGGAATAAATTTGATATAATGTTATAGTTGTGGGTAATATTTATAAATTTTGCAAAGTACGCAAGTTGTTATATAATATTCGATTGGTCGGGAAAATATTCGTTTTAACAGGGAATATTCGTACGACGACAAAATCATTCGTGGACCCCTCAACAGAATTATTGTCGGATTGAGAAAACGACAAAAATATTTTATTAAAAATAACGGCGGAAGTTTTACCGTTAATACTATTGAACTACTCGGTAGTAAAAGTACAGTAATACGCGTGGTTGCATAGTATCACACTGTATTGATTATTAATGCTTACGTGAGAAGTCATCTCAGTTTTGTTTTATTACTTATATATATAAGGTATGTATTTATATATATAAGTAAAGTGGTCAAGTTATCAAGTTGTCAAAATTGGGTGGGGGATTTATTTTGTCACGGGTGGAGTAAGATTTTCAAAGGCATGTGTTATATATATATAAATATTATATAATAAGTTTATTTTATTTGATCATTATGGTATCAGTTGAATTGCTAGGCATTTGTTGATCAACATTATCAACCCGTGAATTATCAGACGAATTATTTAAAAGATTTTGCTTTAAATATGGATAGTCCGATTAAAAGTAAATCAATCTGGACCGTTCATGAATTAGTTACTATGCAGTCTATTCTTCTATAAATAGAAGCTCATTCCTTCATTATTTCTTACGAATTCACTGAAACTCTAAAGAGAGAAAATTATAGAAAGAAAGAAGAAGAGAAGTCTGCTACCTTTCTTTTCCTATATCCAGTTTCTTTTACGGTAAGGGGTATTATTTTTTTTATTCATGAAGAGAACTTCTGTTATTCCATTCTTTATTATTCTGTTGGAATAACTTGTATACGCTGTCTACCCTATACTTGGTGATTTTTATTGTTATTCTATTCGTTATTATTCTATTGAAACATCCTGTCTGTGCGTTATACGCCGGACCTAGTTCCGTCTTTATTATTCTGTTGGAATATCCTATCTGTGCGTTTTACGCCGGATCTGGTTCCGTCTTTATTATTCTGTTGGAATATCCTGTCTGTGCATTTTACGCCGGACCTAGTTCCGTTATTTATTATTCTGTTGGAATAATCTGTCTATGCGAAGTACCGCATGTTCTTTTT
The DNA here is from genome assembly GCA_020205505.1 of Panax japonicus. Classification (NCBI taxonomy): domain Eukaryota; kingdom Viridiplantae; phylum Streptophyta; class Magnoliopsida; order Apiales; family Araliaceae; genus Panax; species Panax japonicus. Next base: position 7,407,401 of record CM035095.1, on the reverse strand, counting down.
GTAATTATGTAATTAAGCACACCTAGAGGGGGGGTGAATAGGTGTAAATACTTAGAAGTGATCTACAACGACCAATTTTCAAAGTTAACTATAGCAGACTGTAATCGGACGGTCTAACCCTGTCCGTATTAGTTATATTCTTAACTGTTAAAAACGGACAGCTAATGCCTGTCCGGATTAGTGTAAAACTTTTTCGACGCAAACAAAAATTGCAGAATATTAACTGTTAAAAACGGACAGCTAATGCCTGTCCGGATTAGTGTAAAACTTTTTCGACGCAAACAAACAAAAACTGCAGAATATTAACTGTTAAAAACGGAAACAAACAAGTAGAAAATTACACCGAGATTTTTACGTGGTTCAGCCCCTATCCTCTACTCTAGTGGCCTAATCTACGTTCAATCCCAACTAGGATTGGAGACTCACTTTATTAAAATAATATTCAGCAATTACAAAGACAATAAAACTCCCTGTTACAACGACGATCGAATGGACACCTCTGCCCCCCTTTTCACCTCTGCAACACCTCTCACCTCTGAGACTTTGATACCTTCGTTGTACAGCCTGAATATTACAAAAAAAAAACCCCAAGCCAACCTAGACTTGTACTATGTTTACAATAGATATTGGAATAAGAAATACTAGAACACTGTGAACCAAGACTGAAATAATGATATGATAATTGATGTGTATCTTGGATAGCTTGAAGAGTTTCTTCTCAGTAGTCTTCTTTTTTTTTTTCTTGAAGCCGTGTAAACAATATATATATAAAGAAGAGAGTAACGGCTATGTACCCTTCCAAATCCTCCTGCAATGGCTATATCTTTTTGATTGAAATAGGAGATCCATGTTACCAAAAACAACATTAGTAGTTAAAGAATTTCAGCTATGAATGAGTCAATTAGGAATCAAATACTAGTTGAAAGAGTCCTATTAGTAATTAGCAAGATCCCTTAAAAAAGCAATTACTGATTAGCATGTGACAAAATAATATCTCCATCAACTTTAAATAGGAATCCTTCATAAAACCAATTCCTAAAATATCTCTCAAATCCGTATAAATTGATAGCACAAAATATATATATATTGGAAGGATATATCCCCATAATTAAATATGAGAAATATAAGGAGTATTAAACAGATATTCAATTTCCTTAAAATACTCCAATTTGAATTAGACTTTAAAGCAAATTAGGATTGAATATATATTCTATATAACAACATGTGACAAAAATAACCACCTTGATTTACTCACTCCAAAACTGCATTAAATTTCGTGGGCTAGCAAATAAAGTGTAGTATTTACCCATGCAAACTATTATATATATTATATAATTACTATGTAGCAAATAAAGTGTAGTATTAACCCATGCAAACTATTATATATTATATAATTAATATGCATAAAACTATTTAAATAACATGACCCAATAAAGTCAATTAAGCCCATATAAATATTGTCATTATTAAAATAACAAAGTATATAAACCAACATTCTCCCCCTTTTTGATGATGACAATATATTACCTTTTATATTTAAATATGCCTCCCTATCTATAAAGCTCCCCCTAAATTTATGCATATTAAGTCAACATGAGTACCAGTCAATTCAAATTTCAAATACCAAATATATATCTCCCCCTTTGTCATTATCAAAAAGAAAACATTAAGCAAAAGTTGGTTATAACATAATCATCATCACCCAAATCTCTCCCATGTGGTCATTAAAAAAAATTAGTGAGATCTTTGAATTGCACATTCTAACCACATACTGACATTCCAAGTTCCCTTCTTAAAGTGCAAAACCGCTCTTCACTTAAAGGTTTTGTAAAAATATCTGCCAATTGATGTGCACTAGGGACAAATACTAATTTAATTAATCCTTTAGCAACATTATCTCTTAAAAAATGATGTCTCACTTTAATATGCTTAGTACGAGAATGAAGCACATGATTTTTTGAAATATCAATTGCACTAGTATTGTCACACATAATGGGCACATTTTCACATATCACATTAAAATCATGAAGAGTTTGAATCATCCTTAAAATTTGTGAACAACAACTACCTGCCACCAAATATTCACCTTCCGTAGTAGACAAGGCAACTGATGTTTGCTTTTTGATGTGCCAAGCCACAAGGCTTTGTCCTAAAAATTCACAAGCACCGCTTGTGCTTTTTCTATCAACTTGGCACCCTACATAATCTGCATCTGAATATCCAATTAGTTCAAATCTTGGAGATACAGGATAGAATAAGCCTAAATTAATTGTGCCAGCTAAATATTTAAATATTCTTTTTACCGCTTTAAGATGAGATTCTTTAGGTTGAGCTTGAAATCTAGCACAAAGGCATACACTATACATAATATCCGGTCTTGATGCAGTTAAATAAAGTAAACAACCAATCATACCTCGATACATTGTCACCTCAACATCTTTACCTGTAGCATCCGTGGTAAGCTTGATGGTAGTACTCATTGGTGTTGACTTTGGTTTTGTATTTTCAAAACCAAATCTTTTTAATAACTCCTTTACATACTTGGATTGGTGAATGTGAATCCCTTCATTGGAATGTTTGATTTGAAGTCCCAAAAAGTAGTTTAATTCCCCCATAAGACTCATGTCAAACTCATTATGCATACATTGGGAAAACCACTCACACAAAGAGTTAGTAGTAACTCCAAAAATTATGTCATCCACACAAATTTGAACAATTAATAAATCTTTATTTTTGGTTTTAATAAAAGGAGTAGAGTCAATCTTACCACGATTAAAACCATTTTCTAATAAAAACTTGCTTAGTCTTTCATACCAAGCTCTTGGAGCTTGTTTTAATCCATACAAAGCTTTTTTTAATTTAAACACATGATGTGGATATTTTTCATGTTCAAAATCGGGTGGTTGCCTAACATATACTTATTCATTTAAATAACCATTTAGAAAATCACTTTTCACATCCATTTGAAACAATTTAAATTGTCTAAAGCATGCATAGGCTAATAAAATTATTATAGCTTCTAACCTTGCAACAGGGGCAAAGGTTTCCTCATAGTCTATACCTTCCTGTTGATAATAGCCTTGAGCTACCAATCTGGCTTTGTTTCTTGTTATAACACCATTTTCATCTAATTTGTTTTTAAAAATCCATTTTGTACCAATAATAGATGCATTTTTAGGAGGCTTAACAAGATCTCATACCTGACATCGTTCAAATTGGTTTAACTCTTCCTGCATGGCGATTGTCCAATTTTTATCTTGAATTGCTTCCTTGGCATTTTTTGGTTCAATTTGAGAAAGAAAGGCTGAAAATGCACAATAATTCCTCGTTTTCCTTCTTGTGTTCATCCAAGTGTCGGGATCTCCAATAATCAAGTTTGGAGGATGATTTCTCACAGTCCGAGATGATTTAGGAAGCTTGGCAGTGGTCATATGTTCGTTGGATTCAGTCTGTGGTATGTCACATTCTGCATCACTGTGTTCGTCTGATTTCTCGTCTAAATTGGACTGGTTTGACTGTCTGTTTTGCGGTGTCTGGATGTCTAAGTTTTCTACTAAAACGGACGGGTCAGGCTGTCTATTTTCAACAGTATTTCCTTCTGATTCGGACGGCTTAGGTTGTCGGTTTTTAGCTGTATTTCCTTCTGATTCAGACGGCTTAGGCTGTCAAAATTTAGCAGTTTGGCTTCCACGAATTAAATTGTCATTTTCTGCAGAATCCTCATCTTTTGACAGATCATGGTTAACTTCATTAAATATAACATGTATTGATTCTTCAACCATTGACTTGTCAATATTATAAACCCTATATGCCTTGCTATAGGGTTGAATAACCAATAAAAATAGCTTCGGTTGATTTTGCATCAAATTTTCCAAGATTACTATTAGTATTTAAAATAAAAAATTTAGCATCAAACACTTTAAAATAATTAATATTAGGAATCCTTTTATTTAGTAACTCATATGGTGTTTTCAATAATATGGGTCTAATCAATACTCTATTTAGAATGTAACATGCAATACTTACAGCCTCTGCCCAAAATTTTTTAGGCAGTTTACTTTCTTGAAGTAACATCCTTGCAGTTTCTTGGAGAGTACGATTTTTGCGTTTCACTACACCATTTTGTTGTGGAGTTCTTGGTGCAGAAAATTCATGTGTAACACCTCTCTCGCTGCAATACGGTATAAAGTCTTTTCTAAATTCTCCACCATGGTCACTCCGAATACCAATTAGCTTGAGGCTAACTGACATGCATTGCAAATCCCTATCTTTTCATATTTAAGCTTTGGCAATCCTTTGACAAGGTTCCTGGTAGTTAGTTTGTTAATCAATTCTATATGCACATGTCCTAACCTTCTATGTCAAAGAATAGTTTGATTTTGAGTAGCAGTTAGGCAAATATCTTTATTTTGATTTTCGAAATTAATAGTATATATATTACCTTCCCTTTGAGTAATTAAAGGAACATTGTGAGAAACATGAATAATAACACATTTATCTTTTTTAAAACTACTTTATGTCCACTATCCATTAGTTGACTTACACTAATTAAATTATATTTTAATCCTTCAACATAATGAACATTATCAATGAAAACCTTACCATTCCCAATTTTACCTTTACCGACGATTTGGCATGTGGTGTCATCCCCAAAGGTAACAGTTCCTCTCTTCTTAGTTGTTAATGAGATGAATTTAGCACTATCACCCATCATGTGTCTAGAACATCCACTGTCTAGTACCCATTTATATGATGGTACTTTAGCTTTAAACACACCTTCAAAACAAAGAAGTAGCTCATCGTTTTGGTACCCAAATCTTTTTGGGTCCGGTATTGTTAGTAACAATTAAATCTCCTTTCTTTACCCAAATTTGCTTTATTTTTATTTTATTACAGTTTGTATAAAAATGTCCTTTTAAACCACATTTTCTGCAAGTAACATAAGGTGAACAATAAAGAGGCTTGTTCCTTTGTTTATTATTTATTACTCTAATTTTATTAGTCGTGCTTGTGATGTTCTTAATAGGATTATATCCAATTCCTTGTTTATCAAGACTTGAACTTTGAGCACCTAACATTATATTTAAATTCTCTTCCCCTTGAACAAATTTTGCAAGATCCTTTTTCAATGAAATTATTTCTTCCTCATTATTATTTTGCATGTTTAATATTTTTCCATCATTAAAAGCATCAATACATATATCTCTCATTTTCACACTTTCTTTTAAAATATTATTTTCCTTTTTAAGGTCATTAAATTCTTCATTTAATTTGTTTGCACGATTATAGAGAATTTTATTATAGTTATCAAGATAATCAATTTTAGCATTTAACTTAGATACTTCACTAGATGTGCAATCTTTAACTATTTCTTGTTTTTCTTCAATCAATGTTTCTACCTCTTTCATTAAATCTTTTATCCAATTTTTTAAATGAGCATTTTTCTCTTTAATACGAATATTTTCATTTTTTAAAACTAGATAATCAGAAATAGAAATATCACCAAGTCCAGAGTTTACCTCAGATGATTCTTGATTGCATAATCCAGTGAAACACAGTTGAGCAGTTTCATCTTCTTCCTCGTCATGGTTGGACTCATCATCGCTCCATGTCATTAACGCCTTTCCTTTTGAATTGCTTGCTTGTTCTTCCTTTTTAATTGGAAGCAGTCTCTCTTGAAATGACCGGGCCTTCCACATTCAAAACAGGTATCTTCTTGTGGCTTTTGCTTGGCATCTTTCTTGTTGTTGAATGTCTTGCCTTGAAACTTTGATTTATTCTTCTTTCTAATCATCTCTCTCAATTTTCGGGACATCATTAGCTATTTCTTCATCGGAGTCTTCATCGTCCCCTTCTATGTAACTTTCAACTTGAAGAGCTAAGGTCTTTCTTTTAGGTCCTTCATCTTCTTCATCATACCTCTTTAGTTGATTTTTCGAATTCTTCAAGTTCTCCAAACAAAGTTAGACTTTCCATCGTACTGATTGTAGTTGAGTCTTGAAGAGTTGTTACTTTTGGTGCAAATCGTTTGGGCATGACTCTAAGTATCTTTCTATTTATCTCCCTTTGATCAATTTTCCGGCCGAGCATGGTTAGAGAGTTCATAAGAGTGAGGAATCTAGTTTGAGCTTCTTTGATGGATTCATTATTCTCTAATCTGAAAAGTTCATATTCTTGCATTAGTAAACTTAATTTGACTTCTTTTACCTTTGTAGTTCCCTCATGGCTCATGACGATTGTATCCCATATTTCTTTAGCAGTTGTGCATGCAGAAACTTTGTCAATTTCAGCTTGAATCATTCCGCTTAGCAACGTGTTCATGGCTTTGGAGTTGTAGGAAAACATATATGATTCATTTGAATCCATTTGCATGAGAGTCTTCGGTTTTCCATTATCATGTCTTGGAATGACAGGGCCATTCTCAACAACCCACCATTCCCATGGGTCTTGTTTGAGATAAATCATCATTCTAAACTTCCAAAAGTTAAAGTTTTCACTTCCGAGCAACAACGATGGTCGGCTTGTGGATTGACCTTCTTGAAAACTAAGGTGTGCCATAGGATCTTTCCCTACGACCTGCAAAGATCAATATTAGTAGAGCCTTGCTTTGATAGCAAATAAAGTGTAGTATTAACCCATGCAAACTATTATATATTATATAATTACTATGTAGCAAATAAAGTGTAGTATTAACCCATGCAAACTATTATATATTATATAATTAATATGCATAAAACTATTTGAATAACATGACCCAATAAAATCAATTAAGCCCATATAAATATTGTCATTATTAAAACAACAAAGTATATAAACCAACACTTTTGTTATTCCATTCTTTATTATACTCAGTTGGTTAAAGTTTTGACTTCTATACTCCATAAAATTAGTAGAATATCCTTGATATTTGCGTTTCATCCAGTATCTTTCATGGAAATATTCTACTGAGCATTCTGGAATTTTACTCTACAAAGAAGTATCATGTTGACAATTTAGACTTATTAGTTCCTGAATAAATTAATTCTTGAACTTGTTTTATTGAATTCTTATATCATTGTCATCATCCTCATGTTTATATTTTTTTTTGAAAGTCATCTGTGGCCTGTAGTGCATGGATGGACTTGGTATGATTATGACCAGGGATTATTCGGTGCAATCATGATCGTAATGTTACAAATGATGTGGTAAAAGTCTTCATTGGCCCGTATTGCATTGATGGACAGTTGTTGGCATGATCATGACCATTGATGAATACACGAATATCCTTGGCCCGTAGTGCATGGATAATTTGTGGTCGTGACCTTAATGAATATTCTTGACCGTAGTGCAGGGATGATGTGGATTATTATTCAGCTGAGTCTCAGCGATAAAAGTGATGAAAAATCTTTTAAATCGTAAAAGATAGTATATTTTATTCTCTACTTGACTCTTTTAATGGATTGCATGTTCCGCTGCAGTTAAACTTGATGTCTATTATATTTTATCAGTTTAACACTGTTGAAGACTAATGATAATTTATTCTGCATTATCTTAGTCATAATATTTCTTACTAGGCTAGTTGAGCTCACCCTTTCTTTCACTGTTCTCTTTAGGAAATGAGAACGTAGATAGGATTAGTTGGGAAACGGAGTGACGGTCCAGATGATAGTATTAGTAGTCCTCACTATTCTGTTAAATAGTGTGACAATAAATGTAATGAGGACTTATTCTGAGAGTGAATATTGTCTAGAAGACAATATTTGTATTAAAACACAGTTTTCTTGTTGTATATTAAAGATTGTAATTTTATTCTGTACCATGTATTTGGTGACTTAGAATAGGTGATGTATGCCTATTTTGGGGCGTCACATTTGGCCTGTAGAGCAAAGATGAATTGTTAATGAACATCTTTGGACGTAGTGCAAAGATGAATTTATTAGTATGATTATGAGCAGGGATTGTGATTTGGTATAACTATGATTTTTGATGTTTTAGGTGAAGATATGTGATGAAAATTATCTTCGTCCTGGGTTCGAAAAGGAATTCAGAATCACAATTATGATTATGAGTTATTCATATGATTTTGGACAGGAATTGATGATTGATGTTACAGGGATAAAACATATTGGTGGACTTTTAACATGGAGAAGATAATAGACCTGATGGTCTATTTGACTCTTTTAATGGATTGTTCGTTCCGCTGTAACTATGGTTAAAAAGTTTTATCATCTACCATATGTTCTAAATCTCTGATTTATTATTGACAACAGCTATTGATAATTTAATTATCTTTATTTATGATATTCTTTCCTGGGCTAGTTGTGCTCACCCTTTTGCTTCACAATTCCTTTCAGGTAATAAGAGTGTAGCTGGGTCGAGTGGGGATAACAGGGGAATAGAACGATGGTCTATAACTGTTGAGGTTCTCCCTAAATAGTATGGAAATAATTTTTTTGAGAACTTTAGATAAGTGTGTCGTATTGTATACGTCATCTGATATTTAATTTTGGTGAACCAAGTAGGGTAAGGCGAACCCAACTTTGGAAGGGTGTTTTGTCACTGTCATACCAGATGTCTAATGACATACAACCTCGGGTTATCATAAGACAGGGTTGTGCACATCCACTTGCTGAGTATATCTATGAGCACTACCTATATGATCTTGGAGTTTATTTAAAATGTAATTTTCACTTGGAGACAGTGGAGATAGTTATATGTCAAGAGAAGACTCACCATTAGAAGGAACATAATAGTAATATTCTCGTTTTTCTTTGGGGTCTATTGGGTCAACCAAGGTTAATTCTCTGGACATATGATATCTATCATAACTTAGATTCATGACCTCCTATGTACGAATGTTTCCTTAAGCATTTTCCAAAGATTTTATTTTCTAAAACAATTTTTTACTGTACCTTTATGTAAGGTGCAATTGTGACATGAGTCAGAGTTGGTATATGTATTTGTATTTAAACTCACAGTATACATGTCGTCGTATTTTGCACGACAGTTGTATAAATGAAGTTATATTTGATTTTTATAGTGTATTTTTTGGCGACTCAAGATGGGTGATGTATACCTATTTTGGGGGCGTCACACATTTTTCTCATATATATATATAATAATAATAGTAGTTTATAATAGTAGTTCAAAATTTTTTATATACAGCTTTATAAACTAAAAAATAGAATAAATTTTATTTTACAATGAAATTCAAATAAAAGAACTTAAAACACAATCAAATCTAGGTCGCTACTTGAGGTTGAAGAATAATCACAAAAACCAAGTTCTTTATTTATCAATTTATTTTCTTCAAACATTTTATATTTTTAAACATCATGAATTTACTTTAGAGACTCCTCTTTGTTGATTTTTTTCTGGGTTAATTTTCTTTGTTCTATGTAGAAAATTGATATTTTTGTATACAAAAATAATATTCCTACATGAATCCCTCTCACATATTTCTACATGAAATAAAAAAAAAATATTTCTACATAAATTTTGATATTGACCAAAATTTTGAAACGTTTTCAAATTATGCAAAGTCGTAGGATACAATTGACTCCCCTCAGTCATACAGCCGAAAAAAACACTCCAAGCGTTCATAAATATTTTTTTTACTAATGTATTTTGACCTCCCTTTAAAAATGTTCTGATTCCGCTAATGCTATCCCATGTTATGTAATCTTTTTATGTGTATGAAATTGTTAGATTTCTAGAAATGTAAATTATTGGCATTCATGTGTGCCTAAAAAATATTTCAGATGGTAGTAAATTAAAATTAATTCACTATCACTTTTGACTTTTAATATTTTTCACAAATTAACTAGAAAAATAAAAATCAAATGAGACCAATTTTTTAAAATAGATATAATTTTTTTAAAATCTATCTAATAAAATACAAATGATTTTGAATTTCCCGCTCACTTAATAAATCATCTGAGCCGTCCAAAGTTTGAGATAAATCCCACCGTTCATACATCTATCTAATAAAATACATCTATCTATCTAAAAATCTAATAATAATTTAATAAAATACAAATGACTTTAAATTTTCCGCTCACTCAATAAATTATTTTGGTCGTTCAAAGTTTGAGATAAATCATATTGTCCATACAGTGCCGGAGGCACGGGACCCAGCTAGTAGAAGGTATATGGTGTAAAGTAATGTATTTATTTAGGTTTAAGTTCAAATACAATAATGAATATAAACACTCTTTTCTTAAATAAAAAAATTATTTGTCATTTTTAACAGAAAAAATCTCATTTTTTTAAAAAAACATATAAAATTCTTTAAAAAATTTATTATCATCATTAATACTAGTAGTAAAACTATGTACAAATGTCAACTATTGGGTTTGACGAGTCTCAAACAAGTAGTACTATAATATTACAGGCAGCATGTTTGATTATTCAAATACCAAAATGGTGGTTGTTTGACAATTTCAATTTCAAATTCACCAAACCAAATACAAATCCAATCCCATCCATGGGAAAACTTTACTCTCATATTTCTTCAGGACTTGTGTTATCAATCCCTCCCTTGTCTTTGACAAATTCATAAAACTTCAACAAACAATACAGAGATGGAGTCCATAAACTTCATCAAAGGCTACGGCAAAGTCAACAACCCCGTGGCAACGGATGATCAAACCTCTCCCCACCACCACCACAGCAAACCCACCGCCGCTAACCGTCACAAAGCCGCTGTTGTGATCTCCCTCCTCATCCTCTTAACTTTGCTTGTCGCTGCAACCGTCGCCGGCTTAATTTACAACTCCACCACCAATAAATCCCCCGAGTCAACAACAATTCCCTCTCAGTCTTTCTCCGCCAATCAGGCCGAGATAATCCGAACCGTCTGTTCCGTGACTCAATACTCCAACTCGTGCATCACCGCCATATCCTCCCTCAACAACCTTCCACCCAAACCCGACCCGGAACTCATCTTCACTTTCTCTCTTAATATCACAATTGTGGAACTCAAAAACATCTCTTCTCTCCCCGAAACCCTCATCTCCAAATCAAACGACCCTAGAGCCGGGTCGGCTCTGCGTGACTGCGTGAGTCTGTTCGATGACGCGGTGAGTCAAATCAACAACTCGGTGGCCTCGATGGTTGAGGGCCCAGGAGAGAAGGTGTTGACCGAAGTGAAGATTAGAGACGTGAATACGTGGATAAGCGCTGCGATGACTGATCAGGACACGTGTTTAGATGGGTTGGAGGAGATGGGATCGACTGTTCTTGATGAGGTCCGAATGAAGGTGCAGAGGTCGAAGGAATACATGAGCAACAGCTTAGCAATACTCGCTAACATGCACGCTCTTCTTGACAAATTTGGTCTGACTATGTATTAAGGTTTGAAGTTGGGTTGTGAGTTGACATTGAATATGTATATGTTTTCTGTATATGTAATTTTTCTTTATTGTTTCGTATCAATTGATCATGGAAATAAAGTTTTGCATGTTGTTTTATTGATCATTTGATATCAGATAAATAATAAAGAATTCATGCTATGACGATCAATAGAAGATAAAGTTTAGAACTTTACACTCTCTTGACATAAATGAAACTATTTTATACATAGCTTACAAATGTGCCAAGAACAATCAATTTTTGGAGTGTAAAATAACTATCTATAGAATGTTAATACTGCCAACTTTTTTCTGGGCAATAACTTGTATCACCGTTGGTTATGTGATGGGTAATTTTGGTTTCTTGTCTTGCCATGGAACTATGGAAGTAAAAAGCTTGATATATGTGTTATTGACAAATGACAATAATATGTACTTGGTCGCTTCATTCATTATATCAAAGCATCTTATGGGCATGATAATCGGCAGTTACTGAGTTTTGCGTCTGAAAATTTGATTGTGAAATATAATTATGCAGCAACTTTTTGCTAAGTTGCACTCTGATCTGATTTTTTTTTAAAAAAATTAAATTTTTTGTTTTCGGTGTTCTTTCAGTTTTAATTTGTCATATTATAGGTTTTGTCCCTTTGCTGTTTTCTTTTTAGCAAGCATTTAATTATTTTTTAAGATCCCTTGCCGGGGCACACTACCATTAGAGATCGGAAACTAACCGTAACCTATGTGAATATCATTGTCCCAAACTCAGAGGCACATTGTATTCTGTAATGGATTTTTTTTTCTCAATAATTTCAGGCTGTGAATGCATGAATACAATTTCAAGAAAACATATAACTGGAGCTTGGTGGGAGTTAAATTCGTAGGAAAACATTTAAAGTCTTGATATAGACAGAACAATGTGTTGTTTTTAAGACCTTCTATAGCATTGTACACAAAAGCTAATAACATATTTTATCCCAATGGTCGGTATTCTTTTTGCAGAGTAAGTTTTTGCGTCGGAGCGGAAATGTTATGGTCATCTGCAATAGATTTTGTGCATATCTAACATGAGATTCAGTAGATATGTTAAATCAATATTGGAATGTGGATGATATTGAGATTCTTTTTCCACATATATATGTGGTTGCATATGAAAATTCTTTTTTTAGTTTGTCTTTTAGCCTTAGTTTTTATATATTGATCACTAGATTACGATATTCAAGACAGCGAGGTACATATTATAAGTCCAAACCACTATGAATATTTTGTTAGAGGCTAGTTTGCATGTCTATCACAAAACAGGGGAGAAAAGCAATAGATATTATTTGTTAAATTTCTCTGGTTGAAGTCCAACAAAACCAGGGGAGACAAGATATAACATAGCATAGAGAAGAAAGACACAATATTTGCTGTAATGTCTTCTAATCTTAGGGATGCTCTATTGTTGCTAAATCTACACTGTTGTTGTCCATAGAAGCCAGCATATGAGAAAGTCTGTCGCTTAAATCATTCACCTCTCCGTGCAGTCTCTTGATGTAACTGGCAAGTCTCTTTGAGAATCTTCGATGCTGGTACCTATTCACATTTCAGAAATCAATTTTTAGCCTTGAAAGAGAGAACATGATGCATCAATGTTATATTGTCACTCAAGAGTTCTAAACATCTAGCATAAGCACACATGGTCTTGCTGCATCCATTGTAAGAAAAATTTAAAATAACAAATGAGTCTATGAATCTAACATTCTCTCTTATGATTGTTAGCATTTTCTCTAGTAGTTTTCATGGTGCTTCAATCCAAGTTTATAGTCTTGCTTTTCAAGTGAAACTACCTTTTTAGCCATCCAAGTAATATGGGAAATGAAATACTCTGGGTGATAACATACCTTTGCAGTGCAGCTTGAACTGGAGTCTGGGAGCAATGCTTGTAATTTCAATACAAGGCCATTAAGTTCAGCATGGGTAAAACTAGTAGCTCTTGTTCTTCTGCTAGACATGAGTTCGAGTGTATACGAACTAGTGTTTTTTGGGACAATGGCTAGACGGGAAAGTTGAAGGGGGAAGAATGAGTTGCTTAAAAAGGCAAGAGAAGTGAGGTTTAGTTGTTGTCTCACTCGATTGCTGCGGTACATATGGGGCGGCCCGCTTTAGTCTTGAAACAGGCATTGCTGATTAATTAGCTTTCCAAATCCCAAATATAGTCTCAAACATTTTCCTTGGCAACAAAAAAAGAAACCTAGAAATTTTCCCTAGTAATAGGGGTTGCTGATTAATTAGATTAAGTGTTTTGGTGTTAATAGTATGGATGTCTACATTTAATTTTGTATTAGTTGTAATTCAGTTTAGGGTTGGTTGAGGTTTTAGTCTTCCTTTTGTCTATTGCCTTCACTGCTATGCTTGAAAGTTGAAACTGGCTGGGGTTGGTGATGTTTTTAGGCTGCCCAAATCTAATTTGATCAATCATTAATTAATTAATTAATATAAAATTATGATTTTTGACTTTCAATTAATTTATGTAGCACAGTTGATATGCTTTATCTAATTTTTTTGTTCTATTAATTTCATTTCAGTCTAATTGATAGTCTGGAAGCCAATAGGCAGTAGTCCGTGGCAGCTTACAAATTTTGGTCCATCCTAATTCCTAGCTAGTTTATTGCAGTGGCACAACAAGGCCGTCCCCCATCTACTTCCCTCTCCAAGCAATCATGTTTCCACGTCTCCCTCCCTCCCTACCTAGTTAACTACTACTACTACTAGGCCTAATCACCAACCCAAATTGTCCTTTTTTTTATGAATTACTTTTTAGAAAGAAAGCTTTGAATGAAAATCAAATAAATATTAGAAATCTATCTATTATTTATTTAAACATGATTTTTGTTACTTTTCGGATGGGATAAATCACTTTTTGGTCATTGTACTGGGTTTCGGTTTTATTTTGATTACCGAATTTTTTTTGTTACAATTGAATAAATGTACTCTCACATATTACAAAATGATCATTATTTTAAATTTTCGTTCGAAAAAACGGACGAAAAACCTGACGAGGCATAAATGGGCTGATGTGGATGAGTTTTCTTTGACCTTTGACCCATATCTATCATTCTTTCTATATTTAGTTTTCACATACAATAATAATAATTGAATACGAAAAATAAATACTTTATAATTTTATTTATTTATAATAATACTTTATTATTTATAATTATTCATATAAAATATTTTTATAATTTATATAATTTTTTTAAAAATTTAAAGTTTAAAATTATTATTATTTGTAGTATTTTATTATTAGTAGTAGTATTTATTATTATTACTATTTTAAATTATTATTTTGAAATTATTATTATTATTAGTTTTAGAATTATTCAGGTCAATTACTAATAGTTTTGGAATTATGGTTATTATTATTTATAATTATAAAAAATGAATACAAAATAATGTGTTTAATGTTTTATCTTACATAAAAAAATCATGCTTATTAATAATATAAAAAAATTTCATGCTTATATTTTTATTTAATTACTATTTCTTATTATATTATTATTATTATGATTATTATTTGTATTATTATTATTAATATTTGTTTTATTATTTGATCAGACGTAGTATAAGTACAAATAATAAATTAATTTATGATATTTTAGCTTACGTGATAATTAATTATTAGTAAAACTAATGATTTGGCCACTGAAGTTGGCACGTTTTATTGAATACCCGATTGAACTTTTAATTTTTTAAATTAAATCACTGAACTAATTTTTATTTTCAAATTGGGTCATTCCGTTAAAAAAAGTTGACAGACGTTAAGTTTTTATCTACGTGGCGCTGACGTGGCAAAAAAATTAAAAAATATTGCTTATGTGACAAAAAAATCAAAAACAGCTTTTAAAAATAAAAAAATTAACATTTTAAAGTTTTAAAAATAATAAAAATATAATAAAATAAAACAAAATTGGAATTTTTTGAAAAACAGATTTTTTAAAAAAATAGAATTCTTTAATAAAATTAAAAAAACATTTTTTAAAGAAACAAAAATGAAAACTGCAGTTTTTTAAATGAAAACTGCTTTTTTAATAAAAGCATTTTTTATTTTTTAATAAAAACTGCTTTTTTATTTTTTTTTAAGAAAAATAAACTGCATTTTTTATTTTTTTTAAAGAAAAATAAACTGCGTTTTTTTTAAAAAAAAATGGAAAACTCTTAAGAAAAACAATCATTAGTTTTGCCATTAATTATTTGAGAGTTGAGATTGCACATTGCAAGGGAATATTAAAATGGAAAACTCTTTGTTCTCACAACTTTACATAAATAGTAAATGATTTAATCTTAAATAGTAAATGATTTAATACTATTGTTCTCACAACTGACTCTTCCGATTAAATTTCATGTGAATGGGCACATTACGGGTAATATTCTCACAACTGATTTAATACTATGGGTAATACTATTAAATTTTTTTATGTAAGATAAAACATTATTTTGTATTCATTTTTTATAATTATAAATAATAATAACAATAATTTCAAAACTATTAGTAATTGAGCTGAATAATTCCAAAACTAATAATAATAATAATAATTTCCAAAATAATAATAATAATAATAATAATAATAATAATAATAAAATACTACTACTAATAATAATTTTAATTTTAATTTTTTTAAAAAATTATAAAATTATAAAAATATTTTTATATGAATAATTATAAATAATAAAGTATTATTATAAATAAATAAAATTATAAAGTATTTATTTTTAGTATTCAATTATTATTATTGTATGTGAAAACTGAAAATGAAAAGAATGATAGATATGGGTCAAGGGTCAAAGGTCAAAGAAAACCGTCCACATCAGCAAAACCATCCCATTTATGCCTAGTCAGCTTTTTCGTCCGTTTTTTTGGCGGAAATTGAAAATTATGACCATTTTGTAATATATGAGACTACAGTTATTCAACTGTGACAAAAAAATTTTCGGTAACCAAAATAAAAACCGAACCCCACTACAGTGACCAAAAAGTGATTTATCCCCTTTCCGGATAGGTGCCATACAATCTGATGCCATTTACTTTCATAATTTGTAATTGAGGGAAACAAAAAAAAATATTTAAAATTATTTTGTTTCGTTATCTGTCTATTATATTCATACAGCAACAAGGAGGAGCATCTTCTATTTGATTATAATCTATCAATTACAACTGTTGTTCATGTAAAAATGATGCCCTATCTTTATTTATATAGTCTTTATTTGTAGATCGATGTTGTGGTAGGCTGTCATAAAACAGGTTGGTTGATATTAGTTTCTAAGGTTTGTAATTTGGTTGGCCCAAAAATAAAAATACTAGTAGAAGATATCTGCTTCCGGCTGGACAGGGCCCGTTTATTTGACAAGCATAACTAAGGACTAAGTAGTTGAATTTTTTTTATTATAACTGTGAAATAATTGAGGGTCCTTAACACTAATATACAACAATTAGAAAGTATTTACAAAAATAAAACACAATATAATTACAAAAATAACGCAACATACTATTAGGCTTGCTAAAATTACGGATCTTTTTTCTCCCTACACGTCAGTTACCGACTCTCTCATCTCCAACCGCTCCTAGAATTAAGCGACTGAACATAACATTCATCTTTGAAATCAGAGAAATCCATATCTTCTAACAAGACACACATCTGAGATCTGAGAAGACGGAAATTTTTCTCGCGACGACACTTTGAGATCGCAAAATAGCATACAATATCACATCAACTTGGATACAAAACTGAATATAGAGGTATGTGAGTTTAAAATTACTGTACATATAATTTTCTATGGTTACTACGAATTCCTATATTGATTATCTTTCTTAAGTTTTTCACACTTAAAATGGTTACTACGAATTCTTATAACGATTGTTTGATTCACTGATATGTTTTATTTATATTATGGTCACTAAATAGATATAAATTGGTTACTATTTATTGTGTATTTATTTGCTAAATAATGTTTATTTGATTACTTTATAAATTTTAAATGAGTTCTACTGATTTTTTTATATTAATGGTTACTAATCAAATACATTGGTTACGTTCCTGCAACTGTTGGTTACTGTCTAATGTTGTATTGGTTACTGAATAACATTATACTGCCTAATGTTTTTTTGGTTACTGTATAATAATATATTGGTTACTGACTAATGCTGACTCGGTTATTGTATAACATTATAATGGTTACTGACTAATGCTGTCTTGGTTACTGTGTAAAATTATAGTGTTGACTTGGTTACTGTGTAAAATTATTTAGTGACTAATGCTGACTTGGTTACTGATTAATGCTGACTTGGTTACTGATTAATGCTGACTTGGTTACTAACTAATGCTGACTTGGTTACTGACTGATGCAAACTTACTTACTGCAGAGATTAATTGGTTACTATAATATTGGTTGCTGAAGCATATTAACGTACACTTCTACTTATGTTTTTTATATTAATGGTTACTTGTTATCTACATTTACATTCTTACAAAAGCTTGCCTTTAGTTGGTAACAAACAAATTATACTGGTTATTTTTTACTATAAAAATGCAATGCAGAATGTATTTATCTTGTGGTTACTAAATAAATATGTGTTGGTTACAATCTAAAATGGATTTGGTTACTGTATAATGTTGTCATGATTAATGTATATTGTTGTCATGATTTTGGTTTGTTTTAATATGGTGGTTACTTATTGGCTACATTGGTTATCTGCATACAAATGTTATAATTTAATTGATAACAAATATCAATATACTAATTATTTTTATTGTAAAATGAATGTACAAATGTGTTTTATGTTCTCGATACCAACATCAGATAGTTTGGTTACTAGCTAACATTAATTTGGTTACTTTATAATACTTATTCTGTTGTCAGACAACGGAGATGATTCCAGTTGTACTTTATTTCAACGGTACATGGACTGATAGTAACCAATACACCAAATTTAAAGTTATCGGCATACTAGTTCAATCAACTTGTTCGTTCAGAGAGATGCAAAACATGATATGCAGTGAAAAACATGATAATCCAGTGACCATTTGGCAATTACTGTCAAGTTTGGAGTGTCGGATTTTGGCATTTTCAAAGCCTAATTTCATTGGAAACGGGTCAACGATCAAAAATCACACGCTTTGCTGGTGAACTGTATGGTTTTTTGATCAAATTCCATCATTTAGGCCTTCAAATTTGCATGTAAAAAATTTGATTTATTTTCCGGTTACTAAGATTATGTAATTTGGTTACTGTCTAATATTGATTTGGTTACTTTACAATGTTTATTTAGTTGTTAGACAATGGAGATTGACAGTAACCAATGCAACAAATCTAATTGTTTACAGGAATATATAATTGTTTACTGTTAGTAACTATTAACCACATGGTTGGTAACATTTTTGATGGTGTACAGTAACCAAAATTGATGATGATTAATATTTTAATTTTTGATTCCATCATGAGTTATCAATATAAAGTAAACAAATACATTGAACAATTGGTAACTGTTCTGAAACATTTTTATGTAAATTTGGTTACCCTTCTAAAATAAAATGGTTACCTCTATATTCATATTTAGTTATCAACTGGACCATTTCAAAATAACTTTTATAACTATGTAATTTAAAAGTATCCATCAGCTAGATAAATGGGAACCCTCACATGTACATTAAGCACTTGATAACTGTTCTTATATAAGTTTTTAATTATTTGGATACCAACTGCACCTCTCAAACTATTTTTATTTTAATATGAGATCTATATGTGACCATATATATAAATGGAAACTCTCACATAGTCACATGTGAAAGTAATATGCACACAAGCCAATCATGTTTGATGATAAAGCATATACTTTGTAACAATCTTATTCATTTATTAATAAAAAGTATTAATTTATTAAAGGCTTTTAATTATCTACATGATGCTGTTTTATAATATGTGATAAACCCATAGTTTTAAGCAATGCTTTTAGAATAATGATGATGATCATTCTAATGAGATCTAAATTCTTAGAAAGCTTAAAACTAAAATAGTTCCCAATCGTTGGATTACTAAATTGGGGATTAGTGAATCCGGATAGATTGGTACATACGTTGCTTTCTCATTGGATGAGGATGATTGATCTCATGATCATTTGTGTGGAGACACTAAAGCAAGTATGTAGGTGCTTATTAGAGAATAAGTTCACTGAACGTGACTCGCTAAGGAATACCTAATGGAGTTTTACTTGCATGTCAATAGGAATTCATGTAGTGATAGTAGTACAAGTGATCCTTGGACTTGAAATCATCATAGTATCTTGTGTATGATGAGTTATACTTTGACTTATTCCTTAAGACCCTTAGGGTATATCAAAGAATATGCTTGGGTATAATAAGTTATACATGGAGATAATGTATGATCAATAAAGAATCTACCACTTCTAGTAAAAGAAGAGAAATGTCCTATGTGATTCGATAAATGACAACCTAGTAGTCCTTGGCCAAGGCAGAATGAAATTAGAAAGGTGTTTCTAATTTGCATTATTTGGGGTTGTGCATTTAAGAGTCGAAATACATATAATTAAATAAAATAAGACTTGACAGTAATTCCATGTCTTATATTTAATTGGGACATTGTATGGTGGAAGGATTGAATTGTACGGTAACTATTTACTCAAAGGTTCTTTTATGATTAATGTTGAAATCTATATTATCTGAAAAGTCGTTGATCGCTAGAGAGGCTTATCCCTATTGTAGAATAAATATTATTTATTTAAATAAATTATTAGTTTAATTTATTTATTTAAATAAGATTAGAATTGTTCTAATTGATTTATTCACAACCGGTTTAATATGGAGAACCTAAAGGGTCACACCATAAAAGGAAGAATAATTATTTAAGAAGTTAATGGCATAATCGTAATAATATGTTAAGTATATTTAATTTAATCTATGGTGATAGAATAAATTAAATAGCTTAATATTTATTATTTAATATTTTAGAAATATTAAATATAAATTAATAAGAGGAGTCTTATTAATATTATTACAATTATTATTATTTTAATTTCTAAGAGAGTTTAGAAATTAATTTAATATAAGTACTCTCATTTATTCCTAATAGGATTAGGAGAGAAAATTAGTTAAAGGAGTTTTATTAATTATTCCTAATAAGATTAGGGAGCTTAATTAATTAAAAGAATTTAATTAATTAATTAAAACCAAATTCCTTAATTGTTAAGGAGGGTTGCCTACATCTATGAATAAGAGGAGTCTTATTATGGGTGTAGAGGTTGTTGACTTTTACAACATACGTAATTCCAATAGTTGGGAGAGGTTGACGTATTATTAGAATACGTAATTCCAATAGTTGGGAGAGTACGCCTTTTTCTATAGAGATAGAAAAACTAGGGTTTGAGCCAAATACCCATCTTCTTGAATTCTTCTTCTTCCTTGGTGGATCACCTCTAGAGGCCAAACACTTGGGTGGCTAACGTTGATCAAAGGAAGGGACCAAACCCGGTGGATTCAAGTTGAACGCGAAAAGGATTGGAGGTGAACTTGTACCTGAGGAAGCTCGATCTTCAAGGGTATGATTCATATTATTTCTTTTTCGTTTAATTAATAATTGTGCATAAAGGGTGATCCGGGTATATGTTTTGTAAATTTTTAAAACTCTGATTTTACACGTTTCCGCTAATTTTTGCAATTTGATTGCGTTCTTGAATATTACAAACCTAACAACATGTACATTTAACAATTGATGTTTGTCCTAATACAAGCTTGTAACTATCTGGTTACTAATAACATTAACCATACTGTAACATAATAAAATAGTAACCACATAATTATATGATAGTAACCAAAACAGATTTTAATGGTAACCAAAATAGAAATATCATGTAATAAAATCCAGTTTAGGAAATCCATGTATACTAAACAATTATATATTAACCAGAATAAAAATAAAAGTAACCAAAATCCCACATTGAGGGCACAATAATAGTAGCCAAACCATAAGGTAACAATAACCAAAACATAATAAAGAAGTAACCAATTAGTTATATGAAAAGTAACCAAAACATGTTTTAATGGTAACCAAAACAAAAACAACCTGTATATTTAACCCAATTTAGGCAACCCATGTATACTCTCACATGTACATTTAACACTTGATATATGTCCTAATACAAACTTGTAACTATCTGGTTACTACAAAAAAAAATGGTTACCCTTCTGTGCATGTTTGGTTACCAACTGTACCTTTCAAATAATGTATCAGACACAACTTAGAAGTAACAAATACGAACCAATAAACAATGTCAAATAATTGATAATATAATCAAATATGTAATCCTATTTACATAAGCTCCAATAAACATTACATATTCACTAACCATAACAAATGGTTATGGATATCAAACAAAAACCAAAGTACGAAACACAATTCAGAAGGACAAGACAACGACAACCGAACTAATCAAAATCTGGTACAAATCTTTCTGAAACTTAAGCTTTTTGGCTGCTGCTACTTTCTTCTTTATGGCTGCTCTCATTCTTTAGAAAAGACTTCTACATTATGAACCTGTGGGAGGAAGAGAAATACCTTGAGATTAGTGAATAGAGAGCCCGTGTAGGATGTGTTTGTGGAAATGGAAGTAGAACTAGAAGAGCATAAACCTTGTAGAAGATATTTATACCAAAACAGAAACATGTATACCAAAAAATATACTAAAGAAGTAACCAAACAGTTATATGAAAGTAACCAAACCATGTTTTAATGGTAACCAACACATAAACAACATGTAGACCAAACCCAGTTTAGTCAACCAATGTATACTAAGCAAATACATTGTAACCAAAACAACATATAAAAGTAACCAAAATCCCAATTGAGAGAAAAAGAATGGTATCCAAATCATAAGCTAACAGTAACAAAAAATATACTAATGAAGTAACCAAACAGTTATATGTTAGTAATCAAAATATATATTAATGGTAACCAATACATAAACAACATGTACACCAAACACAGTTTAGTCAACCATGTATACTAAGCAAATACATGGTAACCATAACAACAAAAAATAGTAACCAAAATCCCAAATCAAGGTAACAAAAAATGGAATTCGAATCACAAGCTAACAGTAACCAAAAACATACTAAAGAAGTAATCAAACAGTTATATGATAGTAACCAAAATATATTTTACTGGTAACCAATACATAAACAATATGTACACCAAAACCAGTTTAGTCAACCATGTATACTAAGCAAATACATGGTAACCATAACAACATAAAAAAGTAACCAAAATATCAAATTAAGGTAACAAAAATGGTATCTGAATCTCAAGCTAACAGTAACCAAAATATAATGCAGAAGTAACCAAACAGTTATATGATAGTATCTATTTTTTATTGCTTGACGTAGCTACAATGTAAACATTACATCAAGCCCCTAGAAATTGGTCTTGTGTCAGTATATGATGCAGAAGTAAAATAGCAAAATGAAGATGAGACAATTATGATTATTCAAAAGCAGACTATATATGTTAAGAGCCTAAACAATTTGAAAATAATTTTC
Source organism: Panax japonicus (assembly GCA_020205505.1). Taxonomy (NCBI): domain Eukaryota; kingdom Viridiplantae; phylum Streptophyta; class Magnoliopsida; order Apiales; family Araliaceae; genus Panax; species Panax japonicus. The sequence goes on along the minus strand of CM035095.1, from coordinate 7,384,489 downwards.
TACTTTAGCAAATATTATGCTATTAAATGATGTCTATCGCAAATAACCCAGTCATAGAATGATCATTAACATAAACAGAATGTCGCCAGAAGTACAAACTCAGAGTATGGCAACAACACTTCAACCATGTACATACCGCATGATAGGTTCCAAAAGGAGGCAGTTCTACCAAAGCAAGAACTCCATCGTCTGAAGAAGTAGATTCAGTCTGCTGTCGACGAAGGGCTTCAAGAGGAGAAAGAGAAGTAGTAAGGGTGGAGAGAGAGAGAGAGAGAGAGAGAGAGACCGAATGAGAACGACAAAGGGCTTCAAGAGGAGAGAGAGAAATAATAAGGACGGAGAGAGAGAGAGAGACCGAATGAGAAGAGAATGTTTCAGGAAGATGGAAACTAATTTGCCATGTCAGCCCATTAATATTAATCTCTTAAATTAAGGACTCCTAATTGTATTGGTATTGTAAATAAATATGATGAAATGTCATATTTTTGTAATTATTTTATGGATGTATGATTATTGTAATTATTTTTAAAAATGTAATATACTCCCTCCGTCCCAAATTAACTGCTCAGTTTTGATTTTTTAAAGTCAAATTGACTATTTTTAAAACTAATCTTTTTACTATTTTTGCTAAAATATAGGTGAAGAGATTATAACCAAAAGAAAGTATATACAATTTATTACTAATCCTAATTTTTATAATTTTAGAAATATATTTATATATGCTTAATTATTAATTCTAAAAATAGTCAATTTGACTTAAAAAAGTCAAAACTGAGCAGTTAATTTGGGACGGAGGGAGTAATATGTAATTTATCTAATAATTTAAGACCAATTGTTGTAGACGAACAAATATGGCCTCTACATATAGAGGCTTAATCTTTGGGCTCAAATTGATTTGTAGGTCCTTTCCTCTTATTCCCCAATTAATGCATGATATTTAAGGTTAAGTGCTTGCTTGGAAGCAATTAAACCAATACCTTCCAAAAAGAAGCAGCATACCATTACCAGCCAGTGGTAGTACATCAGCACAACATTTAAAATGAGCACCTAGCAAAACAGTATTTTATGGTGACAAAAGGATGGATTTCACACAAAATAATGTGGCAAGATATAATTAGTTGATGATCCATTAAATTAAATTGTGTCACGTATCTTTTAAAATTTATATTTTTTAAGTGCACACTGATAAATTGTTCCACAAATACTAGTACTGATAATTGATAAACCATTAACAATATAGAAATACTATATAAAAGAAATCCAATTTCAACTTGTTGACAAAGACCAACTTAATGCATGCGCTTCCATTTATTCAACTGTGCTGTTCTAATACATGACATCCTCTGAAAAACTTCTAACATAAATAAAAAGGGTGAGGAAGCACATTGATAGGACATCATGAATAAGAAACAGTCTTAAAACCACCTTATTGAAGGAAAAAAGATGTGCACCTTCCCCTTCCCCTTCCCCTAACAAAGAAAGACATAAATTACCAACTAGCATTTCAGAAAAAAAGCAAGGGTTGTGAATCCCACTCAGAAAGGCATGCACCACAATCAGACAACTCAACAGCCCATCACAGCACAGTTATAGACGAAATTACTTGAGTGCTTGCTGCCCAGCAAATCCCACTGGAGAGGCCCTTCATTCGGCTCCCAAGCATTGATCTCTAACATCCCCCCAAATGAAGCTCTCGGTCCACCTATAACCATTAGCTTATCTCCGCATGCCCTAAACGCTAGCCCCCATCCGTTCATAGAGTTTATGTTCCCTGGCAATCTACCCATTGTAATCCATAAGTTCCTTCCCTTTTCATACTTTCTTAACTCCTGCTCTGCATGATAAGCTGCATATAGCTCATTTCTCACAACTGCAAGCAGAGGAGGCGCCTTGGATGTTGCTGGACTGCTACTCCCAGGCCCGCCATTTTGATGCAGGGAACATGTCAGGAATCTCACGCCAAGATCTCGTCTCCAAGTCATACACTTCCCCACAAGTGAGCTCATTTGAATCTCCTTCGCCAACACCCCCAATAACATAGAACTTTCCGTCCATAAATACCCCTGAACACATTTTTCTTGGTTTGTGCATGCTTGGGAGAGTCGTCCAAGTTCCAGACTCTGAGTCATAAAACTCTGCTGAACTCAAGCAACTGCCCCTTATATCACAACCGCCAGCTACAATTGCAATTGCACCCCGACTGGCAGAGCCAAACAGGCATCTGGGTGTCGTAGGCGTAATGCCAGAGGACCATGAGTTTGTTAATAGGCTATATTTGTACACCACATGGGAAAATATTTCTTTTCCAAAAACAAGAAGTTCAGTACCAACAGCTAAAGATTCCTTGTCTGAGCACATGAAGCATTCATTAGAATCCATTGTAGGCAGCTGCATCCATTGACGGCGTATGGGATCAAAGGCTTCCCACTCAAAAAGGTTGCATGAGTAGTACACCCACTGCTCTACGATACCCATCTGCCTCCTCAGCCTGTAAAGCTCCCCACTACGAACTAAAGACCGAAAGCTCTGATTCAACGAGGCAATCGAGCCATAATCTGACCTCGAACAGCGCAGTAGGCAATTTATGGAGAGGTCTCGGCCTATTTGGTGGATGAGCAGGGGCGAAACCAGGATTTGTTTTTGGGGGGGGCCAAAAAAAATTTTAACAACATAATATATATTCAGAAAAAGAACTTCAATCACACCACAACATTTTCATATTTTGATACGTTTTCTAGGATCACATTTCAAATAATTAATATCTCATTCTTTACCTTCAATTCACGTTGTTCTTGTTCAGAAGTAGGCAGAGATGTTTTAACATTAAGCTCAGGGGTAAGCATAGATATGTCAACATGATTTGATTGCTTTCTCTTGAAAAATGAATCAATAATATGTGATTTTCCCATGATTCTAATTAAACAAAAAATAAAAAATTCAATTAACTACACTACAAGAATGACTTAACCAATATTATTGGACCATTTATTGAACCTTTTAATAATAAAATTTTCATAAACTTACAATCAAATAAGTAAGGTTTTAGTTGGTTACCGGAAAACAAATTGAATATGATCACTCGTTAAACTTTTAAAAAGTAAAATATCAAGTTTCATAAAATAAACAAAAAATAAAAAAAATTAAATAAGGGTTTAAGTTTGTTACCTGGATACAAATGTATCATTTAATTGGAATAACATATATACAATATTATGCTCCAATTATACAAACTTAGAATTATAATAAATTTAATTTTTCCAACCTTGGGGTGGACTTTATAAATTTTTCAAACCTTGGGGGGGGCCATGGCCCCCTCCAGCCCTATGCTAGTTTCGCCCCTGTGGATGAGTGAACTTGAATCAGACTGATCCCCACGGTGATTCTGGTTATCTGATTGGTCAGCTTGAACAAGTGAAAGTTCATGAAGAACCATCAAATTATCCTCTCCCTTGAGGAATTCTAACTGCTCCAGCGACTTTCCCAAGTCAATCTTATCTCCAATTTCGAAACGGCATTTTCCATCAGAAAGTTCGATAACATGGAAACCATAGTAATTCCACCTGCACTCTTGCTCGCATGCACTCGGCAGTTCCCGTGCGATAAGAAATGATGACCCGTCCAACATGTTGCTAAATTCTGTCACAAAATGCGAAATTGCACTAATCCAACCAACCAATGAAAGCCTCATCATAAATATAAATTTACAAATCAAACAGTTGATTATTCCAATTTTTATGATCTCAACAATACAATGGATAAACCTATTCTTAGCTAACAGTGTGATTTTTGAATCAGAATGAAGACGAACCATCTAAACAGCCAACAAGTCTGATGTTATTGGCTGATGAGCTAGGTGTTGCTTATCTCTAGATTAGTGAATTTTTTTTCTTCTGTTTTTGGGCTTTAAGTCCAATTGTAACCACCCGGGGGAGGGGTGGAGTGAGAAATAAAATGGATCTTTGTTAATAACTGGTAAATCTCAATAAAAAATTGCAGAATAGATCAGTACTAAAGAAAGGGAAGACAAACAGAAAAAATAAACACATAGAGACACCAAACCAAAGTTGGTTTAATGCAACATAATTGAATCAAAATGAATTTTGAAGCTAACAGAAATCGTCTCACTTACCATGTGCAAAACATATTCTTAGGATCAAAGCAAAAATAGAAGGGGGGATATATGATCCACCTCTTAGATTGAAACAGATCAAATTTAATTTTTATAATTTAAGGACCAGATTAGTTTAGAAAAGCAAGCAAACCAAATATGCCAGAAAATGATTTCTGCAAACCAATTGGCCAATCTTTCTAAAACTTTTAGATTATCAAATACTCCAATTTCTTGGGATTAGACTGAAATGTAACATCCCAATTGCGAAGTAAAGATGTTCATAAATGCCAGCAAAGATATAATTTACATTATATAATCTCATGCGTAAAAAAAAATGAAGATACATATAGGGACACAATGTCACCTCTTATGTTTTTTTTTTCTTCTTTTGACAGATAAAAATCCAATCTTTGACCCGAATAACCCAATTAGCAAACCGAAACATGCATGCATTGATATAATCTTTATAATAATATATATTTATTATCAAGAAAGCTTAAAAGAACCCCACAATTTTATATCCCCGAATGGGATCTCGATTTCCACCAAAATTGAAGGAACAAAACAGACTGAATATATAAGTTATTATACCACAGCTAAAAACCCAGAAATCTAAATACTAAAAATCAACCAAAAAACAGAGTGAGGATACCCACAAACACTATAATGCACAAATATGAAATATCAAAGGAAAGCCAACATACATGGCTTGTCAACAAGAAGTAGATGAAAAGATCCGTATACATAACAGTTAATGATAACACCAATTACAAAACACATTATTTACAGTATATCATCTGAGTTCAAAAGAAACCAATTTCATGTGCATGCAACATATTAAGATAAATTAAAGATAAACTAAATTGTCCAAGTGTGAGACGACTTACAAAATTGCACAGTAAGAATGATGAACGACTGAATAGAACTTAGAATTATATATAAATATATGGGTGTATATGTATGTGTATATGAATATATAAAATCCTCAATTGATAAAGCTTTTTTTGGGATTCATAATTTAGGCTCTCCTCTCTTTTTGCTGCAATCTCTCACTCAATCACTCTTTGGTTGTGGTTTTCAGTAGTGCAAGAGGATTCTGTATTTATAATATTTATAATACTAAAAATCTGACGGGGTTAGTGGCGGGCTCAGAAACGGCTAAGATTTAGAGAGAGAAACAGAGGAAGAGAGAGAGAGAGATGCTGTTTGGCAGATTGTGGCCCCTGGTAAATGAAATCCGCTTAACGGACGTTAGTGCACGTGTAAACTCTCTCTTGTTACCCTCGCCTTCACACGCGAAACTCTCACCCTTTACCATGATTTTTCAATAAAGTTAATTCCGTTCTCCGTACGCCTCTCCGTTCCCTTTTCATTTCCTCGTGTACTTTGTTCTTTTCTTTTATGTTTCTCTTTCATATTTTTTTCTAATGAAAATTCTAATTACATTTTGGTCCTCAACATTCTAGATTATGTTCACAAAGTTCTAAAAAAATCATTTACTTCTAATCTACTCTCTTTTTTCACATATTACTTTGGTTCATGTACTATGAACATTCACCAACACTTTAGAATAAATTTAGAATATTTAACATTATTCTCAACGTAATAAAGATAAACATAAAAAGTTATTAAATATAACGACTATAAATGATACACCTGTACTTTTGATTACATTATTATGGATAAACTATATTAGGCGCATATGTTGTCTTGACGTTGCAAACATTTATCACATGACTAACGACGACAATTACAAACAACAACGAAGACATTATTTATAACGTGATAGATAACGACAATTACATACAGTGCCAATTTTATTTGACGGTTACACATGTTACAAAAAATGAAATCAATGCATTTCAATTGTAATCATCACATCAAGTCACAATATTCTTATTTGAGTCGTGTAACGGTTGCGATTGTAAAAAATGTGACTAAAATAAATTTACAGCTAAAAATTATTTTACAACAATAAAAATTGAGTATATGTAAGAATTTTGTAATATAATGCAGTTAAATTCAATTAATTTTCTGACTAGTTAAATAAAAATGGAAACTTTTTATCTTAATAGTAATTAACATGGTTGTCAAAAAAACCATAGCAGACGAAGTTAACCAATGCTCAAGCACTCGTGTAATTTTTTATTCCTTCCAAATCTTAATATATAAACAACAAAAATGAGATTACTTGCATAATTTATTAATTTAATACAAAATTACTAAATCAATTCGAGAAATAATTAAAAATCAAAATGTAAAATATTATTTTACTTTAAAGTATTTTTTAAAAGATCAACACATCCACGCACCCTACCTTCTAGCTGCAAGCTAATATCTTATTCTCTTTTCATAAAACATAGATGCAATTTGGTATCAGAGAGTTGATTCAACACATCTATCAATAACCATATTTAAGATTTTAAGTCTTTTTTCGCATGCTTTTCAGACCCGGATTAGTCATTGAATCGTAAAAAGGTACTGGGTGGATAGATCACTGATCCAATCAGTGATCGAACCGTTATTAACTCAGTATATAACGTCATTGATATATAAAAACATATGTTATTAGTAATTAATAAAATTTTAAATTTTTTTATTTATTATGAACTAACATATAATAAAGTTGAGCTACAATATTACTAAAAGTTGATAATTTTAATATTAATTTTTTTCATAAAAAAATATATATTAAAACCGGGTCAACAAACTGGTTTTACTGATTGAGCCACCGATTCGACCGATGGTCAACCGATTTTTGACCAAAATCAATTAAGTGATTTAAACTAGACCAAAGTGTGGACCAGTTCCAATTTTACCGTTTTGACCGGCAGTCCAAGTTTTAAAACTATGTTTTTTTGTTATATTGTACTGACAATGATCCTAATTAACCCTATGTTCATTGAATTCTCATTTTCTATTCCTCACCTTTATTTAGTTTCCTAATTGGATAACAACAATCATAGATATGATCTCAAAATTCGACATTTTCTCCTATGCAAAGAAAAAAAGAGTATTTTCTAAACATTTTTTGTTGGAGGTCCGCTCAAGCTCCCAGGTGACCATCCAATGATTTTCAGAGATTTGTATTCACATAAATAATGATTTTATTATCATAAATTCAAATCCAATAAACATAAATTCATTAATTCACGGTTAACTTGCTTAAAATTCGATTTAAGCACCAACCGAAAAGGTTAATGTAAGTTGTATTTCTTTTTATATTCGTTTGTTGTCCTCGACACGAGAGATATTCGATATAAGCAGCAACCGAAAAAATTAATGTAGGTGGAATTTTTTGTTATATTCGTTTGATGTCCTCGACACGAGAGAGGGGGAGAGAGATGTCGATTTTAAGCCATTTTGAACTATATGGCTACATTGCATAATGAAGCAAACATAAAAGATGAAATTAACACAATTGAAACATGGGGGGCTTAAATACAAATAGCTGTGAATCTCAGAATCAAAAATGTTGTTAAAGCCAAATTTTGTACGCTTGACGAAATCACCAAAACAGCAGACTAAAATCGCGCTAACGGTTGATGGAGTAGTTGATTATATCAAACTCACAAAATACATTCACACAAACATAAATAAAGAGATATAAATATCAACACACGAATTTACGTGGAAATCCAATTAGAAAAAAATCACGGGGAGAGAGAGTAATCCACTATGATATTATTGGGAGTACAAGATGTGTATATGGAGGGAGTACAAGTTGTGTATTTGTGTTGTATCTCTTGTGTGATGTCTCCCCCAAATCCTAGCTTGTAGTCGTATATATAGAAGTCACCTCCATCCGCATCCAACTAGGAGAAGGACTCCTTTTGTAGAATCACCTTATAACTACTGAATCCAATTAAAAGTGGGAGTCCTAATTAAACTTTCTTATCCCACCAAATAAGGAAACACAATCCTATTTTAATAAGGACTCTCCACTGTCACAATAAATACATATGGGCCATCACCAGATCCGGAACATTAAATAGACTGGGTTGCACCATGGCTAGACCCAAATAATCACATCCCAACATTACCCCACAGTTTCTTATTTATAAGGAACTTAAAATAAGAGAATATACAAATTTTGTCACACCCAAACACCATACGCCAAACAGAAACTTGTGATTCTCAATATTTTCGCCCCACTCCTCAATTCATTTCTAAGATATACATAAAGATCCGCAAGCCACGACCCATGTGCCACGTGCCACGAGCCACGAACCACGAACCACATACTTTGAGACACGAGTCACGTGTTTTGAGCTATGAACCATGAGCAACGAGCCAAGTGCTTCGAGCCACGAGCTTCGTGCTTTGAGCTACGAGCCACGTGCTTTGAGCCACGAGCCATGAGCAACGAGCCAAGTGCTTCGAGCCATTAGCTTCATGCTTTGAGTCGCGAGCAACGTGCTTTTAGCCGCGAGCTACGTGATTTGAGTCACATGACACGAGCCACGAGGGTTTAAATCATGTCTTGGCTAGATCTTCTCCGTTTCAATTTGTCCTTTTTCTTCTTGTAAGATCTCGAATTTTTTCAGAATGCTTAGAATCTTTGATTGCTCAAGTTCGGCGATGCTCAACAGGAAGTACGTCCTTTGCCTGACTAATTTCAACTGCAGTCTCCACACTGGCACGCAATACTCCACTTTCCTGTTGTTCACTTCTTAATTCTGGCTAAGTCAAAGACTTTAAACCTGACATCATGCACAGTTGTTTATCATTACTTTTATTTAAAAGCAAGTACATGGGCTTTACCCTAAGTCTGAGCACACAAGGCAACCATAGACATTAATAAGCATACAAGGCATGAGTTTTATAATATTAATCATGTTAATGATGAAACACATTCTATACAAATTGTTAACGTCAAATTTTGTACGCCTGACGAAATCACCAAAATAGCAGACTAAAATCGCGCTAACGGTTGATGGAATAGTTGATTATATCAAACTCACAAAATACATTCACACAAACATAGATAAAGAGATATAAATATCAACACACGAATTTACGTGAAAACCCAATTAGGAAAAAATCACGGGGAGAGAGAGTAATCCACTATGATAATATTGGAAGTACAAGATGTGTATATGGAGGGAGTACAAGTTGTGTATTTGTGTTGTATCTCTTGTGTGTTGTTTCCCCCAAATCCTAGCTTGTAGCCGTATATATAGAAGTCACCTCCATCCGCATCCAAGTAGGAGAAACACTCCTTTTGTAGAATCACCTTATAACTACCGAATCCAATTAAGAGTATGAGTCCTAATTAAACTTCTTTATCCCACCAAATAAGGAAACACAATCCTATTTTAATAAGGACTCTCCACTGTCATAATAAATACATATGGGCCATCACCAGATCCGAATCATTAAATAGACTGAGTTACATCATGGCTAGACCCAAATAATCATGTTTTAAACATTTATTGCGATAAAAATACTCTTTCTCCTCGTATACTCATATATCACACATTCATTATAAAAATATCATCATTATTATATTATTAAAATATAATAATATATTTAAATAAATTATTTTATCAGAAAAAGATAAAATTTCAATTTTCAACAATTGTCACATTAAAAATTTTCTCCATCTATATCCACATAAAATCAATATTTTCCTCATCATATGAATCAATAATTAATTATTCACAAATAATATTACAGAATCACAATATTGACAATCAGACAGTTCCCAGGAAAGTTGGGGCTTTCCAATAAGGATATCTCCTTACTGGCGCGTAATACGGTGACCAAAGCTCTCCTTAGACAGAACTTTCTAGACATTGCCAATAATATTATTCAGATAATATGAATTATTGCTTCGATAATAAAAAATACTGTGTAGTGATAATTATTGAAACAACAGTAATATAAAATATCAACACAACAATTATTGAATCAATAAAATAAAATACTGAACAATAATTACTGTAACAATTATTGAGTAGTGCCTTCTTACGTAAGAATCAATAATTGGTGCAATACTGTGTGCTACTGTGTTTTAACCACCGAGTATTTTAACAGTATTAACGGTAACAACTACGCTGTTATTTTTAAACAACTTATATTTGTCGTTTTCTTCATCCAATCGCTTTCCGTTATGGGGTCCACACATGGCTACGCCATTGTACGAATATTTCCCAACAGTACGAATATTCTACGACCAAACGAATATTTCCCGACAACAATGAATATTTTATAACCACTTGCTTATTTTGAAATATTTGCGTATTTTACCCATAACTATCCACATTAATCAAATCAACCATTACTATTTCAAAATAATAAATATAGAAAATTAATTTTCATTTATAATAAGTTGGGGTCTTACAGAGGGAGTACAAGTTGTGTATTTGTGTTGTATCTCTTGTGGGTTGTCTCCCCCAAATCCTAGCTTGTAGCCGTATATATAGAAGTCACCTCCATCCGCATCCAAGTAGGAGAAACACTCCTTTTGTAGAATCACCTTATAACTACCGAATCCAATTAAGTAGGAGTCCTAATTAAACTTTCTTATCCCACCAAATAAGGAAACACAATCCTATTTTAATAAGAACTCTCCACTGTCACAATAAATATATATGGGCCATCACCAGATCCGGACCATTAAATAGACTGAGTTACATCATGACTAGACCCAAATAATCATATCCCAACAAGTGCAAATAATGTAATTTAAACTCCTAACGGCAGTTACAATTTGCACTTTCTATTTGTAATTAATTAGAAAATTAATATTTTAGATAGTAGTTTTTAGGTGGTTGTACTCTCTCGTCTTCTTACCGGTCATGCAAGCTACTAGTGCTTGTTTTCACCTAAGCAATTAAGCTTGGGTAATAAGTTTGATTTTAAGGCATCTTAAATTAATTAATCTTTCATTTTTATTATTTAATTACAGATATTAAGAAATCTCATTAATTCTAATGTTAGATAACTAATGTTGGTTTGAAATTTCATTACTACCCTCCCATGCACTAATTAATTATTCTTCCTCTATCTCAATTACTCTATTTTTAAGGGCAAAGTAGAAAATAATTACTAGTTTTTTTTTCTTTATAAATATATGAAAAAAAGAGATTCTTATAGAATATAATGAAAAGGAAGGAGTAATTATTAATTAGAAAAGTAAGTTGACAATTGACCAAAAAGAGTAGGAAAGGAAAGTTATTGTTTGAAACCGAAAAACTAATTTTAAGACTAATAATTAATGTATAATCCATCCAATTGATTGATTACACATAATTTACTCTCAACTATATATCAAGATTTTTCTTCTCAAGTCAAAACTCACAATCTTTTCTCATTAAACTCATTCTCATCTCTCTACCATTTCTCATTACTCGCATCCGACGTGGGAACAGATTTCTTTTAACAGACTGGACTAAAAAATTACTACAAATTTCATGACCAACATGTTGAAATATACCCACCCTAAATTATTAATGAAAAATTATTTCACTCATTAAACAAATGTTTAATTTGTCTTTTAATTTTTTTTATAAATGGTAATGTATGTATGTAATATATCAGTGTGCGAAATACACGTGTCTCATGAATTATATGCAAAAATGCTCTCTTGAAAAAATTTATGCGGACGTGATAATTGATGATGTTCATTCTAACATAGTTAATATTTTCGATTTATTTCTTATGTTCAATTTGCCCGTACTTAATAAAAGTTGAATTCTAATTTATTTTAACTCGGGTATTTAGGTGTTTGAACTAGAATGAATTATGGAGCAAATGAGATCTACAAAGAAAATTCAAACATTTGTTATTAACTCTGTTTTCTTTACCTATTTTTTATGCACTTAGGTACTTGCAGTGGAGAAATGAATGATTTTCATATCTAGTTGGGAATTTTTATGGTAAGATATTTTTTTGGCCTTGATAATAAGATTCATTGTATGGAAATTATTAAATGATGTCCTCCTAGTTGGTGTTTGTGTCATTGAGAAATAGTTTTCTCAATGTAAAAGTGTGTGCATATAGATATATATGCAATTAATCTGACTAATAATTGGACACGGCAAGAGAGTCTTGCAAGACTTTAATTTGATTTTTCAATGAACTTAAAGCACTGAAGTTTTTTTTTTTTTGAACAAGCTGCCTTATAGAAACGCCATCAAAGTTAAAAGATATTTGATTCATTATTTAGAAAACTGATAAATATACAACAAAAAATGATATTTTCACATAGAAATCGTCGTTTTAGATCCTGTAGCGACGGCCGTCGCTATACATTTATAACTACACTTTTCATGTGAGAATATCAAAAAATGTTGTGAGTGAATTGAGATTATGCAACCTTGGCTTTTGAAGAGACTGACCTAGAACAGTAACAAGAAAACATTATGAAAGTTAGTGGATATTGGTCTTTTCTTTATTATTTTTGGTTATTTATCAATTAAATTTTTCCGCTAAACAATAAGGAAGTGTACATTAGTCTTTATGGATGTAATATGAATTCTATGGGCTGCTTATTTTAGGGATGGGAAAAATATTCGTTTTCTAGCTTTTCTAATTTCAAGTCTCACTAATTTCATTCTATGATTTGCTACTGAGTTGACTGGTGACCTCCCTCTATACTGTGCTGGTGTTGCATAATATTTGCTAGTTAGTTTCATGGTTTCAATTTATAAGTGTATGAGTTTTGAGAATTGGAGTAGAAGGAGAGGTCTCCATTTCTTTTGAATGTTAAGTGGAGGAAAGGAGAGAAATATAAACAGAGAGAATCACTCGATTTTTAAATAAAAAATATATGTATGGTTACGAATCAAATTTGGTGGTTAGAATTTATTTAAATATCAAAACGACGACGTGTTGTCTTGTCTTGGTTCTATTTGAAAATATAAAAAAATTCTGGTGGGAGAAAGCATTAGATCCTAATTTTTATGTGTAAATCCCACTTATTTCCTAACAAATTTCTAATTATTATTAACATTATTACTATCATAACAATTAAAAAAAATAAAAGTTGGTTTCAAAAGGTTAACAGTGTAGTATAAATGAATTGAGCAACGCCACTAATCAAATAAAATTAAGCAACTAGATGTTTAGTTATTTATTAAGTGCGGGGTAATTTGGACATAAGAACTAAATTCAATTGTTAGTCTACTGAACAAAAAGATTAATTTAGTGAAAAATAGGATCTAATTATGAAAATATCCGACCCTTTTAACAAATGGAATGTGACACTGCCTCACTCGTTTTGAATTAGTTCATTAAACTCCAATAACGGGGTTCTACTACCTCAATGTCAAAATGTTGTTTTCCTTTTTAAAAATAGACCAAATGTGATGATATGGTTATCCAAAATTGGTGTTAGTTTTTTCTCCCCCTTCCTTTCCTTGGAGTTGGTTGGGTGTGCACCAGATGAATCCCCCGGCCCAAAAGTAACCTATCGAGTTCTTAACCATAACACACCACCTAGGGGTTGAGCAAAAAATAAAATAAAATAGTTCAATAATATATTGTCATTTAAATTATGTTTAGAGGTAAGTTAACATTCGGCAACTTTATTCAAAAGCTTGAGAAGGGAACTGAAATTTTCACATATATTTTTTGATATTTTTACATGTTCATCTCTCACATGAGCATACAGTGGGTCCCACATTCACATGAGAATGAATCATTTGAAAATATCAAAAATACATGTAAAAATAATACTCCTTTTTAATTTGGGAACCAATACGAGTGCATAATGCACATGCTGATTTGTTTTCTGAGCATTCTAAACAGTATTTATGTAGTTATTATAGGTATTTATTTAATTTGGAGTTCCCTTCCAATTCCATCACGCAACTAGTTCACACTTCACCAAGAACAGACAGTAGAGTAATAAAATAGATACTAAACTAAAATGGAGTAGATGACATGTGCATTCAGCAAATTGATGAAGAGCATGCATGCTATGTCTTCAAAAGCATCAAACAATAATAGGCTCCATTTAATTCAAACCCTTGGCAACCACACAAACTACATATAGTAAACCTGATTAAAATGTTCCCAAAGAATATCACAACTGAAATAACAGAAACCACCATCAAAACTTTCAAGCCTAATACTCTTCACCTTCTTCCTCTTCTCCTTCAACAGCCTCAGCACCAACTTCCTCATAATCCTTCTCTAAAGCAGCTAAATCCTCGCGAGCTTCTGAAAATTCCCCTTCTTCCATCCCCTCCCCGACATACCAATGCACAAAGGCACGTTTGGCATACATGAGGTCGAACTTGTGATCAATCCTTGAAAATACCTCTGCAACGCTTGTGGAGTTAGAGATCATACAAACAGCTCTCTGGACCTTGGCTAAGTCCCCACCAGGAACAACCGTTGGCGCTTGGTAATTTATCCCACACTTGAATCCAGTAGGGCACCAATCCACAAACTGAATGGTTCTCTTCGTTTTAATAGTGGCCACTGCTGCATTCACATCCTTTGGCACTACGTCCCCGCGGTACATCAGACAGCATGCCATGTATTTGCCATGCCTAGGGTCACATTTTGCCATCATGGAAGATGGCTCGAACGCACTGTTCGTTATTTCTGCTACTGAAAGCTGCTCATGGTAAGCCTTTTCAGCAGAAATAACTGGGGCATAGGACGAGAGCATGAAATGAATTCGCGGGTAAGGGACTAGGTTGGTTTGGAATTCAGTAACATCCACATTCAGGGCACCATCAAAACGAAGAGAAGCAGTTAAGGACGAAATTACCTGCAACAATAAAATTCTAGAGACTTGCATTAAAATCTTACGTACAAGCAGAAGCAATGTTCATTTCAGAACTTGAGGCCACTTTACCAATGAACAAGTCTACATATATATTATATGGTCTCACACTCTAGCTAGTACTCAGTTAACTCCTTTGAGATTTCATCATTCCATACAAATTCTTGGTGTGATATTCTTGGTACTAGTTAACAACTGCCCTCACTTTAAATTATTCAGTAAATCACGCATTAGTTATAATATTCCAAGAGATTTTAAAATCATACCTGAGACACCAATCTATTGAGGTTGGTGTAGGTTGGCCTTTCAATGCTTAGGGATCTGCGGCAAAGGTCATAAATGGCCTCATTGTCAAGAAGTACTGCAACATCAGTGTGCTCAAGAAGGGAATGAGTGGACAGAACACTGTTATAAGGCTCAACAACAGAGGTTGAAACTTGAGGAGACGGATAAACAGTGAACCCAAGCTTCGATTTCTTTCCATAGTCCACAGAAAGCCTTTCAAGGAGTAGAGAGCCAAGGCCTGAGCCAGTTCCACCACCAACAGCATGGAAAATCAAGAACCCCTGTAATCCAGTGCAATTGTCTGCAAGCTTCCTGATGCGGTCTAGGCACACATCGACAATCTCTTTCCCAACTGAAAGCAGAAATAATTAATTAATAATTTGTAATTGATCATAAATGCATTTTTTTTCATGCTTCATAATCTGTCTCATGACAAGGGAGGGCTTGCTTTCCTTTCATTTCACCATGTAAGAAAAGCAAAACGTATTTAAATTCATAGTCACAAATGGGCACCCAATGAATAATGTAAACAACACCATTCATCATCACGCACAAATTGCCAATATTCAACAACATACTTACATTCCCATGTGAACAAAGTTCACCGGCCGACCATCCAATTGAACGACACCACCTTATTTATTTATTATTTATGTTAGTAACCAATGTGCTGTCATTATACGCTCACTGGTACTTATTATTTTCATATATATATTTTATTTTTTTCTTTTCGGATGAAGGCAGTACAAGGTAACTTTGATGACATTAATATTGCTTATTTATACTGGATATGGTGGTATCATAGGGCTCCTTGTTTTTTTCCATCTCAAGTAATGTTTGTAGCATGAGGATGCACACAGAGAGTACCATATATGGGGAAATCTAAACACCCATAATAGCATAGTTTACACAAAATACTGGTAATTAAATTGCCAAAATTGGGGGTTATTTTTACTAGTGTAGTGGCCACGAGCAAAGTTATTGGCAGCATCTTCTTTGCCACTGATGAGTTGTTCGGGGTGGAACAACTGGCGATACACCCCCGTTCGAACCTCATCAACCACAGTGGGCTCTAGATCTACAAATAGCGCTCGTGGTACGTGTTTTCCAGCACCCGTTTCGCTGAAAAACGTATTGAAGGCATCGTCTTCTCTACCCATGCTCTTGTCGCTCGCCATTTGTCCATCAGGCTACAATTACATCAGAAAATCATTTAAAAAAAGATAAAATTAGTGGAAAGGGTATCAAGAAAAAGGCAAATTTATGAGGTTTTCTTTTTTAGCAAATTGGTTTGTTACCTGAATACCATGTTCAAGGCAGTAAAGCTCCCAACATGCATTTCCTACTTGAATTCCAGCCTGACCAATGTGGATTGATATGCATTCCCTCATTTTCTCTTTCTGCCAAATTAATTTCTGCCTTCTCCCAAACACAAATCAATTAACAAATAATAATTAATCTTTTAATCTTTATTGGAGTACAATTTTGTATAGTATAAAGAGCAGATAGAATGAATTGGGAATAGAACAAGATCGTGGGAGAAGTTGATTTTTAACTGTTTTGGAACGGAAAATATATTTGAATTTCGAAAAACAGTTTGTTAACGATGGTGGTGGCCTGGTGCTTACGGTTCATATAAAAATCCGGCACAGTCGGTTGTCAAAGAAGAACTCGCCGCTTAAATAGCAGAACGGTTTATATATTGGGCTTGGGCTAGGACTTGGTCTAGGGTCTTGTTCTTCTCATATAAGATTAACTTCGTCTTTCTTATCAAAAAGTCTATGGGGACAGGTTTTTAGTGACCGGTCTAGCGACCGACCAGTCTGTACAGGCATATCTTTTACGTGTATTCAAATGACATTCAAAACACTTTTTTTCTGTAAAAATTCCAGTTCCAATAAATCTTATAAATTATTTGGGAGACATTTAAAAAAAAAAAAAAAAATCGGCCGATCGCTAGACCTGGTCACTAAAAACCTGTCGCCGTAGAAGTTCTCCTTTCTTATTGGTAACTGAAAATGAGCCAACACAGTTCGGGCTCTATTCAGGCTAGACTTAAAAAAATACGAAAGAGACTCGGATTCATTAATAATATGATCCAAATCTGAGCATTAAAAATAGTTCGAATAAAAATATGAGTAGAATCTGAGCAAGATTATACTCGACTCGTTTAAGATTCAAACTAGTCGAATTTTTGATTGTGATTCGATACATACTCGATTAATACATATTCGATTAGATGTTCGATACATTCTCTTATAATATATACAAATTTAAATCAAATTAGGATAATTAGTTATTATTTTGTTTTGTTTTTAATTTTAATTGTTATTTTATATTTGTAAAGTGTAATAATAAATATATTTTCTCTTTTTAAGTAAAATAATAAATTTAATTTATAATTATATTTATTATAAAACTAGTTATTATGTGGAGATTCAAATTCGAGCTTGAATTTGAAGCTCGTGAGTAATTTGAATAAATATTCGAGTCGAGTCGAATCGAATTTGAGTAATAAATATTCAAGTCGAGTCGAATTTGAGTAGGAATTTTCAAATATAATTCGAATTCGAGTACAAATTTATCATTTTGAATCGAATTTGAATAACTCTCTGTTCGCTTCCGGTTTGACTCGTTTACACCCTTATTTATTGGTGAGTCGGTAAGTATGGTATGCGTATGTTGCGTAAGACATATGGGCTGGCTCTTTCAGCTTAAGACAACATTTATTATATTTATCAAGTTAGCCCACTAGACAAATAGCTACTTCCTTTTCGTTTTGGGCTGATAGGAGGTTTTAGTGAGTTTTTTTGGTAAATATAGAAAAGAGAAGACAAACTTCAAACTTGGGCCTTTTTATGAATAAAAAAAGAAAAGAAATGACGAAATGATATTAAAATATAATATTTATATATATATAGCAAGGATCAAATGCATACCCCTTATCTTACTCACCCGTGCTTATCCCCTTTAGGCGATGGTTTCGGCCATACAAACGTCGTCTATACTTTTAGCGACGCTATATGTTGTTCGTCGTTAAAAGTATAGACGACGGTTGTATGACCGAAACCGTCGCCTAAAGGGGGTAAGCACGGGTGAGTAAGATAAGGGGTATGCACTTGATCCTTACTATATATATATATATATATATATATATATATATATATATATATATATATATATTTCATCAAATCAATATATTAATTAGCATGTAAAAGTATAAAGAATTTAGTATACCATTCTTATCAGGGAGTATAACAGACAAAACAGTAGCGCCATAGTTGGTGACCTTAAAAGAAAAGCCTCCCCTTTTCAACTCATATATACCTATTCCTTTTGCATTTGCTTTGCATAATAGCAACAAAGCAGTTATCAAAACAAACCAACATAATAATTTTGATAGTTTAGCCGCCATTGGATTGCAGTGCTGCCGCATCACAAATTATTATATTGATTTGGAAAATCATGACCGAAGCCCGAAGGTAGGTGGCATATTGTCTTATATAGTAACGGATGGAATTTTGTTGATTTTATAAAGACTAAAAGACAAATTGCACCCCAAACTTTACACGCTTGTTGACTTTTGCACCCTAAACTGAAAAAATGTGTCTAAGTACACCCCAAATTTCATTCATGCAGAACAAAAGACACATTTTACTGATTTAACCGGTCAAAAGTGACCGGCTAAGGCACACATGTACATCTAAAGGGATATTTTAGTCTTTTCCACATCTTCTTCATCAAACCAATTTCTCCTGTTTCGGCTAAGGCATATGAATGAAACACAACAACTACCACAAGCATCACAACCTTTCATCAACACTACAACACCACCTCTTCCCACAATTCCACCACCATAACCCACCACAAAAACAAATCAAACCGGATCCTAGCCTTGAACCCCAACCGTTTGGCATCAAAGAACCATAACGTACCTAACCTTGAGACATCACCATTTGGCGTCAAGAAGCCAGAATCTAACCTTGAACCCAAGTCATTTGGTGTTAAAGATCCAGAACCTAGCCTTGAACCCCACTTCTAAGTGGAAAAATATTCATAGCCTAGAAATTTGGGAGTTCCCCCCACTCGAAACTCAATAATTGGTTGCTTACTCTGTAACTCAATTTGTAACTATTTCTCTCCCGTTGATCACTACCTCAGAGACTGTGGCTCCGTTGAACCCACCACAGCTGACTCTAATCACCGTCGGTTCACCGGAGACTCGTCGGAGTCAATCGCACTTTCTCTCATCAAATCGAACGATTTCACGCAGAGATTTAAACCCGGATCCTAATTTGGCCCCAGTTTATCACACAGCTCGGGTTTTCACAAGACCTGCAAAATATGTGTTCGACATTAAAGACAAAGGAACCCATTTGATTCGTCTTCATTTTCACCGGTTCAATTTGTCGAATTTTGATAATTATAGTGTTGGGTTTCATGTTTTGGTTAATGGGTTTGTGTTATTGTATGACTTTACTGCTGAGAATATGCAAAACTCTAGAGTTAGTGCAATTGAAGTGATTTCTGCTCCAAAGGATTTGATTGCTGACGTGGGTCAGCTTGTGAATTCTGAGAAAAATGAGCAAGTTAATGGGTTGATACATAATGCTCTTGAAACTGTGTATAGGGTCAACGTGGGTGGTTACAAAGTTACCCCTTTTAATGATTCTTTGTGGGGGAAAATTGTTTATGACAGTTTGTGGGAATGTAGTTTTCTTTTCTGTTGGAATTGGTCATGTTTGCTGGGTTTTGACATCTGAAATCTTCCCTTTAAGACTGCGTGCTCAAGCAGCAACACTCGGAACAGTAGGTAATAGAGTTTGCAGCGGCTTAATTGCCATGTCTTTCCTCTCTGTCTCCCGTGCAATTACAGTGGCTGGAACTTTCTTCATCTTTTCAGCAATTTCAGTCCTTTTTGTTGTTTTTGTTCACACACTTGTTCCTGAAAACAAAAGGGAAATCTCTGGATGAGATCAATTTTCTATTTTTTTTATTTTTCATTTTGTGTAATGGATCAGATCAATTGAAGGGCGAGCTTCGTATCACAGTTTGTTGTTTTTGTTCACACACTTGTTCCTGAAACAAAAGGGAAATCTCTGGAATAGATTGAATTGTTATTTCAGGATGGACATGATTGGCAACAAGGTGAAGTGGAACTTGGTGATGTTGAGCACTTGGTGCTGAAGCAATGATTTTATATAATATTGAGGAGAGAGTGCTTAATGTTGGAGAAGATAAAAAGGAAATTACTCAAATACCCTTCCAGATATACATCATAGCTTTAGTCGGTCGCTTTTAACCGGTTAATTGACAAAAGTACGTTTTTTTGTTACGTTTAATTGAAGTTTGGAGTGTACTTAGACACCTTTTTCGATTTTGGGTGCAAAAGTCAACAAGTGTGTAAAATTTGGGATGCAAATTGTCTTTTAATCTTTTATAAAATCAGATGATAAAAGGATAAAGTTATACTCGCCACTTGAGAGAGAATCCTTAGAGATTTAGAACTGCATGGAGACTATGACTCTACGTACCAAACAAGGCTTTTTAAAAGGTAAAATCCAAAATCTGTTGGGATCTTTCTCTTTTTGAAGTAAAAGTTTATTACTCCTACTCAATTTAAATTAATCCAACTTTAGACCTTTTTCATCAAATTGAATTCTTCTTCCATGTTAGCTCGTCCCACGTGACCACCATTACCTTACCATAAAAGACTTTTGGAGGTTTTCTTATGAAGAAAATTTATTTTCTTTTAGTTAGTATTAATTATTATTATGAGCAGTAGAATTAAAGATTTCAAATACTATTCCAAAACATATAGGAACGTAACATCTAATATTTTTTAACTCTTACAAAGAATACAAGTTATACTTGAATGAATCTACCTGAGCTAACCAAGTAGTGTATTTTTTCCTAATAAGTTATTAGTAATAACATGTAGTACTACAGTATGTATATATGTACCGACCAACATTGATATGATCACAAGACAATCACGAGAGAACGTTAAATGCTTGTGCGCCGCGTGCAACCTTGATAAAGACGTCCTCTAAAGTTGTGTCCGCCAAACCCCAGGCATGGACTGTGAACTTACTCTTTGCCTTCTCGACCGCTTGGAAAACATCCGCAATTCGTACCTCTTGTTTTGGAATCTCAAATTTCTGAGTCCCAGATATTTGGTATATCCTGTTAGCATTAGGGGAAAGACGGCGCACCAAGTTCTCCACTTCTGCCTCGTGATTTGATGATGTTGTCATTGTAAACACGTAAGAGCCTCCATATCTAGCCTTTAACTGCCATAACCCATTACAATGCTATTTCTTAATAGTAAGAAATGATAAAAAGGAGTTGTTACTTAAAATGGAACTGTGTTTGTAATAAATAGTCCCTATACGCATTTTCTACTTTTACTGATCAAATAAGAAATTGCTCAAGGAAACATGTTTAGGTAGATCTAGTAGCTCGACTAGTAGTTAATGATGTAGTACGCTGCTCGGTTAGCAACTCAGCCATAAATTACAGATCTGCTGTCATTCCATATTATCCTGACTTAATGAACTATAAAACTTGTTTAGATAACTACCAAGTAATATGCAGCTCTTACCATATAGACTTCACCAGAGGTTTGAAATTGGGGACAGCGAGAGTGCCATGAAAGGATGAGACATCCATACTAAAAATCAGTTTGAGCTAGGAAAACTTGCAATGCAGTGAGGGAGGGAGGGAGGGAGGGAGATGGACTATAAATGGGTAAAAACAATGCAGAATGTTGCTTGCTACAAGAGGAGGGCATTCAGGAAATTTTCTGCTATTATAGACAAGATAGTTCGTTTATCTATAGTATCTATGATGCCTTGAACTAATTTTGCCCAAGAAAATAAGGTAACATGCACTTCAAAAGAATTGTGTACAAAATTTCCAATAAATTTTGGGATCAAAACCACAATATAGTGCTACACATTTAGCATACCATAATGCATGCTTACACATTTGATTAGTCATTAAGGAGAAACGGGGTTAATTTTACTCCACATATAACTCCATAAGACACGGTTGATTACTTTTCTAGTAATTAATCAGTGTGGTCATTACACTATAACTTCTCAAGGTGAAGGTGCTTATACATTATATCGCCTTTTTGAAGGTGTTGGGGGTGAGGGGGGTTATTATCCAGAAATAGATAGCACGTGGGTAGCTTTTTACCACATGGTGCAATTTAGAGAAGTAGCTTAGGATAAGAGTTCTTATATAGAAGGCATGAATGAGACGAGGGATATAACTTGAATATGCATTGAACGAAGAATTAGCTTGGCTGTTTTCTCTATCCCTCTCTGTATCTCTATATCTATATATCTATCTTCCTTCCAAATAGTTAACGATTTGTCTCTTATGCTCCATTGTTGCACTAATCAAACTTCCTTATATTTAAGGATATATTTACGTCCACACCCAAATTATACATCCAAAGACACACCGGGTGTAAAATGGTCGTAAAATATTTTTCTCTCCTCCCTCCATAACACTCTCTCCTCATTTACTACTATTTTACACTGGGGTATGTCTTTGGATATACAATTTGGGTGTCTACATAGATATATCCTATATTTAATTTGCATAGCACCATCACCATCAAAGCTACTGTTAGTTAGTGCACTCACATCACCATTGATTTCTGGTTTTACCCTACTCTGTATCAAAGACCATTTCTAGCATCTAAAACTGATCATCACAAGTTCTTAACCTACACTGCTTGGATTCCCACTGCTGCATACTTATTGCTACCAAATTCAGTAACTTGGTTTGAGCTTAACAGGTACGCTGCAATCTGGGGGATTTTATTCCTTTTTTTTAAAAAAAGACAAAAATATAAATAAAATAAAAAAAACATACAAATGCATCAAACTCATAGTACCTCTTTGGGATTTCCTATACACTGCAAGCTGCCATCCACAAAAATTCCTAAACGATCACAAAGATGTTCTGCCTCTTCCATTGAATGTGCTGTCATCAATTGGATGATATATATCAGGCATTATAAAGGAACTCATGCTTGATGCTGTTTATTGTGTTAGAAATAGTGTGTAATCATACTACAGGTCAACATCGAACAGAGAAAAAGAAATCTAAATTATTTAAGTCCAGAAAAATGTGTGTTAAGAGAGTACTGGTGAGAATGATTGCCCGGTGTTGCTTTGCCCGCTTCACCACATTCCATAAATTATTTCTTGAAGCTGGATCAAGTCCTGTACTTGGTTCATCCATGTAGACAACCTTGCAACAATTTCAACAACCGTAAAATTATGGTATTACAACAATTAAAATATATGTTGATACTTTAAGATACAATGCAACTGAGGCTGTCCCACAATACCTAAGTGGAGGCAGAAGGTTCACTTAACCCCAAGTACTCGAATGCAATGGAGAATATATGTATATATAGTTTATATACACACACACACATTTATTCAAACCATTTTTTATTAATGACATATACAACATGAACAGATTGGACATACCTTGGGATCCCCAATTAGTGATATGGCAACACTGAGCCTCCTCTTCATACCTCCACTGTACTTTCCAGCCTGCTTGTCAGCAACTCCTCCATTGAAAAGATTAACACTCCTAAGAGATTCTTCCACTGCCTGCAATAACATAACAAAGAATTAAAATAGTTTTTTTTTGCTTTGTAGCCTAGTTTAGTAAACAAAAGCACTGTTCATACTGCTACTTATATACACTGTCTCACGAACTAACACACACGTGGTTGAATTTTCAAGGAAACTCCTACAAAAAAGTGGAATCAGAAAGTAGATATGTATCTTGAGATAAATATACCTTCTTTATTCATTATTTCAGGAATTGGTTGCAGTTTCCAACTTATGTTTTAATTCTGTTGCAATGATATACTTGCAAAACTTAGATGAGCTTGTGTATAGTTGAACAAGTTTAAGCTCATATCCTTTCCTCCCACATTTATTATCATCTTCTTAAAACTAGTAAATATTAAACATACAGATAATCATGGTAATGCTCCACCTAGAAGTCTCTCTTATAAGAATAACTGGTTCTACAATGCAAAAGGAAGATAAAGAGACTATCTCAAGTGAAGGCAAGTACAGCTTACCTGGGCAAGGGCAGACCCTTTAAGGTTCTTTAGCCTTCCATAAAATAGCAGGTGTTCCCTTCCTGTTAGGGTTTCCCAGAGCAGGCTGTATAATTGTGCAGAAAATGTAAAATAAGCCATTAACATCCTCTGGACTTTACTTGGTGAAAACAACAAAAACTATAACTTGTCTTCATGATGTTTAATAACATTTACACTTACTCATGTTGAGGACACACACCCATGTTGGCATATATTCTGTTCATATTGGTACGTATATCCAAGCCCTCGATGTATGCTGTGCCAGAGGTTGGCTTTATGAGCCCGATCATCTGTTTGCAGACATTATATATTCAGTCGCAGGAATGCCAAGCACAACTACTAAAAAACCCAAAACTTGAAAAATAACCAATTTCTAAGCTTTCTAGGTTCAAGGGTAGTTGATATTATGAAAAAGTACTATTAGACGAGCCACCAAATCAAGATAGTTCCCTGAAACCAATTTATTTGATGATTCCATAAATAAGAATTTATTATTAATAATAAAATAGAAGATTTAGTGTAATTTTGTACTAACCATACTAATAAAAGAGGTTTTGCCAGCACCATTGGGACCAAGCATACCAAAGCACTCCCCTTGAGGCAAAGCAAGTGACAACCCTCTCACTGCAAATTTCTCAGGGTTTCCATCTCTCCCTGGATACACTTTCTTGAGGTTGTCACAGACAATAGAATGACTTGTGCTTGATTCGAGTAGTAACTGTTCAACCCTCTCTGTCTGAGGGGGAAAAAAGAGACCACCGGGGAATGGGGGGGAATCAGTCATATAGCCACATTTAGAAGATGTCACAATAAGCAAAATAAAGTCAATTAGAAGTAACCATAAAAAGATACAAGGTATCAATCAGATTTATGAATGTTGTCATAATTTAAAACATGGAAGAGTAATAAAATTAGCGAGAATTTCTTGGACAATAAACAAAGATTATACAAGTCTTCTTCGCTATCGTATTTTTTGAATGGTAACTTCCATCCTGTATGGAAAGTCAAATGAAAGAAATGCCTCTTTTCAAACATTTATAGCTCAACATTTTTTTATTTTTTTGTGATGCATAAGAAAAGAGCAACTTCAAAAAGTTCAGCATGACACCTTCTTTTAGTTTCTCAGACTGTTTTTTCAATTGGTCTAAAAGAAAATAATGTAAATTGTAACGCTTTTGGATGTTAGTTATGATGACTTTGTTTCTTCATTTAGCCTGAACTAAACACAACCTGAAAGAGCAGGAATCATCAACAAGGATTTTAAATCTTACATAGTCGGAGTTTAATCTAGGTATTATAACCACTAAATGCTTTAATAGAGTGTACAAATAACTTAAGGGTTTGATATTCCAATGTTATATATCTGCAACCCTTTTCAATATAGAATGATAGGACAAGAGGGTTTAAGGTGTACCACTAAGAAAGAGCAAGAAGGAAACTTTGTACTATCTCCATCCCAAAGTGGACTCTCATTTTAGATTGTCCAAAAGAGGAAATTGGAGTCCCAATTTGGGAGGGAGGGAGTACTACAATTATGCGCTTATTAAAAATGCTAATATGTAAAGGGCCAGAAAGTATTTTTCCTTCCTCTTTCCCCAAATCTTAGGTGGAAAGGAAATGGTGGACCAGAAGAAAGGACTCTTCCTCTTTGTGTTCCCTTCCTTTTTCCCTTCTATATACAAAGGAGAAGTGATTATTCTCCTGTGTTTCCCTTCCCAATCCCGACTTCCTTTAACTTCTCCCATCTATATGGACTATAAATGAGAGGAGCAATATGCATAATCCTCCATGGTGGACCAGGTCAACCACTTTTTTCAAAGGTAAACTAGCACTTTCTCAACAAATACTAACAACATAAGCGTATATTTATATAAGCAGTACCTCTTGGGCAACATCCTGTTTCTCCAACTCAACAATAACTTTAGATCTCTGTCTTTGCAAACTAGGTTTTCGGAATGAAGGCGAAGGCTTCTTTCGCAACTTTTGCAAGAAAAATAGAGGACTTCTTCCAACACCACTTCCTGATGCTACAACTTGATCTATATAGTATGCAACAAAGAACACCACCAACCATTCCACAAACATGATAATTAAGATCTCTCTCATCCCATTAGTACCATCACTTAAATCTCTCCATCGCATGCCATCAGTCCCCATATAATTTCCAGTGAATGCATATTGTGAGAACTCATATAATCCACGGTATAGAGAAAAACCGGGATATATCTCCATAACTATAATCCAGCCTCCTACAAAAATTTATAGTGATAATAGTCAACAAAAAGGTAGTATAAGAGTAAAATAAGAAAACATTTAGTCAAAAGCATAAAACTATTTGTTGGTATACTCAGTAAACACTTGGTTGCATAAAAGATCACATGGCTCCGTATGTTACTCTTGAATTGAAAGTCTTCTTTGAATTTTGAGCTTTGACATTTTACAATATCATGAAGAGGTAACCATCTAAAACATTGTGTTTTTATTAAATGCTGTCCGCTTCCCAATCCCCATAGGAGGAAAGCTAAGCGTATATAGATATATGGAAGAGGCACTGTGCGAAAAAGTTACTAGCCAGGTTCAAAATTTCTTCTTACTTGGGAATGATTCATCTTGAAGAAAGAACTGGAAAAGAAATCCTCCCAAGAGTCCAGTCCCAAAGACCATGATATAGCCTATAACTGTGATAACCAAAATTCGAAAAGGAGTTAATGAATCAGGATGTTTGAATATTCCTAGACGAAATGCATTTCTTATTATCAGGACTCTAAAAACATCAACTAGGTTAGATCCAACCTGTAGCAGTCTTCACGTTGGAGAATACTGCAGCTACTAGAAAGGCCAACGAAATTTGCAAGTTCACGTAGATGAGATAAAACACAAATTGGATGCTGTAGTCGTTAAGCGTGAAAAATTTCAACCCTACAAGAATGAGATGCATTAAAATAACTATAACAGAATCCAAATCATGGAAGAGTTCATTGGTTGTGTTATTACCTATAATTGAGCCGAATATCACAAAACATAACATATACACTGAAGATATGACAAGAAAATAAGCATAAGTAATCATCCAATACGGGCCATCACCAAGCCCATGCATTTTCATCATAATTCTTAAATTTTGTTCCTTCTCATAAACCAGAGATGATAAAACGACCTGCAACAGAAAGAATGCTCAATGACTACATATGAAGAGGTAAGTAAATGAAATAGGTATATATTCATAAAATTATCAGATATAAACAATTACTTATCGAAAAATGGCTACGCTATTATACGCAATTACTTCCCTTATCTATAAGGAGCACACTAGCTCATAATTGTCTATTTATGATAACTAACTAGCTCTTGATTATCTAGAGATTTATATTAATGAGAAATTAAAACATTCATTTAGCATGAATCCCTTCTCTAAGGGTGACCATAATTACTTAGATTACTAAACCAATCATCATGTCTCTTAAAGAACAATAGAGGGAACTAAATGTGTGTTCTTATGAAAAAGATGAGTGCATTTGTATAACATTTAATTAGACTAATCACGTTGATTCTGAGAAAAGAGCTCCAACAGGAGAAGGAAAAAACAAAGTGATGCGGCTAATCATTAATAAACTAAATCTATTTGCCTCTATAATCCATTTATCTACAATTTGTATAACAATTTGCCACTATAATCCTACCTATCATGCATATAGTTCCTTGACTTACTTTTTGAGGTGTATTGCACATAAAGATCAAGTATAATATTATTTCACCACTCTTTTAAAGTCTACTTCTATAGTTTGGTGGCTTTTGTATCATGCATTTCCTCTCATTTCCAAACTTCAAAGATCCAGATCAAGGTTCAGGAATCAACTAATAAACAACACTACAAGGAAAATGTATATTCATAAAAATAGGACTCATCAAACTAACAACAATAGAATGGAAGACCCTTGGCTATTCCAATTCTTATTAGATTTGATCACAGATAAAAATAGAACTTAAAAAGAACATATAAGAAACTCAACAATTGTATAAACCTCAACAAATTGAAACCAAATGCTTTGATTAAAACCAATGTACCACAAGCAACAGACTTCACTTACAGGAAATAGTTGTATAATGACCCATGTAAAAAAGAGAGGTCCCAGGAGAGAAGAGAAATCCAGTCTAAGTTGAGTTTCAGGCTTCGGCATTTCTTTCACAAATTCAAATAGCATATTTGTGGCAGGACCCAACAGAAATTGGAGGTAGGCATTTGACACCTGTAGAAATATGTAATGTAAAGGTGAAGTTTTCTCATTATTGTCATTGATGCAGCAACTTTTATATAGTTTCCAACTCGAAGGAGTAAATATATCAGCTAAACAGTAAATGAAATAATTTGTGGAAAGTAGAGAAAATGTCAACTACGTAAAAGAAAACGTGCAATAGATGAATCCTTCTTGTTCATTATATAAATTGATTGGATGAGATGCATCATGTTAGAATTTCACCAGATAATGTAGCACAGAAGTTATAGAACTAACGATAATCCTAACTAATAATAGCACATGTTTATTTATTCCATGAAAAGATAACTTGAAACAACCCAGATCAAATCCCAAGTCCGGAACAAATCTCAGGTCAAATCCCAAGTTCGAATCGAATCAAATTCATCCAAATAAGACCTTGAACCACTGGTCCAATAGGTCACCCAAAAAGATCATGACTGAAGGTACTATGTCTCTCTCGTCATTGTGGGATAATACCGACTAGCTTCGTGTCCCTACCTCCGAACCTCCCTCTCTCTAATGTGGGATAACACCACAAGCCTTCGTGTCCTCACCTCCGGCAACCAGTTCGGATGACCCGACCTGAGCTTTAGAGAGTCGGCTCTGATACTATATGAAACAATCCAAGTCAAATCCCGAGTTCGGAACAAATCTCGGGTCAAATCCCAAGTCCAAATTGAATCAAATTCATCCAAATAACGTCTTAAACCACTGACTCAATAATATCTTCTTAAGTCATCTTAGCCCACCACAGGCTCACCCAAAAGGTCATGACTGAAGATAATATTATTAGTAACTTAATTCCTTATATACAGACAAATTTTCACATATCTTTCAATGTGGGATTGGGGTGTTACATAAGTTTATGATGCTTACAGGGGTAGTATGATAACATAGTTTAACTAAAAGAATTGACAAAAAAGAGAGAAAAATAAAAGACTCTTGATAGGCTCTTATATTTTTAATAATAAATAAATAAATAAAACTAGTCAAATATTCTAAACTTAGTTCAAGACCAACAAAAGAAGGCATATTTAGCCACAAGACGAAATTGTACTGCACACTTCCAAAAGGGGCCCAATCTCAATATGACATGCGGCAGCAAAAGTTGAAAGACCATGTCATACTTGTGGGGGTTTGATTTAGAAAGACGATTACACCTAATTTGAT
This sequence comes from Panax japonicus, assembly GCA_020205505.1. Lineage (NCBI taxonomy): Eukaryota > Viridiplantae > Streptophyta > Magnoliopsida > Apiales > Araliaceae > Panax > Panax japonicus. Next base: position 7,354,775 of record CM035095.1, on the reverse strand, counting down.
TATAGTTATCAAGGTGATTATAGTTATCGAGTATCAATATATCTTAGCTATGGTATTAGTGAAGTATGTATTAGTTCAACAAAAGAAGAAAGTAAGCTCCCTTAACCATAGGAAGCTTTTTCCTGCATAAGTGATTAAGCTCCAATAAGTAGACATTACTGACCAACACACAGAGAAGACATAATTGGCACTAAAGAGAAGTTGACGGAGTAAAAGTCTTGATCCCTTTTGGTGGTCTTTAATGCCAAAGGAAAAATCTCCAAAGAATTGAGAAAGGAGAATCTAATCATTATAAACTTCTAAATTATTACACGTTCACATTCTCTTTCAATAGAAGTCAAATGGATGAATTATCTTTACATGTTTATATTTCTTCTATGCTTCAACTTAAAGGGCATCCAGCCAAGCTTGTATAATGGCCTTATAGTGATAAAGAAGATATACTTTCCCATTTCAAGTAATAGAAATTATGTCTAAATGAGTAGGACTTTCAAATGTATACTCTTATCATTTACAATTTACATTTGATGATTTGAAGAATTCAAGTTGCCAAATACAATACATCATAGGATGTTGACAATCTTACACTTTCTTCTTCTCCCATTCATCTCCTTGACTTGTTTTATATTGGTTTTGTCACTTATGTTAAACTATATTCTAATGTGGTCCCAAGTTATTTTTGCATAATATACGAAAAGGTATTATCTCCTGTAGTTTTCTCATTCAACATCATAAAACCATATGAATTAACAAGACTTTTATGTAATAAATCAAAATAAAACTTCTTTGAGCCAACACATAATTTATTTTTTACAATAATTTGCCTATAATACCCTTGGTATTAATTGTCATATTTCTATTATCTATGCATATTTATGGAGCATTTCTAGTCATGTGAAAAAAGTATGCAATTAAATGAAAACTTAAATATAGAAAAATTTGTCATTTTATCATGTTTCTTAATATATACAAAAGGTCAACCGTAACTTTTATCGTAGTTAAATAACGTAAATGGATTATATTTGGAGCCTAGAAAAAAGCTCACAGAGTTAAAAGCCAAGTATGAATGTTATCGAGTTCAGAGTACATACCAAATTTACTGAGCGAGGAACCCGCGTCAATCCAATAGGACTACTGCCAGTGTCATTCTTATAGGTGGAGTTATACCATATACTCGCATTGAAATTATTCGCAGTCGAATTTAAGAGATTATAACCTGTAAGGAAAACAATTTAGAGGTCAGGTCAATCTCATAAGAATTGAAACTATGAAGTAGTGTTGTTTCTGCTGCTGCTACTGTTGTTGTTGCTGCTTATTATGATATATTATATATAAATACTAGTAGTATATATATATATATATATATGCCAGAATACAAACCTGCTATTATCTCATTAATCTTCCTCTCAGAATTTCCTTTCCTGTAACCCTTATATAGCTCATCATTGATTTCAGAAGAACTATTGCGCCATAAATGTAAACCTTGAGCACATCTTACCTCTAAATGTAAGACAAAAAGCAAAAAAGTAAATAAATGAAGGTTAAGGAAACTCTGCAGATAATATCAAACATGGTGAGAACTTATCGACAACAAAAAATTTAAAAACAATTACACAAGGGAGAGAGAGGAACACACACACATGCAGAGTATTACACTATTACTGTCTATGAGATACAAATGTCTAATGAAATTCCTTTCACCAAATTAAACTAGCAAACAAACTTTATTTTCAAATGAAATTATCTAGTTTCCAGGATTAATTCCTCATCAAACATAATCTCATGAACGAGAAACCAAAAAACCTTGAAAGCAGAGACCAGAAAACATTAGGTAACCCAATTAGATCTATGAGCCAGCCTAATTCTTGCCCTATTTCATTCCAAATTGCTGGTTCACCACACATAACAGAGTTAGTCTATATATCTTGCTTATGTCAATGCAATTACAGATGTGACCTCAAAGTATTGAACACGATAGAAAATTGAAGCCATAGTCATGAATTTTAATTCCATACCTTGCTGCACTGCTATGGATGCTACTTGGATGGGCAAAGAAAATGTAGAGTTAGGAGCACACTGATTTTGAAGATAATAGACTGGCAGATTTGAGAAGAAAGCCGGATCAAGAAAATTGGTTTCTTCTGTCTGTGACTCTGATCCCTGAAATGATTCAATTAGTCATACTCAAAGCAACGCTGAAAAAACATAAATTATAAACAAAATAAAGATTAATATGTTTCTCAATAATTTAAGTATGTTAGATAAAATGAAATGTGAAGGATAGGACCGAAACTAACCAAAGCAATGTTGGGTAAATTATCATTGGAGAAATTCTGAGGGACAAAACGTCTGAACATAGTTGCGCCCAGGCCTATCATGTTCCATATCAAGCATGAAAGAGTACGATCGAAAATAAGGATTATCAAGGTAATACCACACTAGATAAATTAATTAATGCTACCAAACTACTAAGGGTCAGAGAAAAACAATTGCATACTTTGTCCGAGAGAATGGTTATTCCCAGTCAGAAGAATAGTGGCGGGACAGGACCCTGTAATCTTGCATGACTCATTGGGCAAGTCTCCATGTGAAAAAAAGTCAGTTCTCACTGCACGATACTCAGGAGCTGGTATTTGTAACAAAGGAGGCCATTGTGGTGGGCTACGAATGGGGCAGCTAAATCCTTGTTTTAAAGTCGAATATTCAATCCCACACACTCTTTCACATTGGCCATCCCCATTGGTATCAATACAAGTGCAGCCACATTTGTTTGAGGGTTTGTCCAATTCAGTGTTAACTAAGCTTTGGATGAGAACAAGTAACAAGCAGAGTACAAATGGGAATAAGATTAGTCGGACATTTGTTCTCATATTCCGTTTCTGCAACAAAAGAATGATGAAGACAAGAAGTACTGAAAATCATTAGAAACTACCAACATTTAATTACTTAATAATCTCAGTGATTTAAGAACCATAGTAACAGCTTTCAAGCTTATTCTCTTTCAATTGAATAACAATAACTCTGATAAGTTCATCAAAACTATGGAAATGAAGATAAGTTAGACCTATAAGACAATTCATCTCATAGCACCCTTGATTAGTATGTATAATACTAGAAACTAAACTTTTCTTGTTAATATATAATATAACCTAAAAATATTCACATCGGGATTTTCTAATAGGTACAATTAACTTTTTATGGTGATCATGAAAGTTCAAATAATTATCTATTTAGTTTTGTCCTTGCCTTTCTTTTTTTACTCTTACACATGTGTTTCATACACCGGAACTAGAATGGGTAAAAAGGTAATGAGTTGAGGTGAGTTTATCATGGAAGTACACTGGCAGACAAGAAAATCTTGGTATTATTAGTTATTTTTCAGAAAGAGTGCGAGATACTAGCTTCAAACAATCAATCAGTCATTCGTTGAACCGCATGTTTTAGTATTTTGTATTGAATCAGCACTGAAGCAGCTACGCTTCATAGAATCAATTCATCCTTAAAAATAGTAGCAAACAAACAAAGATGAGCCAAATCACAAGGGGAAAGAAAAAGCTGAGCCAAAGTTTTTTCTATCAAAAAGTAAATATATATAAATCTGATAAATATTGGCCACCTGGACATTAGGCATTCCTTGAAAATTGATGGGGGAATATCCAAATCAACAATAATAGTAACAGAAATAAATCATCATAAATCTCAACCTTTGTACAATATTATTGAGGGGAAATTTTATCACTAAATTAACTTGCCATTAACTGTGTCAAAATTCTCATACTTTTCACACACAAACACACTGATCAAAAACAAGTGAACATGCATAATTACTTGACCAAATAATAAACAAATTTCTTCCAATAGTTGGTTGTGAATTCTCTGGTGTCAGAAATAGAACTTAAATCTTTTCCTACATAAAAATCGATTATCAATTAAATATCAAACAGTGATATTCAAACTTATAGAGAGTAATATAGAAAGAAAAATACTCGAGATAATGATGAAAATATCAAGGTTACAAAATTGAAATAACACATAGTGACTACCTGGAATGTCAAATTCTTTCTGAGCAAAGCGTTGGCCTGAGTCCAGAAGCTAGAAGGTCCATGTGATAAATCCGCCATTGATAGGCCCTCTGTCGTTCTCCCTCCCTCTCTCTCTATGGAATACAAATTCGAACGTTAGAATGGGACTTGGCGCCAAAGTAAAGCGAATGATATGTTTAATTGTCTTTCTGCTTCAATGAAGGAGCCAATTTTCCTCTTCCCCTTCGCATGAAATTTATGAAATGTATGTCTGGGAGTATAGACTGTCAACAGGAATCACTGAGCCCTGCAAAATGACGAACCCGTTCTCTTATTCAGTATTATTGACGATATAACTGCTTGTTCTGATGACTATAATGTCCTTCACGCGTCTATCGTACAAGTCCGGAATTACCCTAATAAATGCTCCTCGCTGGAAAGATGGTGAGAAATTTCATGAATGCTCCTCGCTGGAAAGAAAGAACTTGTTGGCTGTAATAAAATTGATTTGGGTATTTTGTTTTCAAGTATTTATGTAGTTCTAATTTAATACTACTATAATTTATTACTATTTTTAACAAACTAATTAGTTTTAACTATATCATTTAGGTTTATTTTATAGTTTAATTTTATTTTTATTTCCATTTATATGCACAACAGCAGAAGGCGCATAGAAGATACACACTAGACGCTATGTTGGTAGTAGTATTAATAGATTAATAGTTTATGATCGTAATATTACTAATAGGTTAATAGTTTACGGACGTAATAGCGTACGTCATCCATCAATCAAACAAAGTCTTATTTAGCATTACCAAAACAATTCATGGCAGCCAATATACAATTTAAATACATACATTGAAAATGGGAAATAGAATCGATTTGGTCCGTAATATGTTTTGAATTGAATTATTTGTTTAAACTTATTAAATTCTTTAAAAATATGAAATTATTAGTCTCTTAATGTGAGATAATTAATTTTATACAATTATTTAATAGTTTAAAATGGGTGTATTATAGTGTTAAATTTAGACAAATAATCCAATCTCAAACATACTTACGTCATATTAAAATTTAAAATTGAGATGACTCATGAAAGTTTAGAATGAGATAAATATTTAAAAAAAATAATTGAAGGCTAAAATAAATATTAAAAAAACACAAAGCAAATGTCAATGGCCAACTAGTTTTTGAAATGGTACTGCCGAGTCACCGAATAATTAATTTTTGTTGTAGGCGGAAAACTATTGCTAACTCAATTTATTAGATCACATTTGAAACTCTCCTAAATTAAAATACATCTATATTGATGAATCAACGTTTGTAAAGTATTTCGATATATAAAATTTAATTTGAATGAACTCATTTTGTAGCAAAATATATGTTTTAAGAATAAATCATGTTATTTCGTGTGAATTTAATAATGACCAAGTAAGAACAAAATGATATAATGTAACACCCCCTTCCCGAAAAGGAAAGGGAGGTCACGTGCAAAGCACAACAAACCTCAACATTATTAAACAGAGCACTAAAGACTTCAAATATGTAATAATAATAACCATCAATAAGGCATTAAATACGATTCTCAACATAGAGTCAAAATAATCAAAACCTAAAATTCGAATCCACCTAGATGGTCAAAGGCAACACTCTAATCACACTAGCCCTGAATCACCCCTGCAAACCTGCCGGAAGAAAAACACAGCATGAGCCAATTGCCCAGTACGGATACAGATATACAAAAGATATACAACTGATATACGAAAATAACTGAGACAAAATATTGAACAAAGCCTCAAGTGCAAATACGAACGAAAGTATAATATCCAAATATCTGAATGGAATATATTTGAATCAACGTAATGAATATATCTGAATCAATGTAATTGACGAAACAAATAAAAGAATAAAGAAATAACGAACTGAAGTGACTAACTTAATGACTTGAACTGAACAGAAACCAACAAAACTAATCAAATAAAATAATAGGCTGAAACAAATGGCTGGAGTTATTTTATACCGAATGAGCTCAGAAATGCACATTGCCACACAGGCAAGTCAAAATAATGCCACACAGGCAAGTCAAATGATGCCACACAGGCAACCAAAATAATGTCACACAGGCAAATCACACATTGGACCGCGAATCCAAATGTATGTAAATCAGATAGGTGTGTTTGGCACAACATCACAAATCCGCGGAACAGAAAACTAGGGTTAACCCATACGTCTTCCACAACAAAACACCAAATGGCCCACTTACTCCGGAGCCCAAAAAGGAGACGCCGTGGACTAATCACACCGCCACGGAAAGTGTCATGCCTCTCGTGCCAAGACAACATGTCTATGGTACCCCCACAGGTGGTTATAGCTCAGGTATACCCTACAGTATATTCTAACAAAAATACCATGTCACAACACATGCGACATAATACCAACAAAAGGGGTTCTATATGTACATGTTGAACCAAATCAAATTATGGTCACAAGGTCTCAAAAGAAGGTAACAACATGTACCGCTCTACAATTATCAAAAATAAATACTGAACATGATATCCTAATTCAAAGATCAGTACAATTACGAGTCCAATGTGTCAACTCCAAAATGAAACAATTATATGAATTTCACAAGAAACAATTATGTGAAATAATAATAGAATTTGAAACGAGAAATAAAACGAATAAATCAAATGTAACAAAAGTATCGCTGAAAGAGTACGGAATCCGTACCTGATACTTCCAACCCAATTATAGCACACTCCACCAAATCTTACCCTCAAATATCAACGATATCAAATACGAACCGTCATTCACAACCTAAACATATTCACCTCAAATTAAAAACAATCCAAACTAATAATTCTAAAATAATTCATAATTTATTTAATATACATTTAATCATCGCCTTTTATCAATTACTAATACTCCAAAATTTATATTCCAAAAATAACTCTTTAAATTTCCTCCGTCTGATCAAAATAAAAGGTAATAATAATACAATTATAAGCTACTTACTAATTATAATTTATATTAATATGGAATTAATTTCCCCAACTACATCAAACTACAATACAAACTCAATTTATAATATATTAATCTTTTAATGATTACTTCTTGTCCTGCAATCAAACTTGATATATATATATATATATATATATATATATATATATATATATATAATCCTTGTTATATTACAAAAGTCCAGTAGTTCCACCAAATAAAACAAATCTTCCCATTGCCTTGTTAGAAATAATTAGCAAGACATTTCATACACCTCTGAAACCGATCTCATCAATTACAACACCAAATTATCAGGAAGAATCCAAATCGATGGGCCAAAATAAACTACTATATTACTAAACAACATTGAAGCTCAGTATGGGCTTCTAAAATGGTGTGGACTCTCTGGACGTTTTTTTTTTTTTTCCCTCATCATCATTACAAGCTTCATGATTGCATTAGATTCATAGGATTCTCATTATATATATACACATATATTACCCATACTATCCACATTAACCAATAAGGTATTACTACAATTACAGAAACATTATGCATACTCTGAAATATACTTGATAGATCTAACCCCTAAAAATAACAATTACTTACTAAATGGGTCTTGCCAAGTATCACGAATTTCTCCTCTTCAATAATTCTGCCGCCTCGCCTACTTCTCTTTTCGCAACCACACAATTCGCTCTCCCCTCTCTTTCCCTCAGTTGTATTATGAAATAAAATTAGGTATAGATGTTTATTAATGAAGAGGTCTTGTTTTAATAAACTTCTAATTGGGTTCACTCAATATTAAGACCCAAATTTTCTAATTTAATTTTTTTCATCACTTACTAATACTTATTAACCCACATAAATTGAATGACCACTTTGACCCAAATAAAAATGCAAAGTCCAATTAATATGTTTTCCAACAAAAAATAATTTTTATTATTTAATATTATTATTTTTTTTCCCGAGTATTACATCACCTACCCCTTAAAATTCCGTCCCCAGAATTAAAAGAATGAACGTATCTAATTATCAAAAGATGTGGATACTCCGCTCGAATAGACTCTTTTATCTCCCAAGTAGCTTCCCGCTTCGTAACAAAAGGAATTATCTTCCTCAAGTTTTAATTTAATCATTTATTTAATTATCTACTAAACGAATTTAATTTTTCAAACAAAACAAGGAAGAAAAGAGGGAAACAAAATCATTTACCTTTTCTAATTTAAATACAATTGTATAAGATAAAATTAATTAATATTTAATTTTTTTTTAAAAAAAATATGGGTTATTACATATAATTTTATGATTCTCAAAGAAATTTCATTCAAAATGATTTAATTTTTTAAAGTAAAATAATAAAATGACTTTTAAAATTATAAATATAGAAGAAAAATTGGATTTCACTCGCGTAGGGCCGATGTGGGTGTAGACCATTACAAGAGTGTAAGTAATCTTGGAATTAGCATGTGCAAAGCTAGCTAAAATAGTCAAAGTCATGGGGCCGAACTAACAATCCAATTCAAACACATAACCGTGTGATTGTAACACGTCACGAGAGCGAGAGCAGATCTTATGTCTCTAAATTTTATATTTTTATGTCTTTTTATTTAAATTTTGATATATAATTTCTTATTTAATACTAATTAATTCTAAAATTAATTAAAAAAGACATGTGTTAAAATTTAAGTGAAGAGACACAAAGAAAACATAAAATATTTAGGGACAGAAAATCTGATCTCAACTCGTCATTACAAAACGCCGACAGTAAGCATGCATCTACATTATGGCGGCTGCCCATCTCTATCGTTCACGCGACTGCAAGATTGTCCATACTTGGTGTGGACAACAATTATATGACGGTTTCTATTATAATTTGTTCGGTCCCAGAATAGCGCGTATATAATTAATTACTACTTTTTTCCATTTTAAAATTTAGATTAAGATAATATTTTTATTGTAACTAACTGAAAAATATTTATTATTTTCAATAGTTGAATGTGAATTTTAAGACCATCAATTAAATTATATGAAACGGATGAGATGAGCTATACAGGAATAATAAATAAATTAGGTTAGGCTAGGTTAGGTTAGTAAAATGAAATGGGCACAAAAGCTAGCTGAGAATCCTATCCACCCCAAATTGTGAACGGAAAGTATTTGTACAAAGAGTCACCCCAAAGCAAAGTTTCTTAGAATTTTCCTTTTCTATCCTTATTATGCACGCTGGCTTTATGTAGAAGCAAAGTTTCTTTGAATTTTCTATCCTTGTGAACCTTAGTATGGATAATGTATTTGTGGTCACGTACGTACTTTACAATTTTAGTAGTATAATTTTGACTACCAAATAATTTAAATTGTTCATACGCTGACTTTGGAATTAATTTTATTTTATATTCAAAACATATCGTATTATTATTATTATTATTGGGATTATTCCAAATGCTTTCTTGGTCTTGACTAGAGTACCCTTCACCGGTGAAAAGCTTAATGATTAAAGTATCATCCAATTATAAAAGTTTTTTTTTTTACAAGAATTTGTCAACAAAATTAATTCTCCCTAAAAAAATTAAACTCGATCTAACAAAAAGACTCCACAAAAAAATAAATTAATTAATGCTCCCATTGTTTTAAAATATTTATTTTGCGTATCCCTTATATTAAAAACTGGAGATTGTAAAAAAATACTCCTACTAGGTATAAATTGTTTTTTTTTATAAAGTAAATGTTTCATGAGATTTTATTAGTTAAGTAAATGGTCCGTCCATGGCATTTTTTGAGAAAAAAAATATTAAAAACATTGATTAGGCAAATGAAAACACATAGTAATTGCCTGTCCTGTCCTTCTTCCTTCTTCCTTCTTCCAAGTGTGAAGAGTTAATACAACAAGTAACGACGCATAGGTTTATACTCCACTAAGAATACGATAATCTTGTCTTGAATAAAACAAAAGTCAAAAAGATAACAAAATACTACGCGTTTCATAAAATAAACAAATGGCAGATCTTGTTATTTCAGTTGAAAACATGGTCCAATTTAATTCCATCACCTCCCCCATCGTTATTGGTCGAATAACTCTACACGGACCGGAATATTGGACAGGAATATTGGACCGGCCACTTTTTTTTTTTTTTTTTTTTTTTTTTTTTTTTTTAGTGACTCTTAAAAAATGTATAGTATTTATTCCAACAGGAATTTTTATAAAAAATAGTGTTTTAAGTGTAATTTGGATACATATACAAATACAGGATTATACAGTCCAATTAACCTGTCTGCGTAGCATTGCTCTTATTGGTCTGGTCTGGTCTGTTCTCTTCTCTTCTCTTCTCTTCTCACAGGACAAACAACTAGTAAGTCTCTCTAAAACTGAAGCGTCACAGAGATTTATACAATCTTTACATACATACGTACGTACTTAAGGTGAGGAGAGAGAGAGACAGAGAGAATGGAATTACAGAGGGGATTCCCTCTACTGTTCCAACAATTCAAAGCTTTGTTCGTTAAAAACTTTATTCTATCATGGCGAAACAAGCGGGCCACATTCCTTCAACTATTCTCCTCACTCTTCTTCATATTCCTAATCTTCTGCATCCAAAAAGCTATCGAAGCTCGTTTCGGATCTTCTACATCATTTGAGAATGTATTTGATCCCCAAACAGTTTTCTCCCATCCAATTCCTCCGTGCGAGGATAAGTATTACATCAAGCTCCCGTGTTATGACTTCGCTTGGAGCGGCAGTGATTCCCCAAAAATTGCCAACATCGTCAGCCGAATCATGGAAAATAACCCTGGAAGACCTATTCCTTCCACCAAGGTATAATATCATTCATTTATTGTTTCCTACTCTTTCTGATTGAATTGCATTTGTTGCAACTAGTACAATTTGATATGTCTACTTGTTAATGAAGTTATCTTGAGTTAGAATTCGTATGTACTGTTAAAATTCTTAGAAATTGATAGCCAAGTCTGTGAGGTTTGCTGTTTTAAATTAGGATCACCACTAATAAAAGACTTTTGTTACCTCCGGAACTTGGTAAATGCAAGGAAAGAGAATGAAAAGGAAAAGATAATATAAAGTGAAAAAGAACAATTAATTTAATCTAGGGCCTTGGTCGGTTGATCCAATGGCCCCTTGTGTACCAAGACGTGGGAGTTCAAATCTTTGCAGTGGTAAAGTAGTGTGCGAGTTTAATTTCCTTGTAACTAATTTTTTTTTAATTAAAAAAACTTCCATTGAACATTAGTCCGATTATTTTATGTATAATCTTGAAAATTTGTTCTTGTTTCTCTTGAAAAGTATATTTATTCTTCTCCCATTAATAACAGTAGGTAAAAAATCTTCAACTTTGCTTCTAAATACATCACATTCTCAAAGTTTAGTTAGCTTCTGTCGAACATATTCAACTATTATTCACTGAATTTTTATACTGCAAAGGAGGCGAATGTCCTAAACTAGTCCAATTAGTTATTATCAAATAAGTTCTGCCAAAGCTATTTAATTATCCATTGAATTTTTCAAGTGCAAAGTCTGGGGTTTGTCCTAAAGTAGTCAAATAACTTAGCAATATCTGAATAATGTTTTATGTAGTTTTTTCTTTCTTTCTTAGAGTTGTTATATTTCTATGATTTGTAGTGTTATTATTTGTAGTTGGATTGATATTTCTGCAAGTTGTAGAGATGATGGAAAATTTTATGATATGGTTGTCATGCTCTGATTCATAAAGTTGTTCTTCCTGAAGTAGAACTATTATAGGCCCACTTAGCATTTTCATTAGATTAATCATTATACAAACTCAAAATCAAGTTAGGAGCAAAAAAAGAAGAAGGATTTACTGGGTTTTTACCCTCATAAAAAGTTACTGTTAAGTGAGAAAGGCAAAGAAGATGTCACTATTAATGTTGGTGTTTTTCCTTGAGAACGAGCTGGAATTGGAGATTTAACAAAAATTTATATAAGTAGTGTATGTGTTTGTGTGTATACTATATATAAGCAAACAAAAAAAAACAAAAAAACTTTGTATTATTTTAATTCAACATCCAACATGAAGTTAACAATTCTTACCATGAGTTTCCCCTCCTGTAAAATCATCTGGTCCGGAAAACTACTTGTTACTTTCTTTGTTCTACTAACAGTTGTACTGGACATATCCTTACAATGGTATACTTTTCTTAAACACAAAAGGGAAGATATATTACTACGAGAGAATGGCTGATATGATTGAGATCACTGGATAATCTATCCTTCCTTGATTTGTGCAGGTAAAACCATTTAGAACAAGCAGTGAAGTGGATGAGTGGCTTTTCAGTGATCCTATGCATTGTGCGGGAGCACTGCATTTTAATGAGACAAGTGATACTGTAATAAGTTATGGCATACAGACTAATTCAACATCAGTTAGCAAGAGAGGGAATTATGAAGATCCCACACTGAAATTCCAGATTCCACTTCAACTTGCTGCAGAGCGTGAAATAGCAAGATCTTTGATAGGAGGTGATAGATATTAAACACATTTCATTTTGGTCCTTATATTTTCTTCATTTACATTATGAGTGTTTTGACCTTCATTTCACCTAATGACTAAATAATCTAAATCTCTCATTTTTTTTCTTTGTTTATATATATCCAGATCCAAACTTCAGCTGGATCGTCAGTCTTAAGGAATTTGCACACCCTGCAATTGATAATTTCTCTGCTGTGGGTGCAATTGGACCAACTTTTTTCCTCGCAATTGCTATGTTTGGTTTTGTGTTTCAAATTAGTTCTTTGATCACTGAGAAAGAACTCAAACTTCGGCAGGTAATGGCGTGTCACTGTTATGATCTCAAGAAGAAACCATGTGAAACTATTCTTATGCTCTTCATCTCACATTTTCTTAACAGGCAATGACTATGATGGGTCTTTATGATACTGCATATTGGTTGTCATGGCTTTCATGGGAGGGAATTATTGCAATTTTTTCATCCCTTTTCACAGTTCTCTTTGGAATGATGTTTCAGTTCGATTTTTTTTTGAACAACAACTTTGCGGTTCTGTTCCTTTTGTTCTTTCTTTTCCAATTAAATATGGTAAGTTCCTTTGTTCCAAAATCAAACTTCTTATTTTTAATTGGGCATAGCATTCTTTTTGGTGAAACTCTATCTTTAAGATATCAGGTATAAATGATTTTCTTATAATCCAATGCCAGATCGGTTTTGCATTCATGCTATCAGCCTTCATTAGCAAGTCATCTTCGTCCACAACTGTGGGTTTCTCTGTATTTATCATCGGTTTCCTTACTCAGGCAAGTTCCTCTCTTCACAATTTTGAACAGGAATTACTGGCCCAGTCATCTGACAGATCTTTTTATTTCGCAGCTTGTCACAGCATTTGGATTTCCTTACAGCGATAACTTCTCAAGTAGCTATCGGATCATTTGGTCATTATTCCCACCTAATCTTCTTGCTGAAGGTCTGCAATTGCTTGCTGATGCAACTTCTACTCCTGAAGATCCTGGAATCAGCTGGAGCGGAAGAACTAAGTGTGCGTCAAATGATACAGAGTGTGTGATCACAATTGTATGTTTAAACTATTTATATTTTTTTTTCCAGTTTTGGTCCCCATTTCATTCATTAATCATTGTTTCCTTTTATATTTTCCCCCCTCTTACTCCAAATTTATTCTTTAAAGCTTATATATTCACTTTTATCTCATATAAAGCTTGACCCTTTTCATTGCTGTTGACTCACATTCCACTTCTTCAATTTTTGTCTTTGACAGAATGATATCTATATTTGGCTTGTATCGACGTTTGTTCTGTGGTTTGTTCTGGCTATCTATTTCGACAATATAATCCCGAAAGCCGGTGTTAGAAAATCAGTGTTTTACTTTTTGAACCCTGGCTACTGGACAGGGAAAGGTGGAAATAAGGTGGAAGGTAACAGAATTCAAATACAATTTCTGTCATTCTTTTCTTGTTCTTCTGCTGTTGTTGATGATTAACCTCTTGCCTAATTTTTTTAGAGGGCAGCATATGTAGTTGCACAAGTTCTGTTCCACCACTAGATCATATGTCTCCAGATGATGAAGATGTCCTTAAGGAGGAAAACATCGTGAAACAGCAAGCTATGGATGGTGTGATTGATCCAACTGTCGCAGATCAGATATGTGGCCTTGTAAAGATATATCCTGGAACGACCAAAATTGGTTGCTGTAAATGCAAGAGGTCTTCACCTTACCAAGCTCTTAAGGTTGACATATTACCTTCCGTACCATTTTGTTTAGTTGCTGTCGGATAAAAGGATTTCATGATGAAATAAATATTGTACTGCAGCATTCAAATTTTTCATCTTAATTTAGTGTCGAGACCCCACTGTCAGATAGTTACCTAGTTCACATCCAAGAACCTCATCCTCCCTCCTTCCCCACCCCCCCACCCCGGGGGGGGGGGTCAAAGTATTTCTAGTGTCGTTACTCAGATTATTGGATTATACTCCCAAAAATAAATTAAGAGTATAGACAATCAAGCTTCAGTGTTTGTGTTGGGGAAAAGAGATATCCACTGGGTGAAAAAAGCATGTGCAGCTTTTACACCTGAAATAGAGGTGTGATGGTTTGCTATTCCGTGTTCATAGTTTCCTTAGTGGAAGTTCAATCCCTCATACTCAATTGTGCTTGCGTCCTCATAGTCTGTTGTATTGGTGTGTAGACATAGAGGCAATGAAGAATTCACATCAATATCTGTGTTCTTTTCAGATCTTCTGACTATCATTTTCATCTAAATCCAGTTCTTGTTATTCGTCAGTATCACTTTAATAAACAAAGTGATGTATATAACCATATAAGATGGACTTTACCTTCAGGGTTTGTGGGTGAACTTTGCAAAGGATCAGCTATTTTGTCTTCTGGGACCTAATGGAGCTGGGAAAACTACCGCAATCAATTGTTTAACTGGAATTGCGCCGGTTACTAGTGGAGATGGTATTACTATGTTCAGATTTTCATGTTTATCAATTGCAACTTATCTAGAAAAAGTTAGAATTAATGTATTTGTTTTTTTAACAGCATTGATATATGGCAATTCCATTCGAAGCTCTGTTGGCATGTCAAATATTCAAAGAATGATAGGGGTTTGTCCCCAGGTGACTCTTTGACTTTCTGGTTTTTCCCATCAATTTAAAATACTGTTTATGTAGTTTAATAACTTTTCCAAATTGAAGACTTATTTGAGCCCCATATTTCATAGTTCGATATTCTTTGGGATGCATTGTCTGGTCAAGAACATCTCTACCTCTTCGCAAGTATCAAGGGTCTGCCCCCTACTTCACTTGAAACGGTCTGCACTATACTAACCTGAAACTTGTTTTTGCCTCTCTCTCTCTCTCTTTTTTTTACCTATGTCAATTACATTTAATGATGTTAAAATTTGGATGAGCTGACTCAATCCATTGTCTGATGGTTCATATATTCTAAGATGGATTATTTTACTATTACATAGGTTGCACAGAAATCTTTAGCAGAGGTGAGACTTGTTGAGGCAGCTAGAATGAGAGCTGGCAGCTATAGTGGAGGAATGAAACGCCGCCTTAGTGTAGCAATTGCTCTCATTGGTGAACCAAAGCTAGTCATCTTGGATGAACCAGTAGGCAGATTAGCAAAATCCTAGTTCTTCATTTATGTTAAATTATTTCGTCCGGTCATAAAACTTTCATCTTGCAGACGACCGGTATGGATCCAATAACTAGACGACATGTTTGGGACATTATTGAGAATGCAAAGAAAGGGCGAGCAATTGTCCTAACAACACATTCAATGGAGGAAGCTGATATTTTAAGCGACCGCTTAGGAATTATGGCGAAGGGTAGGCTTAGATGTATTGGAACCTCAATCAGGTTAAAGTCACAGTTTGGAACTGGTTTTATTGCCAATGTAAGCTTCTCCGAGAGCAACAAAGGAACTCCTATAGAAGGGGATGCAAAATTTCATGAGGCCGTGAAACAGTTCTTTAAATATGTAAGTTGAATGTCAAAGTTGATTGAAATAATAATAATAGTACAAAAAAATACTTGCTTTTGACTTGCGGGTTACATTGACAGCATTTGGATGTGTTACCAAAAGAGGAGAACAAGTCCTTTCTGACGTTTGTTATTCCCCATGACAAGGAGAAGCTATTGACGGTAAAACACATCTCACTCTATAAAATGTCAACATTGTTTTTGGATGTTTCTTAAGTCCATTGACTAGAATAATTAGTTGCTTCAGTTTAACTATGTTGTTGGTTTGGAATACTTCTGGCATTTTCTTTCAAGGTAGTAGTCATTCTTTGGAGCAGAGGGAGTATAAAATTATGGATATATCTATGTACACACCTAAATTGTACATCTAAAGAAATACTCAAGTGAAAAATAATAGTAGATGAGGAGAGAGAGAGTGTGGTGGAGAGAAGATAGAAATAGGAAACTGTTAAATCCACAACATAAAATGTTATTTCCACAACAAAAGTGTAACTATAGATCCTATAGCGACGGTTTTTACCGTCACTATACATCTATAGCGACATTTTTGTTGTGGAAATAACAAAAAGTGTTGTGGATTTAACAATTCCCTAGAAATATTTTACACTTTGGTGTATGTACAAATTACAATTTGGGTGTGTACATAGATATATCCATACAAGTCTAATAAAATTAATGTGAATACTTTGAAAATAACAAATTTTTTAATTAGTAGTACTTTTAGATATTCTCAATTATATTGACTAAAATTGAATGAATTTAAATTTAAAAATCTCACAAATTGATTCGAACAAGTCAAATGGAGACTTATTTTGAAATTGATGGATTAACACTTGCAGAGTTTACTTCGGAGGTAAGACTATAATCCGCTGATTTGCACTAAAATGAATCTTTAAATATATTTTAAATATGTACACACAGCTGAAATTCTTTCTAATGTGCTTGGTGCTTTTTCTTTTCTTTATCTGGCAATTACCCCTATTAGAATTTCTTTGCGGAGCTCCAAGATAGAGCAAGTGAATTCGGTATTGCGGACATCCAACTCGGTCTTGCAACACTTGAAGAAGTTTTCTTGAACATTGCAAAGCAGGCAGAGCTAGAAAGCGCTGCAGCTGAGGGGAGGTTCGCTACTCTATCCTTGACTTCAGGTAGCTTCAGTACAAGTAAGTGCGCTGGTTGATTGATCTTGTATTAAATTTGTATTGTCTAGCTACATTGCAACTACTGTCTATAAACTGACCATTACTATGACTATTTTTCGTTTTTAATTTCTTATTATGATGTTTATGCAGATACCTACAGGAGCAAGATTTATAGGGATACCAGGAACAGAGTCGACAGAAAATCCTAGAGGTGTTATGGTAGAAGTGTACTGGGAGCAAGATGATTCTGGAACCCTTTGTGTCTCTGGACACTCTGCAGAAGCTCCGATACCGCATCATGTTCAACCGGTGGTTTCTTCAACACCCACTTCCAACAGAATATTCTTAGGTCGTGAAGGACCGATTTATGGAAGTGTGATTGATCCTACGGAAATCGGTAGGGCAAATTCTTAATGTTAAGATACTAGTAGAAACTACAGGGGTTCGTAGATATTCTGGATACTGTATGGTACAGGGTAGCGTAGTACAAAGAAATGGTGTTTTTTTGGTAGTAGGGACTGGGGAGGGAAGAATTATACACAAAGCTATATCATTTACTGTACAAGTCTTAATTCTTTTATCGTGAACATTACGACTATATTGTTTGACCCGACTTCTGGTTGGACTACTATGAAATTGTTTCCGATAGACTAATAGCTGCAAATTACACGTTTACAACTATCTTAACAAGGGGAGTAGACAGTAGTCAGTACATTTAAGAATTCTAGTTATTCTTAAATTTTGTGTTTAAAGTGCACAGTTTTTTATTAGCACTAACTAGATACATAATCAGGTGTACATTTACTAGTAAATGATATCTACATCAGATCACAATATTAACTATGAACTATATCCATTTGGCAATGAATGAATGAAACAACTATTAGGTCACCGTCCTTTTTTGAGTCCCAACAGTAAGCATGATCTTGTTCACTGGAACAAATATTTAGATCCCAACAAGGTCTCGGTGAGAAACTTCAGCCAAGAGCATTTGAAAATTCAGCACAACAGTTTCCCCATCACCTGCATGCAAAGAAGATATAGGACCCAAGCTCTATTTAACACACAGATACTGCGCCTACTTACCACACAAGATTATTAGCTCATAGTCAAAGAATATGAAATATATTCCTAATTTAGTGTACACTTCTTAGTAAAGGAAAATGTTTACTTCACATTAGCGCCTCTCCTACTTGCACTCTGCTGCAATTTGACCAAAAAATCTTTTTCGTAATTACCATAATGCAGTTTATGGTGGTTTCTCAAGTTCCTTGGTTCATTTAGTTGAGACACTATCCACAATCATAGCAGAGTCATTCTGGTTGCCAATCTACTCTGATGTCAGGCTAGAGGAAAAAAAAGTCATGCAAACAAATAATGTGAGGCATCAGCAGTGCATGTAGTAAACCCCCAATAAAACTAATTTTAGTATAAGCTAAACCACACTCAGCACTTGGATTGAACCAGGAGTTGGAAAACTGTGTGCTCCAAAATATTATAAACATGGTGATTTTGAAAGTTAATGGTAGAATAAAAATGTGTTGTTGACAGGCTACTCCAGCTACATTCTGTTTTGTAGTTTAAAACTGAGTAGTAAACACAAGAGAAGCGTGTCTTACAAGCGGAGACTTCATCCGGTATCTGGTACAAATAACTAACCACATCATCTGCATGCATATTCTGACTTAGAGTTCAGCATATTTACTATTTAGTACACTATTTCAGAGTCAAATTCATAACTAGTCCAACTTGAATGCATTGCCAACCCACAAACAGTGTTGTAGACATCTTCACGTCTAGGGTGAGATGTGTCATCAACTAAAAATTTGTGTACCATCTTCTCGAGTTCTATCCAACTATATGCAGCTGTTTTCTGCAATTTCTTACCTCTCATCAAGCTTCGCACCCTCAAAGCTTCTTGCCATCTACCTGCACTGGCATAAATGTTAGAAAGAAGAACATAGTTTCCGGAGTTTTCAGGCTCTAGTTCTACTAGCTTATCGACGGAGATTTCTGCAAGTTCCACATTCAAGTGAATCCTACATGCACTCAGTAAAGTTCCCCATATCACAGCATTGGGCTGTAGTTCCATCTTACATATAAATTCATAGGCCTGTTTAAGTTTCCCGAATCTGCAAAAAAGGTCTACGATACAAGCATAGTGCTCTATCTTGTGCGAAATTCCATGCCCTAATCTCATGGTTTCAAAGAACTTGAGGCCCACTTCAAGAAGTCCTGCATGTGTACAAGCTGTTAGTAACCCTACAAATGTAATTTCATCAGGTTTAACCTCGATTTCTTTCATTTTCTCGTAATGAGCAATGGCATCCTTTGCAAAACCATTTATGGCAAGCCCCATAATCATCGAATTCCAAGTAACAACATCTTTCTTAGGCATCTTTCGAAATACCTGACGAGCTCTTTCTATGTTTCCACATTTAGAATACATGCCCAAAAGTGCTGATGCCACATGAAGATTTGAATCCAAACCATGACTCTCCACATAGCTGCCAATGCTCTCACCAGCTTCCACCGAGCTCAGTTGAGCACAGGCTGATAAAACACTGACAATGGAGACATCATTAGGTTTAATTTGTTCAGTTTTCATTAGTTCAAAAAGCTCCAGTGCCTCGCTGGATCTCCCATTTTGAGCATAACCAGCAATCATTGCACTCCACGCGACAACATCTCTTTCAACCATCTGATCAAATTCTCGACGTGCCTCATCAACAGCTCCACATTTTACATACATTTCCAACAATGCAGTTGAAACTACGATATTGGTGCACAACTTGTTATCATCAATGAAAATCTTGACTCTCGATCCCATTTCCAAATTTCCAAGTTTAGCGCATATAGATAGGACAGTCGCCACAGTATATTCATTAGCACGACACTCTTCAATTTGCATTCTTTCAAAAATTCTAAAACCCTCTAAATAATCCCCATTATGCGCGTAGCACGAAAGCATAGAATTCCACGAAACAACAGTTTTTTCAGTCATCTCATCAAAAAGTTTTCTTGCTGTTATAACATCACCAGACTTTGAATACCCAGAAATCAAACAATTATAACATATGGGATCCTTCACAATAATCCCGTCAAACACTTGCTTAGCAGAATCTATATCGCCAATTTTAGCATAGAAATCAATCAAGGCTGTATGAACATAAACAGTTGAATCTAACCCAGAACTCGTGACTAAAGAATGAATCTGTTTTCCTAATTCTATAGCTGGTAACGAAGAACACGACTTGAGAACAGGCGGAATAGTGTAATAATCTATCTGGATATCTCTACGACGCATTGAAACAAATTTTTCAATGGTCTCTTCGCTAAAAGAAAGTCTGGAATACGCGGATATAATGGAATTATATAGAATTTGATCCGGATGAGGAATTTGAT
Organism: Panax japonicus; assembly: GCA_020205505.1. NCBI lineage: Eukaryota > Viridiplantae > Streptophyta > Magnoliopsida > Apiales > Araliaceae > Panax > Panax japonicus. The sequence continues at coordinate 7,334,215 of CM035095.1, read as the reverse complement.
CGAACACCTTGCGAGCATAGTCAATGAAAGACGGGCGATTTAAGAGCTTTTTGGTGAATAATGGGATGAGATTGAAGCAGTTTGTGAGGATGATTGCGTGAACCTGTTTGAATTGGTTTGAGTGCAGAGTAGAGTGTAGTAAGCTTATGACATTACGCTCCATATACGTACAAAGAGACTTATGTGGTGACCAGAAAGTGAGAAATTGTTTGACCCAAACAGTTATTGAGGATTATGAGCTAAAATTTAAAACTCATATATAGTTACTTTTTATTTTCTAAGCAGTGCCATACAAGATGATTAGAAACAATAATTGAGGATTAGTTACAATCAAGTTAAGGTAATTTAATTTCACTAATAACTGGGTACACTTTTTATGTATTAAAAATTACTACTAATAATTTACAATATTACAATGCATTATTTACAATTCCTGAATTTTATAGGTATGTTAAATGTACAACTATCAATTTGGAATACGCGCAAATCAGTATCATTAACGAAAAAAAATAATACTCACAATGACATCATGCACTAGTAAAATTCATCATCCCCATCGGTTGGAAAAACTTGCTCATTAACTAGCAAAAGAAATCTCTAAAAAATAAAATTTATAATCGATATTTGATAGGTTTATTATAGAGAATTGATATTTTAAAAATAAGTCTACTATCACATAAAATCATTCACATATATTTACATGTATATTTTGATTGGTATGAATGTATGTGAACGATTTTATGTGATAGCAGATTTACTGATATTTTAATGAATGAAAGTGTAATCTATCTAATAAAATACAAATGATTTTGAATTTTCCGCTCACTCAATAAATCATCTGGGCCGTCCAAAGTTTGAGATAAATCCAACCGTCCATACATCTATCTAATAAAATACATCTATCTATCTAATCTATCTAATAATGATTTTGAATTTCCCGCTCACTAAATAAATCATTTGGGCCGTTCTAAGTTTGAGATAAATTTCACTGCCCATACAGTGCCGGAGGCACGGGACCATGCTTGTCTATCTAATAAAACACAAATGATTTTGAATTTCCCGCTCATTCAATAAATCATCTGGGCCGTCCAAAGTTTGGGATAAATCTCACCATCCATCTATCTAATAAAATACAATCTATCTAATTCTATCTATCTATATCTATATTCTATCTATCTAATAAAACACAAATGATTTTGAATTTCCCGCTCATTCAATAAATCATCTGGGCCGTCCAAAGTTTGGGATAAATCTCACCATCCATCTATCTAATAAAATACAATCTATCTAATTCTATCTATCTATATCTATATATCTAATTATATCTAATAAAATATAAATAATTTTGAATTTTCTGCTCACTCAATAAATCATCTAGGACGTCCAAAGTTTGGAATAAATCCCACAATCCATCTATCTATCTAATAAAATGCAAATAATTTTGAATTTCTCGCTCACTCAATAAATCATTTGGGTCGTCTAAAATTTGGAATAAATCCCAACGTTCATAGTGCCGGAGGCACGGGACTGTTGCTAGTCTATCTAATAAAATACAAATGATTTTGAATTTTCCGCTCACTCAATAAATCATCTGGGCCGTCCAAAATTTGGGATAAATCACACCGTTCATATATCTATATAATAAAATATATCTATCTATCTAATAATCTAATAATAATTTAATAAAATACAAATTACTTTAAATTTTCCGCACACTCAATAAATTATTTTGATCGTTCAAAGTTTGAGATAAATCATATTGTCCATACAGTGCCGGAGGCACGGGACCCAGCTAGTTCCAAGATATGGGAAGAGCTATCAAATTTACGTTTGAAAATATCAATTGTGTGTTTGAAAATTTTTCCCGCCCACACCATCATCCGTAGTCCATCTGGCACCAGAGGTAGGCCAGGTGGCCCTAACTTAACTGGTGAATTCGCCGATTACTACATTAATACATATGTTTTGTATGTATTAATTCACCTTATAAAACTTGTCTATTTCTCTCACTCCTATTACCAATTTCTCTGTTCCCACACCATTCTTCTTCTTCTTCATTCGTTTCTCTGAATTCGAAGAATTCTAACATTCTTCTGTTCATGGAGGATGCTATGAATGATCAATCGTCTGTCCCTGGTAATACATATGCTTTGCTCTAACTTACCTTCATTTTTTTTTCTCTCTCCATATATATATATTTGTAATTAAATCGAGTTTTGCAGGTAATTCAGGGAGATCATCTTCAAAACTTCTTCGATATCCACTTCGATCTGCAACCAAGTCAAAGGAGGAGAAGACACCCGTGGGTGATTCAACCAATTCTTCTGCTTCTAAGAGGTTTTATACAATTCATCTCTTGTTTACCTTTATTGATTGATGCATTTCTTTCTCTCTCTCTATATATATATATCTATGCATATGTATATATCTATTAATTTTCAATATTCCTTGAGGACTCTGTTCCAACATTAGAGATTAGAGATATATTTCCAAAACAAAATTTGAAGGATAAATTTATGTTATTGTTATCAAATGTACCTTTGGTATTAATAAAGAATTTAAATATTAATCGTGTTGTAGTCCTAGGTGTGATCTTAAAAAAATAATCTAAAATTAGAAATATCATACACTTTAGGGTCAAACCAATCATTTGCAACCGAGTGTTTGAGAGTTACTTATTTTTTAATTTATAAGTTGGTTTTTAAGTAAAAAAAAAAATAAGTAATTATTTGTGACTTATTTTAAAATAATTTATAACTTATTTTAAAATAAGTTAGTTTGACAAAATATAATGTCTATTTTGTCCCTCTTTTTATTAATATTTTTTTTAATAATCTTTACATTATTTTAACTTATAAGTCATTATATTGTCGCGGTTTAATAATTCAGATGATGTGATACTGGAATAGATACTATAATATTATGCATCGTTTGTTTTCCTGATGATAATGCAGATTATATTCCGTTTGATTTAATTTGTTCTAGCGTACTACATAGAAATTGCAAATTTACTCCAAACTCTGTACTACTGGCTAAAATCCTCTTTTCAGCGCTAATATTCTGGTTTTCATAGCCTTTTTCCAATCTGTGACTGATCATGTTCTGTGATTCACTTTAAATGTCTGTAATTATTTTTTCTGTAAATTAGGGAACTAGAAGTAACTTTTTAGCAAGAGTAATCACATTATCAAGTAAGTTTAAGAATATTAACCAATGATGGGTGCAGGGTTGGGAATGAAAAGTCAAATTTATATTTTGGGTTCTCATTCCTTGGTTTGGTCCTGCGAGAATACATGGTTGATATAATATGTGCTTGTTGCTACTTGATATTGTGCATTTCTATATAAATCTTTTTGCAAACCATATTACTGAAGCTCGATGATATTCTTACAATTGAAGAATATAGACAAAGGATCTCTTTAAGTTGGGTTGTTGCATTAATCTAATTTTGGTTTGCTAACTGTATTCAACTGATATGTTTGTCGCATGTACATATTTAGGGGAAGAACTCCATCAAGTGTGAGTAAAAGCATGGGTGTTCTTGATCTATTTGACAAAGGGAAATCTGCCAAGACTGCCAGAAGGCTATCTATTCCGACAAAGGCAACCTCGAGTCCTGCTCCAAAACCAGTTGGCAATATCACTCCAATTAGCGAGACTAGAGCAAAGAGGTCTGTTAGCAGTCGAGTAAAAAGTGACACACCAGTTTCTGATGTTTCCAAATCATTAAGCCGAAAGAAGTTCATCATACTCTCCTCAGCTTCGTATTGGCTTTCTCAGATTAAGCTTTCTGAAGCTTCTGCTAAGCATTCAATCTCCCTTGGTTTTTTTAAACTTGCTTTGGAAGCTGGATGTGAGGTATGCTAGATCATATATTTTCCATTATGATTCAATCAATTTATCATGGAGGGGAGTTAAACCTTGCTTAAACTTTTTTGGATTAACATTTTACACTCCTATGAGCTTGTTAATTTTTTGTATTTATATTCGTGTGACATGTCATATTTGTATCAGTTACATTAACTTTTTAGACCATAGGGGTGTGGGAAATGTACTTTGAACTTTATTCAAAAAGTAATGTAATCACATGCGATGCTTGTTTCAGCTTGATGGGCAGGTATAGCTCTTTCCGTCTGTTTTCTGCTTAGGGCGTGGTTTGCTAAATTAAGGGATATATGGCTACTGGTTAGAATACTTGGCATATTTTTAATACTGTTTTGCTACTTATTGATTCTGACACCCCACCCTTAGCTACAAGGCAGAAGAGTGGAGGCCTTATTTCATATATGAAGTTTCCTGCATATGGCTCTTTTTATTATTGTTATTTATTAATATACACACACATAAATATAATTAAATTTGTATCAAGTATTGATGGTGTTGGCACTTCTCTAAATGTCATTACATTATTTTGTGGATAGTCCTTTTTGTGCTGGTATTTGAAATGGAACTTATACATCCACGGTTCCACACTCTACACTTGATATCTACATGAATCATCTTGCATCTTTAGTTGTTCAAATAGTTAATGTTGACAATATATTTGTTTTCTTGTTTGTAATTGCCTTGAGTAGCCTCTTCAGCCAATGAGAGAAGAGCTGAAATCCTATGCACGTAGGCACAACCTTGTTGAACTTGGAGAACTTGCAAAAGAATTATTTGAAAGCTATAACATAGTAGAATGCTTCGAGCAGATGCAGGTGTCCGAAACCTTTTCCCATGTTCCTGAAGAGGGAACTCAATCTTCTGATGACGATGTACATAGTTCTTATTCTGCTATTGGGACTCAGAAACTAAAACCAAAGTCCTTGAACACCAGTTCCCCAATCAAAGGATCAGTGAAGGAGGTTGTTAAGAAAAGTGACCCTGCACCTAGGATCCGGGCTTCGGTTAGTAAGAATTCTGCAAATTCAAAATCTGCTTCAGCAGCTGCGGGTCATGAAGCACAGAAGAAATCCCAGAAGCCAAGCAAGGAACACTCCAATATGCAGAAGCACAAGGTTAAGAAGCCGGAAAAGAAATCTGCTCGTGGAGAAGGTAAGTCTGCTTGTTCAATTTCCTTTTTCTTCTCTCGTTCATGCTTATTACAAGGTGTAAATCAATCTATCTATCTTTACAGTCCCAACCAGCTCTTTGGATGCAGAGGAAACAACTGAAGAAAACAAGGAGAACATGGTAATGGATACTATATACCAATTCACGACATCCATTTGTCATTTCTAAATTTTTCTTTATATTTGGTTCTTTAAAGCAGCTTCTGGCTTTTATTGTGTTTGCATTATAAGGTTGGATCAATAGATGGTAAAAGGATGAGGGTTGTTTAAAGTTGGTAATTTGTAGGATACTCCTCAGTAGATGCCTCTTCTACTTGATTGTTAGCACTTTCTTGAGAATTTCATTTTGTTTTGTAGGACGCTCCCCAGATGAAAGAGACCAGTTTGACAGAAGGTTAGAAATACACCAACGGCAACAATTTGCGGAAATGGAGTATAATTTTGTTGCGTTGTTTGGTTGTCTTTACTGTTTTTTTTTTGTGGGGCTTCCTTGGTATGGATTGAAAAGGCAAAAACAGAAGTGTTTCAGTTTGGTGTGGAAGTGCAAACGTTACATTTTCCTTTCATTTCTACCTGGCATGCAATAGCAATTGATGCAGTAATGTTATTATATTAGTTGACTTGATGATGCTAAAGGATTGAATCGTGATCATTATTATATGTTTGAAAAGTGAAACTGTCTTTTGAGCGGTATAGCAGAACCTGCTGTGCCATCTGTTTAAATGGCTAGATCGTTTGCGTATTCCAAGCATAGGCTTTTTAAGTATAAAAGCCGCCCAAATACATTTTTTGAATCCATAAAAACGAACAGGCCCTCACAAAATACTCTTGGTTGTTGCTTGGTCTACTAGTGGATTAGTGTATATTGGGAAATACTTGTCACAATCAAAATCGATCTAGCATTTGTCATTGTAATATGTACTGTAGTAATACATAATAACCGTCCTTTTTGTAGTTTCTGAATTGTCAAATTTGAGCTTATAACGAACGCGTGCTTGCGATATTTTCCGTTAACCGAATAAAGCTGACAAAGTATAGAGGTACTGACAGATATACTTGGAATCCACCGGGTACACATTTCGGATTAATATAAGACTTGTAAATTATTAAACCGCGGGATGATCAGAAAGGGTTTGAGTTGAACGCAGGGTGTTTGTTGTCAGTTCAACTTTTGCCTTCTGGAATTGGAAAATTGTTTTATTTTCCTGCTCGAAATGTTATTGTTTTTATAAAACACACGAATCCTGATGTCGGACACCACACCTTTTTCAGCTTTCAGGCAATCATATATGTTGCTCGAGATGATAACACTTTTAACCCATTCGCTTAACAAGATATATGACTTTTTTTATTTATCAAATTTCATTCTTGGATAAAAGATCGAGGTTCTATACCTCAACTCTATAATTATATATATATATATATATATATATATATATATATTACACACTATGTATTCTCTACATCAAAATAATTTTGCATTCTAAATTTTAATGTGAGGGTGCAATATTTGTCTTACATCAGCGGCAGATATAAGAATTTTTCTCAGTATGGGTGAATTTTAACTACTTTTTTGTTGAAATTAAATAAAAAAAATTGAATTAGTTATAATATTAATTAATCATAATAATATTTATAAATTGTAATAAATATTCATAATCCAAACTAAAAAAACAGGAATTTCAAATAAAAAAAATATTTAGATACAATTTATAGAAACTTACTTTAGTTACTTGTCATAGTTCAATATTGAATGATTCTCTAAATGTTCAGTCTTAAACCATATTTATTTTCTATATTCAAACAAAATCATTAATAAATTTTAAAGCATAAACTAGTTTTGATATCTTTTTATAAATTTCAAATAAGATTTACTTGAAATAAGAGAAACAAACTATTCAAAATTTATACTCAGAATAACAAAAATTATATAGGGTCCATTAGCTAGATGCAGGAAAGTAAAGTGATTATAACAACTAAAAATGAGGTGCTGTTAAAAGTTCATAGTCATTTTTCATTTTCCATTTCCCGTTATTAAGTAAGGCAATAAAAACATTGTAAGTTGTCACAATAAAAGACATAAACTATCCAACCAAAATGATCACATTTTCAATTGAAAATCAAACAATTCAAACACAAAAACCCAATTAGATCAAACAAACAATAACCACAGTTAACCAAATCAATAACCAAAAAAAAGAAGCAAACTTGAATCAAACAATACCTCACAGTTCACACCTGATGAACATTCAAAATCAAAAACTATACAAAAAACATTTTTAAAATTTCACCAAATCTTAAAACAAATAAAAATTTTGTACGTTTATAAAATTTTTTATCCCCTCTAAATTTAACTATTCCATTAATTTACCCATTTAAATTTTTTTAATTTATATATGCCCTCCTCTTATACCTATAAAATATTTCCAATGAAGGACAACTTCTTATGCTGGCACATATACAAATCCGTCCGTCCTACATGATTGATGGCCAATATATATATGATTTATAAACAAAGGAGAATTTTTATGTTCCGGTCAAAATATACAACTAAGGCCAACTCGATGTTTAAAAGTACTCATAGTAGTCTAGACAATGTATAAAGTACGCGTATATTTAGGAAATTAATATTTTTATATGTATTTTTGATAATTTTAAATATTTTAATAGTGAATTTTTTTTTATAAGAAGAAAATATATAAAAATATCAAAAACATATATAAAAATAGTTTTGCTCCTATATTTATTTACATGCTTGATTTATATGCAAGTAACTACTGGACAAATTAACAATGGCGGCTATTCAATTTCCCCCCACTACCAGTCACCATCTACATGCACAATTTTCTCCATAATACATCATTACCTGAAAATTTTACATTGTACGTACATAAAGAAAACAAGCATAAAACAGCCGCAATATTGTACAAATTAATCTTTACTAGGAAAACAAATTAAATCATCTAGCATGGTCTCTATTAATTATCTTCAGGAGATGTAGATTTACTCTTGGTGCTAGAAAATGGCAATGGAGGTGAGCGGAAGCTCTGGCTTGTTTGTTGAGAATTATACGTCGACTGGAAGCTAGAAAGCACCGGAAATGTTTGCTCCACATTCACATTTTGACCACCAATTATTGAAGTGAGAGCGGCTGCCAAGGCTGATTGAAAACTCGGGTCGGATGTGATTGCTTTTGTTGCAGCTTCAATTGAATCTGGTTGACTTGGAGCAACACTAATATTGTTGTTGTTCTTTTGCATGTAATTAGAATATTGGTATAAATTTTCTTGTGGCAGTCTGCCAAAGTTTAGCGAATTCTTGTATGAAGGTGGTAATTGAGTATTTCCATAGCTCCAAGAAATGGGTAAGGTGTTGGATTCCAAAGAAGGACTGAAGTTGAGATTAGTAGTGGATGAATTATTATTATTATTATATCTTGCAATCAAATTTGTCATCGACATTCGATTGAAATGAGACGAAGAGGAATTTGAAGCCAGGTCAAGAGTGATTGTTGGGCATGAAGGTGAAGAGGAGTTTGAAGGGTTTGGAAGGGAAAATTGAGGTTTTGAATTGGAGAGATAATAATTTAGTCCATGGAGCTGAGCAGCGGCGGTGGTACTACTGGCGGTTGATGAAGGGTTGGGGCCAGTTGATCCAGAGGTGGATGAGCCGGATAATAGCATGACGGCTGCGGCTGAAGTGGTGGAGGCCATACCGGTGGCTGAATTGGGAAGTGGGTGGTTGTGTGTTCCTTCATACGTGCTGATCAAGATGGACATGTCGTCTGAGCATCTTTGTACCTACAAATATCCAAAATTATGCAACACTTGTGAGGTGAAGGTGAAATGTTTTACAAATACAACTAATTTTAACTAAACAGAATTTCCAAAAAAAATTAATGTGCCAATGATAGTATTCGAAAATAAAAAGGGAAAAGTGATTTAAAATACTTAATTAGGGCCACAGGTCACATAATCTCATTTGTGAAATATATATAATTATTTTATGAGAAGTCACAGAATAGGAGGGAGAATTAATGTCAGTATATATATTTATAATTATTTTATGAGAAGGATAAAGATATAAGATCAGGTTAAGAGTATTATTATTATACCTGTTTTCTTACTGGACAGGTAGGTGCGACAGTGCAACGATAATACGCTCGAGGACACGGATTTCCTTTTGCAATTTTTTGTCCATATTTTCTCCATTGACACCCGTCATTCATCTATAATAAAAATAAAAAGAAATTTTCGTCAATATATTTTATCATGCAGGAAGATATTCGAAGGTAATTAATATATATATATATATATATGTGTGTGTATATATAACCTAGTAGCTAGATTGATAATTATAGATATGTATATATAACGTACAATATTATGTGGAGTATTCATGAAGAAATTAAACATCCAAAAATAATCATAAAGTTCATATATAAATGCAAATGATTAATTGTTACATATATATGCTCACCGTTGGGGTGTCGCATCTAACTCTCACAGAAACCCTAGCTCTCTTTGCAGGGTTTTGCTGTGAAATTACTTCATCATCATCATCATCTCCAGTTGATCTCATTGTTTTCATAATCTTTTGGGATGGCAATATTCTCTGTCCAGTTTCTTCCTTTACTTCTTCTTCTAAGCTTGGATTTGCCGAAGATTCAGCCCGTCCCGATTTATTAGGCACTGAAGGAGCAGTCACTTCAAACTTGCAGTCCAGTCCAAGCCCCAAACCATCTTCTTCTTTATCTTGTTCAATATGATTCAGTGCAGATTCAACTTTTCGATGTATCTGATCATGATCATCCCTCATTCTTATTTCACTTGAAGATGACCTTCCAAGGCTGAGGGACACAAACTCGGGTTCCTCCGCCGCCATTTGGTCATCATTCGTTATTGTATCTGTAGATTTCATAGATGCCTCTTGATGAACAATTTTGTGGAATTGATTTTGAAGGTTTTTGTAGTCCTTCATCATGTGATCTAAGTACATTTTAAGTCTCTGGTTCTCTCGTCTCACCTTGTCCATTTCGGCTTTTGCCAATTCAAGCTCATTATCCTGCATGTATTTATCCATATTCAAACTGTTTTTAATTTGTACTATTGCTATATAATTTTTTATTTTTTCATTTTTTCATCAGCAAAAGAATTTTTATTAACACCGAAACTTTACATCATGTCACAATTAAGTCCAAAAGATATGAACATTAAAATGCCACATAAGAAATACATATTATAATTAAGGATATATATCCAATCATGCTAGCTGGAAAGCATGAAAACCAACAAAATAAATATTCTGAAAACTATTTTAAATCCACAATTTAGTATTGAAGAGCTAGCTAGATCGTTCAAGGATCCGGCATTTACAGATATGAGTTCTATTACCTGCTTTACACAACTGATAAACTCCTTTTTATTAGGTGATGGAAGCCTCATATTGCAGTCCGTCTGATCCTTTCTTCCATTATCAACCTTAATTTATGATCAAGCATGCTATATTAATACTATATATCCTCCATAATCAATATTCAAGAAGAATGGAAGAATTCAAAATGTAAATACTCGGAAAACTTCATTAATTATGTCAATATGTAAACTGTGGAAATTTAGTCTCCCTAATTAACCACTGTTTTTAATGGCAAAAACTAATTAAGTTCATATATATATATATATATATATGTGTGTGAAGTATTCACACCCTTTCGACTCTCCCCCACAAAAATTTTTCTTTCCCCTTTTATCAAATCCACAAAAAAAATCAATAATCTTAATTAGTTTGAGTTCAAATCTTAAAGACTGAATATCGTAAAAAATAAAGTTAATGAAAGAACTATACTTGAAAACATTTGAGAAACAATCATTAAGGAAAGCATATATAGATGGAATCTAAGTTTTATGGACTTAATTTAATTACCTTAATGAGCATCTCATCGACCTTGTAATCTTCTTCTTCATCAAAATTAGAATCAGTAATCCTTTTCTCTTCCTTGACTCCACCTTCATGACCTGATATTTTTCCTAAGGTAGCTTCCATCTTTCTCATGTATGTCTTTTATGTGTGTAAAATTTTCTATTTGCTAGAAAGGGCTTAGGAATTCTTATAATTAAGAGCAGCCAGCAGAAATTGACTCCTCTCTAAACTATTTCAAACTTGCTGGCTTCACCTATCGAGCACATAATGTCAATGCCCCAATTGCGCTCAAAGAAACAATATCCATATATATATATATATATATATATATATATATATATATATATATATATATATATATATTCAATGCTCACTTATTAATTAATTACCATATATATATATACATAAATATATACAAAGTATATAAAAACACATGCAAGTTGAGGAATTCAACTTCAACGTTTTAAGTCTTTAAGATAACATGTCAGAGAGAAAGCGAGAGAGGTTTGAACCGCATTCGTCGGTCCCCACTTAATTTGTAGTCTTATTAATTCTACTGCATGCGGCAGCTATATATATATATACCTATAAATTTGAAATATTTTACAATAATATTGCAAAAGTCATTATGCATGGCTCACCGGTCAAACTTAAGCAGGCCACCGTCCGATGACTGGCGATGATTGTCCAGAGGTATATATTGTGCATTACTGCATGCATTTTAAGGTTTCATTGTGTGTTAGGTCAAATGTGGGTTTCAGTTGTCGGCCCCATGCTATATATTGACTTCTGTGAAGTCTCTAATTGATTGGCCGACTCTGTATTGACCTCATTCACACTAATTAATCAACTAGGTATTGATTTCTTGCCATGTAGTAGTAGTAGTAGTAGTATTGATTTGCGAATGGTTGGTTCTTTTTCACCCCAACCATTTTAAGTATAGGATCAGAAACGGAAAGAATTTTATCATGTTTATATATAATTTTCTCCACCTAACTATAATTTGGTTTCTAAAATAAATTTAATTTTTTTTATTGAATTTTATAGTGATATATACAGCACATGCAGTACTAGTACTCGTGATGATCTGGTTTTCTCATGCAATTTTTAGCATTGAAAACCCAAATTGAAAATAGAAATAGTTAGATATCGATGTGTTTAAATTAAAGCTCTTCATTAGTTGAATTTTATTTTTTTTATTTTAGACCAGGTACACAGTATATATTATATGTAGTTATCAACATGATCTATAAGATAATAAGGTGACTTGTATGAGAGGGAGAACACCTCTGATGATTATAAAAAAATAGTCAAAAGAAAATATCAATTAAAATTACAAGTTATTTTTAATTTCACTAGATACATTACAGCATGCATTCATCCAAAGCTATGAATATTGCAGAATAATTTATTATATATTGAAATACTACTATTAGAAATCTAAGGGTAGTTGGCCATATGATTAACTTATTAAAACGTCACATAAGACTAAGAATTTGGAACTCCAAGTCATTATTATAGTATTATGATATATAGATAGTACTCCCTCCGTCCCAAATTAATTGCTTAATTTTGACCTTTTTAAGTCAAATTGACTATTTTTAGAAATAATAATTAAGCCTATATAAATATATTTCTAAAATTATAAAAATTAGGATTAGTAATAAATTGTATATACTTTCTTTTGATTATAATCTCTTCACCTATATTTTAGCAAAAATAGTAAAAAGATTAGTTTTAAAAATGGTCAATTTGACTTTAAAAAGTCAAAACTAAGCAATTAATTTGGGACGGAGGGAGTATATAGTATATCATTCACTCAACTTGAAAGTTGAAACCCTAATTAAAAGGATCGGAGAAAGTAAGGTCATATAATAAATTAATAATATTCAGAAGCTAAATGAAATAATACCACTACTAAATAAAGACCTATCCCGAAGTAAACGTGTAATTAAATTCAACGGCAGCAACCCCTATATAATCCAACCTTGGATCAAGAGCCAGCGTTGACATCTAATTTTTGGTTTTCATCTAAAAATCTCCTTTCCAAAAAAATGACTAATTAAATGTTTGAATTTTTTTATTTATAAAAGAATGAGATAGTCAGAGTTATTTGACAGGGTCATTAATATAAAAAAATAAAAATATTTATCATTTAATAAAAATAATATTATAGGATCATTAAAGATAAATTTAAATTTTTTTCTTAATATGTGAATAAATTATATTTTTTTATCCGTTTGAGAACGGAGAGAGTATATGTGTTCATTACATGTAATTAGTAAATACATATTCATTACTACTAGTAATTTTCAATATAATCTTATCGATGATATATATAGTTAGTTAGTTAGTTAGTTAGTTAGTTAGGATTTACGATTAAGCCTTGAGATTGAACATAAAAAATAGAAATATAATCCTTCCTTCCTATTTCAGTTTCTTTATATCCGTGTGTCAGATTGAGAATTCTTTTTCAAACAACTCTAAATCATGAAAGACGTAAATTATGGGGGGGGGGAATATTCGAATCAATATTCTTTCTCTAATACTCTTTTCGTTTCTGAATATAAGTCGTTTTAGAGTTGTGCACAAATATTAAAAAAAATTTATAAATTATTAAATATACTATCAACTATCTATATTGTTCTTATATTAAAAAAAGATATTGTTATTAATACTTATTTAAAATTCTCGACCGACTTATATTTAAGAACAAAAATATTTATCTAAAACAACTTATACTAGTATTAAGGAACAGATGGAGTGTGTATATATATATATATATAGAGAGAGAGATTTTTTTTCTAAGACTGGACAGGACAATAAAGATGCCATTAATTAAACACGGATGATCTCGATTCTCATGGACGTTGTAGATCAATAAATTAGCTTTACTTGTAGACTTTTAATGTACTGGACAGGACAATAAAGATGCCATTAATTAAACACGGATGATCTCGATTCTCATGGACGTTGTAGATCAATAAATTAGCTTTACTTGTAGACTTTTAATGTAGTGTTGACTCTTGAAAATGGTAACCTATGCATATGAGTATATGACAAACTCATATTTCTAATTTTTTATAAAAAAAATAAAATAAAAATTGCAATATATTAAATATATACAGTTCGAATTAAGCATGCATGTAGTAATTAGGAATGTGATCAGCACTGTTTTATGATTCAGCCAAAACATAGTACTACGCTTTCGAAGCCTATGCTTAGGATGGATAATTAGAAATTGATAGGTGATGATATGGGATACATCACATTTAAAAATAATAACAATTATCATTTTAATATTTTAGGGTCTTGCCTTATTTTTTATATATAATTTTTAGCATGTTCACGCATTTAATCAACAGTAATTGATCAGCCTTAAATTAAGTAAATTTACTTATTAAGGCCCTTAATAAGTAAATTTATGTGTATATATATATAGGTTAGGTTAAGGTTTATAAAGCTTATAAACACAGGGTTTATAAAGAAAGTTTTATATCCTTCAGTAAATTTATTAATTCCACAAAATTATCTTTTACATCAACTCATATGTTATATTTATGTGAAATGAAATGTTGTTTATCTAACATTTTTATTTGTGTAAATACAATCTCTTTAATCTATTTTACCTCCCGTCTCTTGATTAATATATATATATATAATCATAAAAAATTATTAACATGACATTTTTTAATAAAATATATGGTAATATGTATCCCTATATATAAAATCTACCTTTTTAACGGTCAACTTGGTGATTTTGGGTCAGGTAAAATTTAACAAAATCAAATTAATTCATCTACATGGGTAAAGTTTTATCCTAAAAAATACTTATTTACTCTCACTACCCCAGCTAGGGGTGAAGTCACATAGGAGAGTGTGTGATCGAATTAACTCTGTTGGGAACAAAATTATTTTATAATATTTGATAAATTTTAAAAAAAATTAAATGTAACGAATAAATTAACCTCTTTGAAATTTTATAAATTTTTTAATATACTATGTCAAATTGATTTTTTAAAAACTTTCTTAATTTCATATTACTTCTACTTCTTGATGTATACAATTTCCTCTAATATTTTTAAAATAAATAATAATCCAATTTATATTATTTTTATAACATAAGAAATTTAAATATTGATTAACAAATTTGTGATTAAAAAGGCGTATTAGGGGTCAATAAGGGTGTGTGTGTGTGTGTATATATATATAATGTTATTACATATTGTTATATTAATAATATTGTAACTAAATACATGTTTTACATATGTAATCGGTCAAAAGACACAAATTTATCTAAAAAAATTAGCTAAACTCCACTAAATTATTTATAACATCACAATATTTTGACCCCATTAAATATAAATCTTGAATTCGGCACTACCCCCAACCCCCACCCCCACCCCCACCCCCACCCCCAACCCCACCCCCAACCCCAACCCCAACCCCAACCCCACGTCTGCATCAAAAAACTATTTTCACGTAATATAATTTAATCTACTATTTTATCTCAACTAAATATCTCCCAACCCGGCCACTATATTAATCTCTCACAACTCCTATTTTATCTATATCAATCTTTCTCACATAATTAAATCATTTTCTTTTTTATCTTCTCTTTATTTTATTTTGAACATAATTTATCATTAGTTTTATTTTTTATTTTAAATTATATAAAAAAAATTAAAGCACACACATCATGATTCATGCATGTGTGCCAGGCCAGGTGATTATATTTTGAAGTGTTCAACTTTTTATGTAACTGTTTTTTGGAATTGGGTAACAATTCTACATGATAATTAAGAGCTTTATTTACTTTTCTCTCTCTTCTCCTATTTTTCATCAATATTTTAATTATCACACCCTTTTTTCTCTTTCCACTTTCCTCTGTCCTATTTTTTACTCGCAATTAATTTACATTTTTTTTTCTTTTTTCATATTCTAATGTATTTTTATGTTTTATTTTTCTCCTGTAATTTTATATATCACATAAATTTACCTTTAATTTTTGTTTATAACTTTTTCTCACGCCCGTAGCGCGTGTTAATACGCCACTTAAAAGTCGTTGTGAATTCAAATCGCTGTAATCAATATTTTCTATTTTTATAATTTTAAATATTTTGACTTATGATCCGAGTCGAATCGAGTGGATATATGAGGACTAGATTTTCTGTAAACAAGAATTACACGCATGGTCATTCAAGGTCAGAAACTACCAACTAGCCCTCACGATAATCAATGGATATATGTTGATATATTTACAATATTTTAAATTATTTTTTGTACATTTTTAAATAAGAAAGTGATAAGTTTATTTTAAATAAATAAGATTCCAACTCACTTAATAATAATTTAAATATTTTATCATTGGACCTAATATTACACATAATAAGTACGGGATAAAACACAACTTTATTTTACAATAATTAATTGTTTATAACTTTTTTAAATAAAACACAATTGCTGATTATTATTATTTTTTTAAAAAAAAACTCAACAGCAGATAAAATAGTTTATTGGCGTTTTCATACAAGTTTGTAATGCTCATTTAACAATGGATTGTCAGATTTTTTTCATATTACAATAATCTTCCCTTCTTTGATTTGATTTTTTTTTATGTTTGTGCGTATTTTAGAATAATATTATTTATAAATAACATAAAATTAATTTAAATTTTAAAAAAATTATAAAATTAAATTTTGTTTTATCTTGTAGTTATTGTGTAAGAGGTTCATAGATAACATGCATGGATACGTAGGTAGACAACAAATATGTAAATTAGAATCTCATTAAATAAAGATAATTAAGTTAGTCACGTATTTACTTTTAGGTGTGCAACTATTAATGTAGGGCGTGCATATATCAACACCTTAATCAATTAAAAAAAATACTAGTGAAAATAATAAAGATGAAGATCAAAATGAGGGAATTTAGATCTCTTTTTCCGTCTCCTTAATTTCTTGTCTCATTAATTGTTGTTATTTAAATTTTATATAACCGTAAATAAGTAAATAAAATAACTTACAAAAAATAGAATAAAAAAATTTAGATTCGAACAGTACGATATGTATAGCATTCACGTGATGAATTTCCGAAGAAGTTGTTCACGTTGACGATATCTTTATATACAGACGTACAGGCCATTAAGTTTTAATATAATTTTGTTTGCCTGGATAAGAGTTTAATGTCTATCCAGGCTAGGACCTTTGAGAAAAAGCCGCCATTGAATTAAATCTGGACAACGTATCTTTAATGGACTTACTCGTACGCACAAGCATGAATTGAAGGTATTCAACTCTTCCTACCCTTCCCGTTTATCAGTTTGTTTCATGTTAATTACTATTTTAAGTTATAATTAATTTATATATTATGGGTCTTATAAAAACAGTTTTATTTATTTTATATTGAAATTTTAAAACTGATAATTAGAGTTTATTTATTTTGATTAAAATATTGGTTTTACTAAGTACAAAATTGCTATTTTAAAAATTAAAATAAATTCATATTACAATTTAAATTTATAAATTTACAAATTAAGTAGTACCAGAGTAACATTTTTATTTTTTAACTCATACAGTCTCCTCGGGAGAATATTGACAAATTTAAGTTGGATAACGAATAAAATAAAATTTTAAGAGGTAGGAAAAACAATATAATGACAAATTAATATAAACTAATATAAATTAATATATTTTCAACATCAAAATTAATATAAATTTCTTTAATTTTAGTCAATATAATGACAAATATCATAAACTATCTAAATAGTATTACTTATTGTTTTATATTTTTGACCAATAGTCTCAATTTTAAGTTTAAAAATATTTTAAATTGATTTTTAAAATTAAGTTAATAATGATCAAATAAATTGAAACAGTGAGAAAACGAGTGCACAAAAGGCGTGAGGCTTAGGCTTGGGCTTGGTATGGCCCGAAAAAACTTAGTCTAGTCAAAGCATTAGGCGCCAGAGGCGAGCCTGGCCTGGAAGGCTAAAATTGAAATCCTAGTATGGCGTCAGACAGTATGTTTGTGCATGTGATCTAAACGAGAGCATTAATTAAATATATGTATATCGGGAGAGCTAAACATGCACAACTCTTGTTATAAGATACCCCTCTCCCTAATTATTTGACGTTTTATAGGTGAATATAAGAATTAAAATAATGATTAAAAATTATTAAATATAGTATTCAATTGTCTATAATATCCTTAAATTTTTTGTTGGGATAAACAGAATTTTGTTGGGATAAGAAGTAGAGTAATGAGGAGTAATTTTGAAAAAATTGTCATTAATTTTTCTAAATTTTAACAAACGTCAAATAATTAAAGACAAATGAAAAATTCTAAAACGTTAAATAATTAGGGACGGAGGGAGTAGTTATTATCATGAACAACAGTATTGCTTGATATGATCTTGCTTTTATCAAGTAGTTTGTCCTTCACCTTTTCTTTATTATATTTTTTTAAAAATAGAATAGTTCTTACTTGATGCAAATTTTTGTCCCTATAAATTACTATAATTGAAGGGTAGTAAGGATATTTTAGTGTGTCGACAATGGCCATAGAGATTAGCTTAGTAGTTTCATATATATATATATATATATATATATATATATATATATATATATATGGGAGCCCTTCCATAGCAACCGGTTACTGTGAGAACTGTGCAACAACCCCTTTTTGAACCGTTGATAAATTGATTGCATGACTGAGATGAGTCTTAATATTTGATAAGCCGACACAGCTTGTACCGGCTTTTATTTTAATATAAACACCCTACATGGTCAACATCTTGTCAGTACATTTAAAAGAAACGAATTTTTATTATTAAAAAAACACCAGCCGGCACAGCTTGTACCGGCTGTGTCTTTTTTTTTTAACGCATAACAGTAACTCCTATATATATATTACTGTGTTTTACGGCTGTTAAAAAAAAAAAAAAAAATCCAAACCGGCACAACCTCTTACGGCTTGTACAAAAAAAAAAAAAAAATACAAACCGGCACAGCTTGTACCGGCTTGTCTGCAAAATGAAAATTATGTGCATTATGGAGGGACCAAGTTTATTAAGCTAAACTAAGATTTATTTTAAAAAAGTCAGTGGAAGAATGGGCAAATATTTGATGAGCAAATATTTGTTTGGACAAATAAAGAATATAAAATATTTTATAACAAATAAAGAATATAAAATATTTTATAACAAATAAAGAATATAAAATATTTGCTATTTTTATTTGCTTTTTGTTATAAAATATAAAATATTTTATATATATAAATAAAATAAAATATTTGCTATTTTTATTTGCTATTTGTTATAAAATATAAAATATTTTATTTATATATATATATATACAAAGGAAATAACAAATATTTTATAAAGAATATAAAATATTTGCTATTTTTATTTGCTATTTGTTATAAAATATAAAATATTTTTATTTGCTATTTTTATTTGCTATTTGTTATAAAATATTTTATAACAAATAAAGAATATAAAATATTTTATTTATAGCTTTTATTTGTTATATATATAGCTCCTACTACTATATTACATTATTAACAAGAAAATATATAGTACTATTGATCTACGTACAAACATCAAACAAAAATTAAACTAACAAACATTAAAGCTTCCTCTTGCTTCTTAAAATAAATACAAAGGCCAAGCCGGTAGAGCCTCTTACGGCTGTGATTTTTTTTTTTTTTTTTTTTTTTTTTACAGCCGTTAGAACTTGTCCCGGTTTTGATTTTTTTTTTTTTTTTTTACAGCCGTTAGAGCTTGTCCCGGTTGGTAGTATTTTATAAAAAAGGCACAGCCGGTACAAGCTGTGTCGGTCGAGCATTATTTAATATTAAAAATTCATTTTATTTCAATAAACTGACAACATGTTGACTGTGGTGGGGTCCTCATATTAAAATAAAAGTCGGTACAAGTTGTGCCGGCTAGGATATATTTATGTTTCATCTCAGCCTTCCAATAAGTTTATCAACGGTATAAAAAGGGGATGTTGCACAGTACTCACAGCAACCGGTTGCTATGGAAGGGCTCCCTAAAATTTATACTTGTAGAGAGAGATGGATCGAGAGAAGTCTAAAAGAGAGAATCATAACAATTAACCATGTATTTAAGCAATAATTAAAAAGGGTACGTAGATCTTATTAAGTCAACTGTCTGTTCATGTACTCATCTTGTAATGGTAATACTCCTTGTTGGAGTAACAAATTGCTTTGTTTACCAAGTCATATATACAATGACGACTAGAAATGAACCAGTCATAGACGCACGCACAATTTATTACTCATATGAAACAATTGCTTGTTGGAAAAAAGAAGTCAATCATACATGCATGTTACTAAATTAGGTTCAATGCATGTAGCCATGTACTAGCTTATTACATTCATATTAAATAATATATATTTCCGAACTTCTCCTCACAACATATATAAATAATAAGTGGGGTCCATTTCATGTGAGAGATAATCTTGTCAAACTATCAAATTTATCATGTGTCCATCTGACCTACACATGAAGACAACTGATGATAACAATACAATTGCAATATGTGTGATTTCAGATTTAGAGTTAGTTGAATTTGTATTTATTAATCTAAAATTAAAGGCAGGAGGAGGAGTTGTTGAATTAATGTCAATATGCGTGTGTACAATTTGATAGGTACATTATGGACTCCATCCATCGGACAAGGTCAAAAATATAACATTTTCAGGAAAAGAGAGGAAATTAAGAACAAAAAAATGAGATTCCTAATGTACCAATCACTTGCAGGGTTGATCATGAACTTTATTTTATTGTGATTGACTTGTGGCATAATATATATATATATATATATATATATATTGTTTCAAATTAATAGCAAACTTTTGGAGCTATCTTTATCACGTCCTCATTACGCAATGTGATTAATTAATATGGTTGGTTGATCTTGTTATGATGAATCTGAGAGTAAAATTTTAGGAGTACTAGCTAGAATCAATCAAGTCAACCCATAAGTTTTTTCGAATTATAATTTAAACCTATTACAATTTTGTTAACACTTTATTTTTTGGGTATTAACATCAATATTAAAAACACAGACTTTATTTCAGTAACTTTGGAACTTTTTCAGCATAAGTAAATTAATAAGAGTTTCATTAAGTTTGTAAATATTAAAGATGCATTTTTATTTCATACTAGTTACTAATTTACATCACCTTCGTCCTCTTCCGTGGCTCTTGAGTGGTGGGCATCCGCGCGCGGCGCCATATATATTCTGTTGTGGGGCATGCAGCAGCTACTCTTGCAACAAAATTTTTATATATAGTACCAAAAGAAAAAGTGTGTAGTATTAAATGAGAAATTTTTATGTGGGAGTTCGCTTGGCTTTTCACTTTTGGTTGGATCCTGAGAAAATATTTCTAACCATTTTTCTGACAAATGTAAGTCAATAATAAAGGCTTCGACCAATATTACATACATACTACTACTAAATTGGCAATTTTAGTCAAGTTAAAATCCCAAACTGAAGATTCAAATGGTACAGCTAGCACCAGTTAAACGTGTTGATGGTTTTGACAAAAGATTGAACCGGAAGGTCAAAAACCATAATGCATTCAGTAAGGAAGAATTTTATGCTGATTTCGTACTTGGAGGAAAATGCATGGTAAAATAGTTTGAATTTCATTTAGTATTGATGCATCAGTGTAGTGTGGGTTACACTGATAATTTGATAGATTGAAAAACTAGGATTTTAATGGGTTTGGGTATTAATTCGAACTTGGTTTATAATTTAATTCAAAAACAAAGATCTTTGTAATTTACGAAGGAAACAGTTGAGTAGTAGTTCACTATTTTTAGGATGGAGGAAATATATCTGCCGCCACGCGTGGATAATTGTTATCATGAAATATATATATATATATATGATAGTAAGAGATGGAGTGCGTGATTGATTAGTTAAGGTTAATTGTAAGTAGGTAGTATCATTAGTAAGGTTAGTGTGAGGAAAGAATGGGAAAGCCAAGTTTTATGATCTGTGCTCTATTGGAAAGGCAACTGATACAATAACTACCCACAACTAATGATAATTGTATTTGTATGGTTTCAGAAAACGTACGAATCCCAGCTTTCATCAGAACCCTAGCTTCAGCAAGAGCAAAAACTCGGCCAGCCTATGCAGACAGATCGAGTATCTTCAATAGCCTGATAAATTAAATATAAGCAGATCGACTATATATAACTTAAAAATTATATCTGGGGATCGAGAAATCTAACAGAGAATTATATGGAAAAGCCACTATACTACCTACTTACAATTAACCTTAACTAATCAATCACGCATTCCATCTCTTACTATCATATATATACACATATTTCATGATAACAATTATCCACGCGTGGCGGCAGATATATTTCCTCCATCCTAAAAATAGTGAACTACTCAACTGTTTCCTTCGTAAATTACAAAGAACCTGTTACTATTTAATTTTTTAGGACATATGGAATATATATATATATTATATTTTATTTCTTACGTAAAAAAATAATACAAAAAAGTGGGGTGAAAAAATAACTGATACTTGATAGCGAGCAGAAAAATGGATCAGAAGAATTGCTTTGTTCTGAAACCTATTTGCATAGTTGATAATCTAGTAGTAGAAGTTTATCCAAACGTGCAGCATAAACATACATACATAAGAATACAAGGTTGTAGCATGAAATACAGAGACAATAATGTGACGACGAATATCACCTCAGACAAATGAATGTGCCCATAATCATATCTCTTGCATGTCCGAGTACTTTTAGTAATTGAATTATCAACATAGGTGCTCTGCATTTGATACAGAAATCAATAAAATTCTTGGAAAATAAAAAATATTGGGACCAAGGAATACTTTAAAATTGTTTCCTTGTTCTAGCTATAGAAGTATCTACGACCCTTGAGAGGTAAGCAAATAAATTGGGAAGTCGTAGAGGGGTGTGTGTGTGAGAGAGAGAGAGACTGACAAAAAGAGCAACACTAAGCCGAGCAGATACAAAACATACCATAAAGTTTACCTTTAGTTCTGAATGTTGTGTCAATAGTGTTACCAATAAGCTTAAGCATCATTAAAGAATTAGTAACAACTTTAAGTTTATTACCTCCATGATGAGAACATTTGCCTTCAAAACATCACTATTAGCATCATCAACAATGAAATCAGACATTGTGTCACCTGTAAAAGCAATTTAAGTTTCTTTTGTAGCCAGGGGTGAAGCCACTTGTTAGCCAGTGGGGTCAATTGCACCCATTGGATTTTTTTTTTAATATATGACAAATAGATTTTTTTTAGGGTCAGGAGAGTCAATTTGCACCCACTGAAATTGGGTATTACACTTTACTGAAATTGGGTATTACACTTTCCCATTTCAAAGCAATTTGCACCAGTGAAATTTGCACCCACTCTTTTTACACTAAAATTGTTAATCAAATTTTAACCACATATGACTCATATCCTCTTAATATATGTATCTCTCTCTATAATATTTTAAACTAAATAATAATCTAATTTATATTACTTTTAAAAATAAATAATGAATTACTTACTTATGAACAATTGTGATTAAAAAAGTCTTTTATGAGTCAATATAGTGTATATGTACCATATATTATTACTCATTATATTTTCATTGTAATATAGTATATATATATATATATATATATATATATATATATATATATATATATATATATATATATATTCGAAAGTATAAAGTATTAGTAAAAAAATTGGCTCGGGGGCGTTGGCCCCGAACTCCCACCAAATTATTTATAACTCACTAATAATTTCGCCCCAACTGATAATATTTTTTGGCTTCGCCACTGGTTGTAGCGTAGATAACCTGTCAAAATTAGGACTGAGCAAAAAACGGATATAACCGAAAAACCGAAGCGAACCGAATTTTTTTAACCGAAATTTCTTAATAATTCGGTTATTATTTGTAATTCGGTTATATCCGAATTTTTATTCGGTTTTCGGTTTTCGGTTCCGGTTATTAAAATCATCATATTCGGTTACCCGAATAACCGAACATATTTATTAAAAAAAAAAAGAAATTTAATATTTGTATGATGGGCCTGAAATAAATAAGTCAAATAAACTTATAAATTTGGACGGGCCAATTCCTAATTCCATGGCCCATCTTGGGGAGAAATAGATCTACAATTCTATTTCAGTTTCATGCCCAATTCCCAATTCCCAATTCCATGGCCATAGATCCATAATTTTTGGGGGGAAAAAAAGCAGATCTCATTTCCCTAGTTCCATCTCACTATCTCAGTTGCTCTCTACGAATCTACTCCAGTGTTCTTCGAGATCCCAAATGACTCCCCCCTCTCGATCTCTCATTCTCTTCCTCGATTCCTACTGCTTTCTCTCTCCACTGAATACAAGCATTGAACCCTCATATTTCGGTTCTCTCCGGTTCAACCAGAACTCCACGTCGCCGTAGCCCGTAGTCGTCCGGGTTTTGGGTGGCGCCCCATCACGGCTCGCCATGGTGGTGGCGGTTTGATTGGTGGCAGACGGGGAGATAGGAGTAGAGAGAAAGAGAGAAACTGTAGCGAAAGAGATGATATAGGTATTGGGTTTCTTGGTCTTAGAAATGATATTCTTAGAAATGATATTCTGTGCCAATAGCAATTATACTCTGGCAATAGTAATGTTGTGGTGTTTTCTGTTCCAAGTAGTTCATATTTGTTGCTTTTGTGGAATCATTTTTGGGTATTATTTTTTATTGTAGTGTTCGGTTATTAACCGAAATACCGAATTTACAATTCGGTAATTCGGTATTCGGTTATTCGGTTATTATCAAAATTCGGTTATTAGTTCGGATATTGAAAATAGGAATATTTCGGTATTCGGTTATAACCGAATAGACTATTCGGTTCGGTTATAACCGAATGATCAGTCCTAGTCAAAATATAAACCTCACAGTGTTAGATACTAAAATTAATAATAAGATCTTGAGATTTGAATATTAAATTTTTTATTTCATCAATCTCCAAACTTCTTTTTCTACTTCTGATCAGTATAAAATAGTCTTTACATTAGTAAAATATGTTTAAACTAGCTGGGTCCCGTGCCTCCGACACTGTATGAACTGTGGAATTAATCTCAAATTTTGAACGGCCCAGATAATTTATTGAGTGAGCGAAAAATTCTAAATCATTTGTATTTTATTAGATAGATTAGTATTGAACGGTTAGATTTATCCCAAGTTTTTAACGGTCCCGATCTTTTAATAGCTTGAGCGGGAAACTTAATTATTTCAAAATCAATTGTGTTTTGTATAGATAGATAGATCTAGCTATAAAATCCCAACTAAGATTAATAATTATTTAGAAATTATATGGTAATTTAAAAATAGCCAAATAAGTACTATTATGGCAAAAATTCCTAGCTGCAGTTCACCATCTCTATAGCATAAAACCTAACCTCAAACCCTACAAGGAAATAGCTCATAGCGGGTTACAAGATAATGTCTCCGCTAAAGCTGGATCAAATAATGCCTCCATAACCATTGAGGTTAAAATCTGTGAAACGGGTAGTCTTATACTAGTTGAGGTAGGGAATCTATCCTATTTTGAAACGGATCTCAAATTGACAGTGAATAAGTATTATAATAAAATTACCTAGGTGCATGGCTCACTAGCGGATCACCAATCCTCTTGTTATATATATATAATATATACACAGAAATGATCAAGGGATCCCTTACTTTCTTAAAATGAGGGACTTTTTTTGTTTTTTTTTTGTTTTTTCTTTTTTAAAACAACTAAAAAAAAGTTTAATATTTTATGGAACTGAAATTTTTCCATAATACAATATTTTGGGCGTGTTTTGAATACCTATACCAAAAAGTGGTGGTACAGTCTGCCCATACTGTACATACATGTTTTGTTATACGTACCCAAATCACACCCAAACACTGTATTATGAAAAAATTTCAGTCCCATAAAATATTAAAAAAAATTAGTTGTTTTAAAAAAAAGCAAAAAAAAAATGTCCCTCATTTTAAGAAAGTAAGGGATCCCTTACCTGATCCTGACCCTCTATATATATATATATATATAATTGTATATATAGAGGTATAGATATAGATACATAATTTGATTATAATTGCTAAGCTTATATATAGACTTGACAATATAATTACTTAACCGTTGGGTCAAACCATATTAACTGGAACCAAATAGATTGGTTAATTATTTTTATTTATCCAGGTTGGTTAAAGTTTGGACCCATAATTTTTAAAATAAATATAATTAATTAACCGGTTAACCATTATTTAACTCATATTTCATTCCCATAATCATCAAATCATTAATGTGTGCACTTTTATAAAAAAATCAACACTCATGGGCCGTGGCACTACATGACCACAAGAAACCTTAACATTGAAGAATAAAAACAACGCAGTCCCGCTTTACCTAAATAAATAAATAAATAGCTCAATTCAACTTCTTTTTTCTTAGAGAATTATTTTTTTCCTTAAGGTCTATGGAGATGGAACTATTTACCATTACAATATCACCTTTCATTCCTCTATCTAACCACACAAATAATGTATTTTTAGACTATGTTTAGATTCTTAAACAAATAAATAATTAAAATTTTACTATTTGGTAAAACTGTGTAATGAAAGTTTATTAAAATTGAGGTTCTATATAAAATACAAATATTTATTAAGGTTTTCAAACAGAGTTTAATTAAATATAAAAGAGTTGTTTGATAATCAATTTTTATAATAGGTGTAAGACCCCAACTTATTATAAATAAAATTGAATTTCCTCCATTTATTATTTTGAAATAGTAAGGGTTGATTTGATTAATGTGGATTTTTATGGGTAAAATACGCAAATATTTCAAATAAGCAAGTGGTTATAAAATATTCGGTTGGTCGTGGAATATTCTTACTGTCAGAGAAAAATCGTACGACGGCGCAACCTTGTGTGGGCCCCATAACGGAAAGCAATTGGATGAAGAAAACGATAAGCATAAGTTGTTTATAAATAACGGCGTAGTTGTTACCGTTAATACTGTTGAAATACTCAGTGGTTAAAACACAGTAGCACACGGTATTGCACCAATTATTGATTCTTACGTAAAAAAGCACTACTCAATAATTGTTACAGTAATTACGATTCAGTATTTTATTTTATTGATTCAATAATTGCTGCGTTGATATTTTATAATATTGTTGTTTCAATAATTGTCATTACACAGTATTTTTCATTATCGGAGCAATAATTCATATTATCTGAATAATATTATTTGATAATATTATTGGCAATGTCTAGAAAGTTCTGTCTAAGGAGAGGTTAGGTCATCTAATTGCGCCCCAGTAAGGAGAAATCCTTATTGGAAAGCCCCCTCTATCCTGGGAACTGTCTGATTGTCATTATTGTGATTCTGTAATATTATTTATGAATAATTAATTATTAATTTATATGATGAGGAAAATATTGATTTTATGTGGATATAGATGGAGAAAATTTTTAATGTGACAATTGTTAAAAATTAATATTTTATCTTTTTCTGATAAAATAATTCATTTAATTATATTATTATATTTTAATAATATAATAATGGTGATATTTTTACAATGAATGTGGGATATATGAGTATATGAGGAGGAAGAGTATTTTTGTTGCAATAAATGTTAAAAACATGTTAAACATGTCGGTGCATTTCTTGACTGAAATTTGATTTTAGCATGTAAAATCGTCCGTCTGTGGATTTTGGTCAATTTCTGTTTGGAATTGAAAAAATTTTCTTCTGCAAAGTTGTAGAGAATGAAACTTCTTATGAAAAAGACATGAGGTTCGAATTTTTCTGACAAAAGGGCTATTTATTGTGAATTATTGAAGTTTCGGATTAATTAATTATTATTTTTTTGGAGTTTTAAATTAATTAATTATGAAAAAAGTTTTTTGTAAGTTTTGAAAGGTGGGCTACTTGTGTTGCTGAAATTTGAACAAAAAAGTGGGCATAGGAATTCAAATTTATTATATTAATAATTTATTAAATTTTCTGCTTTGGTGTTCTAAGCATTTCCCTATAAATAGGGTGCTTAGGTTAGAATTGAAAATCACACCAGAAACTGAAGTTTTTTCTCTCTTTTTCTCTCGATATTTTGAGTGTATTCTTGTGAGTATTTTGATACTTTGAGTGTTGTTATACGGTGCAAGTTTCCTTCAGCACTATACCCAGTATTCTAGCCAGAAGTACTATTCTTTCGAGGTAAGGGATGTTATTTTTTTCTTAAATGATATTATCTTCTTCAATATCATTATGCCGAAATATTGGTTTGAACTTTTAATCAAATTTAGAACTTTTTGTGTCGGGGTTACTATTCACGTATACGGCACTGTTCACGTATACGGTACTATTCACGAATACGGCACTATTCATAAAAAATGAAATTTTTCCTTTTTGTCCAAAATATCTATTATGGATACTAGCTTTGATTGTATCCATGTTTTGATCATTCTTGAATTTTACACCACTATGATTATTTATGAGGTATTTTTGGACATGAAATAGCTGAAATACGAATCCTTAATATTTATTCTTTTGTTTCACTGGATTCGTTTTCTTTAAAATATTTTTCGTCATCCTCAGTCCTAAATGATGATATTATTGAATATCTTTGTCCTGTAGTGCAAATATTGATGATTATATAATGAATATCTTTGGCCCGTAGTGCAAAGATGAACAGGTGTTGAGATGAACATGACCAACTGATGAATATCTTTGGTCTGTAGTGCAAAGATGAATATATGATTCAAGATGTGCATTGATTGATGTTACAGGGATAAAAATACTGTTCATGGACTGTTAAATTCATAGATAATAGTATATTTCATTCTCTACGTAACTCTTCTATGAATTATTATTTCCGCTGCGAATATTGATCTAAAATTTGTTGTTTATTATATTCTCTCAGATTTTTCCCTGATGAAGACTAACGATAATTTGTTTTATATTATCTTAGTCATAATATTCTTTGCTGGGCTAGTTGAGCTCACCCTTTTCCTTTTTGTTCCATTTTTCTTCTCAGGAGGCGAGAATGTAGCGAGTACGAGTCGGGGTATGGAATGATGGTTCTAGAAGAGAGTTGTTTAGTAGTCCTCACCATTTTTGTAAAATAATGTCTCAATAATTGTAATGAGAACTTGGTTGTGTATGGATATTGTCTAGATGATAATATTTGTATTTAAACTCATAGTTTTTATGTTGCATTAATAAAGTTGTAGTTGTTTCTGTACCATGTATTGACAACTCAGAATGGGTGATGTATACCTATTTTGGGGGGTCACAGTTGGTATCAGAGCTTAGGGATATGATCTCTGGCAGAGATCGGGGAATAGAACTAGGAGAGGAGAGACAAGTAAATCCTTCGCTAGTGTGTCCTACCTAAGCTTATTTGTTGGTCGGTCATAATATAGGGATATTATGTGATATATTAATTGATTTAATTAACCCTTGTTTTATGGCAGTATTTAAGAATGGCAACCGAGAATGTTAACAGTGGAGTAAATGAGACCGTGGAGATGCCTGTACTTATCGACGAGGAGAACGTGCAACAGGCCAACAATGTTCCTCCTGTGAATAACACCACTGAGCAGATGATGAATGACGGGATGTTTAGAAGCTTTTTGCAGTTCATGCAAAATCAGACGAGGGAGACTCATGCACAAAATACCGGTGGAAATGATAACAACGCACGGTTTGTCACAGCCAAGCAGTTTAAAGTGTTGGGACCACCAGAATTCTGGGGAAAGCCAGATCCGATTAAGGCAGAAACGTGGGTCAAACAAATCACCAAGATATTCGATGTCTTGGGATGCACGGAGGAACAGAAGGTTCCATTTGCCACCTTTATGTTCCGTAATGAGGCAGATTACTGGTGGGAATCTATAAAGCGTACCCATCCAGCCGCACTCAGCATGTCTTGGGAGACGTTTCAGAAATTTTTCAGTGACAAGTAGTTTCCTGAAAGTAGTCGTCATATGAAGGAAGTGGAGTTCATTAGACTGGAACAAAATAACATGACGGTGTCCCAGTACGAGGCAAAGTTTGCAGAGTTATCCAGGTTTGCACCTCATTTGGTGGAGAATGAGGAACGTATAACGCGGATGTTTTTGAGAGGTTTAAAACCCGGCATACGTCAATATCTCATTTCTCATAAATTTTCTCTCTATTCAGATGTTGTCAACAGGGCTCAATTGTTAGAGTGAGATAACAAGTACATTCAACCGAGGGACCATAACCAGGATCATACCGGAGATAGCAGTCAACAGAATAACGATAACCAGCAAAGAAAGAAAAAGACAGAAAAAATTGGTAACCACTCTGGTGGCAATCATAGCCATGAAAATAGAAGAAGCGAGTCGGGGGGAGGTTTTAAAAAGAGGAGATTTAACAATGACAATGCGAAGACATCAGCACCAGCAGCAACTGGTTCTAAGGGAGGAGAACGACCACCGGTCGTAAGCTACAAATGCGGGAAAGAGGAACATATCAACCCAAACTACCCACAATGCTTCAAGGTATGCTATAATTATGGAAAGGAAGGACATATCGCTCGAGATTGTACGGTAGCAAAACCTATTTCAGCGGGGACGGTGACTCAAAAGGCTGTCCCAGGAAAGTCAAAGTCAACGGTTCCTAAAAGAGCGTTTGTTGTGACTGGTCAAAATGCGAGGAACCCTAACGAGGTGATCACGGGTAAGCTAATCATAAATTCTTGTGAAGTTTATACATTACTAGATACCGGTGCTACCCATTCATTTATCTATCCTGCTTGTGCTCAACGTTTAAACTTGACTCCGGAGAAATTAGACTTTGACCTATCTGTGGAGACACCGTTAGGAGAAACTTTCATCACATCCACTGTTTATAAATCTTGTTTGATCCAAGTTGGCACCATCACATTACCTGTTGACCTTATCTCTTTAAAGATACTTATTTTTGATGTGATTTTAGGGATTGATTGGTTAACTACTCATCATGCCAAAATTGATTGTTTTCGTAAGGTTGTTAGTTTTCATATTCCTAAACAAACTGTTGTTTGAATTCAAGCAACTAAACTATTAAAATCAATCACTGTCATATCAAGTCATAAGGTTATTCATTTATTGAAAAATGGATGTCAAGATTTCTTAGCCCATGTTATGGATTTGAATAAAGACACGTCAAATTTGAATAATATTCATGTTGTTATTGACTTTCCTGACGTATTTCCTGAAGAACTTCCCGATCAACACCCAGAACGTGAAGTTGAATTATTTATTGATCTTGAACTGGGTACAAAGCCCATTTCTAAAACCCCATATCGAATGACTCCTATTGAACTTCGGGAGTTAAAAGTCCAACTTCAGGAGTTGTTGGACATCAGTTTCATTTGTCCTAGTACATCTCTTTGGGGTGCTCCTGTTTTATTCGTAAAGAAGAAAGACGAGAGTATGCGACTTTGTATTGACTATCGGAAATTGAACCATGTCACCATCAAGAATAGGTATCCGCTACCTCGTATTGATGACCTGTTTGACCAGTTGCAAGGAACACAATTCTTTTCAAAGATCGATCTTCGTTCTGGATATCATCAGCTGAAGATTAGAACTAAGGATATTCCAAAGACTGCCTTCAGAACTCAGTATGGGCATTATGAATTCTTAGTCATGTCTTTCGGATTGACTAATGCTCCTGCGGCTTTCATGGATATGATGAACCGAGTATTCAAGGAATATTTGGATCAGTTTATTGTTGTCTTTATTGATGACATCCTCATATATTCCAAAAGTCGTAAAGATCATGAGCACCATTTGAAGCTGGTACTCCAAAGGCTTCGTGAAAACAAGTTATATGCCAAGTTGAAGAAATGCGAGTTCTGGCTTGAGGAAGTAGCATTCCTTGGGCACGTGGTGTCAAAACATGGAGTATCTGTTGACCCGGCGAAGATTGAAGCAATACAAAGTTGGGAACAACCGAAGACGGTGACCGAAGTACGTAGCTTTTTGGGCTTAGCTGGTTATTATCGGAGATTCGTGGAATGGTTTTCTCGAATCGATACTCCATTAACTCACCTGACTCGGAAGGATACAAAATTCGTATGGAGTGAGGAATGCGAGAAGAGTTTCCAAGAGCTCAAGAGAAAACTCATTTCGGCACCTGTTCTGACAATACCATCTGGTACGGATGGATTTTTTATCTACAGCGATGCTTTAGGCAAAGGGTTAGGATGTGTTCTCATGCAACGTGAGAAATTCATAGCCTATGCCTCGCGACAACTTAAAGAATATGAGAGAAATTATCCTACTCATGATCTAGAGTTGGCAGCAGTCATTTTCGCGCTAAAGATCTGGAGGCACTATCTATACGGGGAGAAAATGGAGATATATTCAGACCATAAAAGCCTCAAATATTTCTTCACCTAAAAAGAACTCAACATGTGGCAATGACGTTGGCTCGAGTTGTTGAAAGATTACGACCACATTATTCAATACCATCCTGGAAAAGCGAACGTTGTAGCTGACGCGTTGAGTAGAAGATCATATGCAGGAACGAGTGAGATGATGTCAAGTATACGCATAGAGCCAACTTTAATAGAAAAAGTTAAGGTTGCTCAAGCCACCGACCCGGAGCTGATGCGTATGAAGAAGAAAATACAAGAAGGTGTTATTCCGGATGCGAGAATCGATGAAGAAGGAATACTTCGAGTCCACTCCAGACTTTGTGTTCCTAACAATTCTGATTTGAAGTACAATATCATGATAGAGGCACACAATACACCATTTACAATCCATCCTGAAAGTACTAAAATGTATCGTGATCTTCGACATACATTTTGGTGGAACAATATTAAGATAGAGATTACAAAGTTTATCTCGATATGTTTGACTTGTCAACGTGTAAAGGCGGAGCATCAAGTGCCTAAGGGTCCATTGCAACCACTTGAGATTCCAAAATGGAAGTGGGAACACATTACCATGGATTTTGTTATGGGTCTTCCTACGATTTCTCAAGGCATAGATGTTATTTGGGTTATTGTTGATAGATTAACCAAGTCTGCACATTTCTTGCCGATATGGGAGACTTATTCCCTTGAACGTCTTGCTAGTATGTATGTAAATGAGATTGTGAGATTTCATGGCATGCCAGTATCCATAGTTTCGGATCGTGACCTAAGATTCACTTCAAGATTTTGGGTTAGCTTGCAAAAAGCTATGGGCACGGATTTACGATTTAGTTCGGCATACCATCATCAAACGGACGGAAAATCAGAAAGGACTATTCAAACTCTTGAAGATTTATTAAGACTCTGTGTCCTAGACTTCAAGGGCAGTTGGGATAAATATTTATCATTGGTGAAATTCTCCTACAACAACAGTTATCAGGAAAGTATAGGTGTGGCTCCATTCGAAGCGTTATATAGACGAAAGTGTCACTCTCCAATATGTTGGGATGGGGTGGGTGAAGCAACATTGTTGGGACCCGAGTTGGTACGTATGACTACAAAAAAGATCCAAATGATTCGATAATGTATACAAACGGCACAGGATCGACAAAAAAGTTATGTGGATCTTCATCGAAAGGACGTAGAATTTAGTATTGGGGATCACGTATTGTTGCGTGTAGCTCCATGGAAGCGAGTTACAAGATTTGGGAAACGAGGAAACTCAATCCACGGTTTATTGGTCCATTTCAGATTCTTGACCGAGTAGGAAATGTAGCCTGTAGACTCGCGTTACCTCCAAATATGTCTCGTGTTCATAATGTTTTTCACATATATGTACTTCGTAAATATGTGAAAGACCCGAACCACATTATTGAGTTAGAACCGGATGAGATAGCCGAAGACTTAACGTATGAGGAGGTACCTGTCAAGATCTTGGATAAAAAGGAGCATGTCCTACGCACGAAGGTCATACCACAAGTTAAAGTTTTATGGAAGAACCATGCTATAGAGGAAATGAACTGGGAGTTGAAAACGAAAATGAAAGCGAGGTATCCTCACCTTTTCGAAACACCAGGTACGTACGTCAATTTCGAGGATGAAATTTCATAAGGAGAGGAGGTTGTAAGACCCCAACTTATTATAAATAAAATTAAATTTTCTCCATTTATTATTTTGAAATAGTAAGGGTTGATTTGATTAATGTGGATAGTTATGGGTAAAATACGTAAATATTTCAAATAAGCAAGTGGTTATAAAATATTCGGTTGGTCGTGGAATATTCTTACTGTCGGGAAATATTCGTACGACGGCGCAGCCTTGTGTGGGCCCCATAACGGAAAGCGATTGGATGAAGAAAACGACAAGTATAAGTTGTTTATAAATAACTGCGTAGTTGTTACCGTTAATACTGTTGAAATACTCAGTGGTTAAAATACAGTGGCACACGATATTGCACCAATTATTGATTCTTACGTAAGAAGGCACTACTCAATAATTATTACAATAATTACGGTTCAGTATTTTATTTTATTGATTCAATAATTGCTGCGTTGATATTTTATATTACTGTTGTTTCAATAATTGTCATTACACAATATTTTTCATTATCGAAGCAATAATTCATATTATCTGAATAATATTATTGGGTAACATTATTGGCAATGTCTAGAAAGTTCTATCTAAGGAGAGGTTAGGTCATCTAATTGCGCGCCAGTAAGGAGAAATCCTTATTGGAAAGCCCCCTCTATCCTGGGAACTGTCTGGTTGTCAGTATTGTGATTCTATAATATTATTTATGAATAATTAATTATTGATTTATATGATGAGGAAAATATTGATTTTATATGGATATAGATGGAGAAAATTTTTAATGTGACAATTGTTGAAAATTAATATTTTATCTTTTTCTGATAAAATAATTTATTTAATTATATTATTATATTTTAATAATATAATAATGGTGATATTTTTACAATGAATGTGGGATATATGAGTATATAAGGAGGAATAGTATTTTTGTTCCAATAAATGTTAAAAACATGTTAAATATGTCGGTGGACCCCATTTCTTGACTGAAATTTGATTTTAGCTTGTAAAATCGCCCGTTTGTGGATTTCGGTCAATTTCTGTTTAGAATTTGGAAAAAATTTCTTTTGTAAAGTTGTAGAGAATGAAATTTCCTATGAAAAAAACATGAGGTTCGAATTTTTCTAACAAAAGGGCTATTTATTGTGAATTATTGAAGTTCCGAATTAATTAGTTATTATTTTTTTGGAGTTTTAAATTAATTAATTATGGAAAACGTTTTTTGTAAGTTTTGTAAGGTGGGCTACTTGTGTTGCTGAAGTTTGAACAAAAAAGTGGGCGTAGGAATTCAAATTTATTAAATTTTCTGCTTTCGTGTTCTAAGCATTTTCCTATAAATAGGGTGCTTAGGTTAGAATTGAAAATCACACCAGAAACTGAAATTTTCTCTCTCTTTTTCTCTCGATATTTATAAGCGTATTCTTGTGAGTATTTTGATACTTTGAGTGTTGTTATACGGTGCAAGTTTCCTTCAGTACTATAACCAGTATTCCAGCTAGAAGTACTATTCTTTCGAAATAAGGGATGTTATTTTCTTCTAAAATGATATTATCTTCTTCAATATCATTATGCCGAAATATTGGTTTGAATTTTTAATCAAATTTGGAACTTTTTGTGTTGGGGTTACTATTCACGTATACGACACTATTCACGAATACGACACTATTCATAAAAAATAAAAATTTTCCTTTTCGTCCAAAATATCTATTATGGATACTAGATTTGATTGTATCCATATTTTGATCATTCTTGAATTTTACACCACTATGATTATTTATGAGGTATTTTTGGACATGAAATAGCTGAAATGCGAATCCTTAATATTTATTCTTTTGTTTCACTGGATTCGTTTTCTTTAAAATATTTTTTATCATCCTCAGTCCTAAATGATAATATTATTGAATATCTTTGGCCTGTAGTGCAAAGATTGATGATTATATAATGAATATCTTTGGCCCGTAGTGCAAAGATGAACAGGTGTTGAGATGAACATGACCAACTGATGAATATCTTTGGCCTGTAGTGCAAAGATGAATATATGATTCAAGATGTACATTGATTGATGTTACAGGGATAAAAATACTATTTTTGGACTGTTAAATTCATAGATAATAGTAGATTTCATTCTCTACGTAACTCTTCTATGAATTATTATTTCCGCTGCGAATATTGCTCTAAAACTTGTTGTTTATTATATTCTCTCAGATTTTTCCCTGTTGAAGACTAACGATAATTTGTTTTATATTATCCTAGTCATAATATTCTTTACTGGGCTAGTTGAGCTCATCCTTTTTCTTTTTGTTCTATTTTTCTTCTCAGGAGGCGAGAATGTAGCAATTACGAGTCAGGGTATGGAATGATGGTTCTAGAAGAGAGTTGTTTAGTGTTGCCTAAATTTTTAATTGCACTTTACCACGCAAGTATACGCGTTCAATTGTAATATTCAGCAAGCAAGGATATCATTCCCACGAGGAAATAGACTAATAATTATCAATTACTAACTCTAATGCAATTAATCCTATTTTAAACTACGAAATTTTGTTTATGATTTGAAAATTTAAACTTAACAAACTAATGATTAAAAATCAAAATTTCACAAGAATAACTGCATATTTAACAGGTTAAGATTACAACTTCCCTTGGTATTTCATTTAAACTAACTCACTTCCCATTTAAAATAAATCAATTAATATGAATCATTATCCAAGAATGCTTTATGAATATTCACGCACTTCTTCCAAAGATACGTGAACAAATCCTCCTAAATCCAATCTTTAAGTCGCGGAATTGCAAGGAATACCCCAGTTAATCAACTCACTATATTCCTATGTGAATCAAGTTAATTAGGGTTTACGCACAAATTCTTTCAATGGATACAAAAGACACATAGGTATATTCATATCCTACACGCTAATCATATTAACCCTATTCAGATTATATGAACAGATGTTATCATATCCAGATCTCAATCTATACTCCATCTTCCAATTTTATATAGATTATCACAGTATTTATTGGCCAAACAATTAATCAATAAACATAAGATATAATAAACAATTTAATAAAAACTAACTTTCATTCAATGGGAAGCTTGCAATTTAAACTACATACCAAGTTCCGTTGCAATCTTAATTAAAATTTAGTTCATGATAAT
The DNA here is from genome assembly GCA_020205505.1 of Panax japonicus. Taxonomy (NCBI): domain Eukaryota; kingdom Viridiplantae; phylum Streptophyta; class Magnoliopsida; order Apiales; family Araliaceae; genus Panax; species Panax japonicus. Next base: position 7,296,996 of record CM035095.1, on the reverse strand, counting down.
ATTAAAGAAAAACATCATCCAAATTAATAATCCAAACATTCCAGATAGTTACAAAAAATAAAACTAAAGAAGAGAAGAAGAAACTCTGAATGTGCTCCAATACTCTCTCTTAGATCTTTAGCCTTTGCAATTCTCCTTCGTGTTTTTCTTTGTTGTTCTCCCTGCAAATCTCTTGAAAAACTGAGTGATACCTCTTTTCTAAAGTCTTCTCCTATTTGTATAGGTCTCAGCCCTTATTCAGACTCCTATTTGGCTTCAAAAACCCACTTGGCAGTAGAAAAACGCCCCTTTTTCCGCACATGAGCGCCTAGGCGCTCAACATAGGCCATTTCCAAGCGCCTAGGCGCTTGACCAGGACCACGTAATTATAAAAATGCCACTCAGCTTTAATTTTCATGATTTTTGACCTTTTTCTTCTCTGAAATGACCAATTTGTCCCTCCAGCTCCAACCTACAACATATAAACACAAAACACATAAAAAGATACTAAAAAAACAATAAAAGATAACAATAATTAAGTTTAATAATATCGGATTCATAGGTATAAAACATACTCATCATTTAGTAGTTATCACCATTTTTGTAAAATAATATTTCAATAATTGTAATGAGGACTTAGTTGGGTATGGATATTGTCTAAATGATAATATTTGTATTTAAACTCATATTTTTTATGTTGTATTAATAAAGCTGCAGTTGTTTCTGTACCATGTATTGACAACTCAGAATGAGTGATGTATACCTATTTCGGGGGCGTCACAATAGGTCTGAATATAATGTTTTACTATTTTATCCTTATTATCAATTTATATTATCTTAATTAGGGTTAGGCCTAACAAAATATGGTTATGAGTTGATTTTGGTTTTCAAAATATGGTTATAGTTCCATTTAAGAACAAAAATCATATTAACCATTTTTAATATGGGTTGGGTTGGGTTAGAACTATATGGTTATGGTTCAAAACTATATTAACCATATTAACCATTTTAAGATGTTTTGACTTTTAAACAAAACTTTTAAAAAATGAAATTGTGACCGTCACAAATAAATTAATTAAGTAATAATATGATATAAAAATTATTAATATAAATAATAAAATGTTATAAAACTATACTAATAAAATTTTAAATTGAAATTAATTCTACTTAATTACTAAAAAACTATACTAATAAAATTTTAAATTGAAATTATTAATTCTACTTAAAAATAAATTATTTATGCAATTATATTAATTTATAAAATATAATTATTTATGAAATGATATTTAGTTATGAAAAAATTCCACTTAATATCTTAAAACACTTTACTTTGTCACCTGTTTTTAAAAAAACTATCTCACTAAATTTTATCATAATCTTTGAATTTTTTTTATAATGTATTATTGTTCAACTAGATTTTTAAATTAGTACATAGAAATTGTTTATTTTTTCAGCTATACTTTTAAATTTAGTAGAAAATATATTTTGCATATGGAGGAAATTAACAATAATTAACTATCCTGCACTTAAATAGCACACTAGTAATCTTGACAATAAGCTCTAAAACATGATTAAATATTCAGAGTTATACACCAAAACACAAGCACCCAATATCCAATTACAAATGTTCATAAACCAATATTAATTAGAGATAAAAAAAATAATATTTTCACAAAAATTTTCTCATTTCATGTGAGATTCGTATATCATTTTCCTTTTAATTATTACAAGCTTTGATGATCAAATGAAATAAACCTTCTCTCTCCCAAAAAAGTCAAATTGAGCATCACGTTTTCGCACTTGTAGAAAAAGAAAAACAAGACATGACATTTTATTATAGAGAAAAATAAGACATGACGTGAATCTAAAAATGGTATGGTATGGAATATGGGTTGAAAAATGGTTAACCGGTTAACTAACTATATTTGTTTAAAAAAATATGGGTTCAAACTTTAACCAACATGAATAAATAAAAATGGTTAACCAACCCATTTGATTTCAGTTAATATGATTTGACCCAACAGTTAACTAAGGAGGGTGTATTCAATTAAGATTTTTAAAGACTTTTTTAAGTGACATACTTTTGTAGAATTTGTGAGATTTTAATGACTTTCAAAGACTTTAAAGACGTTTTTAAAATGACTTTTATAAACTCTATGAAATAAGTAATAGACTTTTATAAACTTTTTATCAAGACTGTGATAGACTTTTGTATACTTCTAATATATCTTGCAACTTATATTAATTATTAATTAGCCCATGTATACAACATCTTCCCTTTTTTTTTCATGACCTAGAGTAAATCTCATTATATTATTGTGGCATGAGATTTTATATATGTTGAAAGCATTCATATTATTCTACTCAATTCATAATACATTTGGATACTCGGATACCAATAAAACTTTTAAAAACTACATATGCAATACAAAAATTAAACTCACTTTTTATTGAGCTATATATACTTTATGCATATGCGTAGGCTTATTTAAAATCATTGTTTTTCATTCCGGTCTACAAAAGTTGTCATCAATACTTATTTACGTAACTAGCAATTAAAAAATTAATATAAACATTTGCAATATATATATCGATTTCCATTCAAATATTTGAATATTACCTCGTCTTAGTATCAAAATTTACAAATAAAAATAATATATACTTGTTTCATGTATATTTTAAAATAACAAGTTATTTTTCAAATAAAAAAAATATTTTTTATTTATATTCTTCATTTAACTCTGATTAAGTTAATTTACGAAATTATAAAATTATAAAATATTGTGTATTTATTTTTATTTTTGAAATAATAAAGTGTGTTTATTATTAAATAACAAATAAATTCAAATTTTAAAAATTTGAATTTTGTACGTTGACTACAAAAACAAAATAAATATTTTATTTTTGTGGGTACAACAGAAGTATTAATTATTTTAGATTATAAAGTAATTAGACATATTGGATTCATGTGAAGTAATTACAAATATTAGATTCATGTGAATTGTTTTTTAAATTTATTTAGCTTGTTAAGATGAGATATGAAGTCTTTAAAAATCTTTAGAGATGAGGTCAGACTTTAGATATGGGTTGATAGCTATAATTCTTCTTCTAAAGTCTGTTAAACTTTACCATTTAATAGAAATCTGAAAAGTCTATGACTTTTTGAATACCAAAATACTTTTTTAGACTTTGTAAAAATCTTAATTAAATATCACCTAACTTTTGACATTAAAAAAGTTGTAATTGAATACTACTAAACTTTTATAAACTCTTTAAATGTATTGATTAAATACAACTAAACTTTTAAAATTTTTAAAAATCTTTAAAAATCTTAATTGAATACACCCCTAACTATATTGTTAGGTCTAATTAGGGTGAAAGTATAATAATTTTAAATAATTAATTCAAATAAATCACTAATAATTAAAATATTTAAAACATAATTTTACATAATTAATATAAATATATAACGATCATGGAGTACTACTTGTTTAAAATTTTATTAGTATAGTTTTTTAACATTTTATTATTTATATTAATAATTTTTATATCATATTATTACTTAATTAGTTTAATTGTGACGGTCACAATTTCATTTTTCAAAAGTTATGTTTAAAAGTCAAAACATCTTAAAATGATTAATATGGTTAATATAGTTTTAATCATAACCATATAGTTCCAACCCACACAACCCATATTAAAAATGGTTAATATGATTTTAGTTCTTAAATAGAACCATAACTATATTTTAAAAACCAAAACCAACCCATAACCATAGTTTACCAAACCTACTTATATGCAATGCTTTAGATTGCAACTCTATATTATTATTTAGTATTATATATATATATATATAATATTTATTTTTATGTGGAAATGTTTACTAAATTTAGTTTAATTGCGTGTTTAGAGTTGCGATGCAATGAAATTAATAAATTTTACATTTAGAACTTTAGTCTAATTATTTTTATTAAAAAGTTAAAACTGTGTTTCGTTACACAATTATAAAAGTAACATTAAATAAATAAAAAAAAAATTATACAAAAATGTGTGATATAGACTTTTAATTTTTACTACATCGGTTTCAAAATTAGAGATACAATTTGATTTTTAAAGTCAAACAACGACATATTAAACTTCAATTTATTTCATTTTGGTTCATACATTTATTACAATTGAATAATATATAACAAAATTTATTAATCATAAAATTTATTTTATTCTAAATTTTTACGAATCCTATCAATTTTAAAATTTAATATACTGTCGTTTAAAAAATTAAATTATATATCTAATTTTAGAACGAATTGAGTCTTTAATAAAGGTCAAACATTGTATTTTGGTCAAAATAGTGTTTATGTCAATAAATAACGATTTTTTTTGTTGTTGCCAAAAGTGCTTTTAAGCATAAACTAATATTAACTAAAATCACTTTTGAATAGTCACAAAAATGATATATTTTATATTTAAATTTAAAAATATATCTACTCTTTTACATCAAACGGACTTTAAATACAATAAGATAAAATTTTAATTCAACATAATTGATTTAGATGAGCAAGAAGAAGCATAAAATTAAAATAGCTTGTCAATAATAAACTCCCTAACATTAAATTAGACAACTCAACAAATTATTTTAATATTTTATTTGTTTTAGATTAGAAATACATTATATTTATATATGTTAATTTTTACTTTTTAAATTCAAATTTAATGTAAATATATTTTAGTTTTGGAAGAACAAATGTAGTAATTCATAATATTTGTTTATTAAATAATGAATTATGGCTATTCATACTAAAAACAAATAAATAAATATTAAATTTAATATATTTTAAATTAATTAAATTTATAATTTTTACAACAAAGGGTATACGTTAAAAATATAATTAAATTTTTTAGCAATTTATATTCAAGAGAAGGAAAGTAAAAAAAATAAGCACACCTTAATTTCACTTGTCTATTGCGAGAAAGATATATTATATTCTAAAATTAGAGATACATTTTTAATTTTTAAAATTCAAATAGATATAATTTTATTTGAGTTTTAAAATAATAAAGAATTAATACTCTATCAATTCTATTTAAAATTAAAATTAAAGATATAATTTATTTTTTGAAATCAAACGAAGTGATATTAAATTTTAAATTAATATAAATGTATTTAACTTTAATAGATATAATTATTATAATTTTGAAATTAATTTTTCTTTCATTCTAAACTCTTTTTTATGAGTTTTTAGTTTGACTTATATTTACCTCTACACATTTCAATGATCAATCCAGAAGTGTAGAACCCGTCATACATTTTCCATCATCAGCAAGATTTCAATATAAACCCTAGTTTGAACCACCCAAATCAGATTTCTTCTACCCTTCATCTAGTCTGAAGACAAAATTCAAGAAGCTAGAAGAAGAGATGGATCATCATTCATGGCATGCTCGTCCTCCGCCAATAATCCAAGGTAACAACACCATCTGCCCAACCTGCTCAATTTCTCACTTTCCATTTTGCCCACCCCGCCCATCTATCAATGAAAACCCTAATAGATTCATTCAATCACACAACAATGATTATTTCTTTCCTGAAAGACCACAATTTGATTATCGTCCATATAATCATCATGCTCCCACTGATAATTTCCATCCCAATGACGGTTTTGGAGATCGATTGGCTTGGCCTAGAAACCCTAATACTTATAGTTATGATCATGGTAATGTTGGATTTAAAAGATTGAGAGCTGATGATTCTGGCTTGTTTACTAGTGGAAATCACGTGAACAATTATTCTAATTTGGTGTCAGAGGATGAGCGGAGATTGAAATTATTAATTCGTGACCATGGAAGTATATCTGGTAGTTCTCCTCAAGTTAATTACGAAAATAATGGTTCTATGCAAGACAAAACCATTTTAAAAAGGAATTTTAGTACTATTGAAGGTGAAGAGCATGGAAAAATTGATGAATTGCCTTCAAAACTGAATGGTAATGTTGAAATGTACGAGTTTCAGAATCCGAATATTGATTATTTTGAAAAAGGGGTATCTTCTCATCCGAAGCCTGGTTTCAATCCGCACAAGTATAGAGAGGAAAAAGGCTTTGGCGTTGGACAACAATGCATGCATACTAATGGAAGTGGAAATGAAAAACTTGGGCATTCCCAATATGGTCAAGTTGAAAATTCTGTGCTTAATTCTTCCAGAAGAGATGGAAATATAAGTCAAACATTCGGACGCTTCACCAATATTGATCAGGCTCAGAAAATTCAGGATGGAGTGGCTCCATATCGTGAAGGAGGGATTCAGTACAATTCTCATATGGCTGACGGTTATTTGTCCGTTCCTAAGATGGGTGACAAGAAACTGCCATCAGTAGGGTCTGAGAGTGTGCATTATCCTCGTTCTCAATCTCCTAATGAAAGTTTTCAGAATCAAAATATTAAACGGATTCACCCCAGTGATTCTTTGTCAATGAATGAAACCAATTATTCACATCGAACAAACTGGCATGGGATGCAAGGATCAATGAATGAACAGAGAAGCAATTTTCCCGTGGTTAATCAAAATTTTGACAATCAGATGCCACGCTCATATATAGTGCAACATCCGGTGCAGCCAAATCATGATTCTAGGCAATCTTTTAGGGTTAATGTTTTGTCAGAGGATGATGTTTCTTCCCCATACGGTCGAAAAAATTTAAATAAAGGAGGTTATCTACCTATGTTCAGTGGTGCGAATGCAGGTCCAACACAGGCTTCTCGTTTATTTGATGCCCATCCTCCTCTTCCTGCTTCTCCACCTTCCACCCCTTCCAGTAGAACCCCCAGGACACCCTTATCTTAATCCATTTACTTCATCTTCGCCACCGAAAACATCCTCTTCTTTGTTTCCTATATCTGTAAGTTCTTCGATGGATGTGCCATCATCATATCCTTCAGTTGCTGAATCCCACTCCTTTGCACAGACTTACTCTACCGATAAACCACATCGACATATGTCAACAGGATTTTCTATTGAGGTACTGCTTCCAGGTCTAAAGCTTGTTTGGTTAGTTTTAGCTTGAATTGTATTTGCACTTGGTAACGTCTTTGAGCTTCATCTTAGCTTGGCTGAATTTTATTTTGAGCATTGACATACCTTTCTAATTTTATGGAGTTTAAATAACACATTTTGTGAGAGTTCTGATCATTCAAGGTAAAATATATTGACCTTTGCATTCTACTTTCCTTTTGGTGTCTGAGGAAAGAAATGAGATTATAATCTTTTAAAGTTTTATATTATCTCTTGGTTTTAGAAAAAAAGTTTAACTACCAAAGTCAGTAGTCATAGTAGGCCTAGTTCAGTGAAGGTTCTTATATTAATATTTGGATAGGATTAGTAGGAACTTTAAAATTTAATTCTACCATGAAATGATGAACTGTAAGTTTTTGTTTTACCAAACCTGATATTTACTAATATCATAGCAACCCCTGCAAGAGGTTCATATAATGAGTAACGAGTGAAACTCAGGCCAGCTTTCAAATAAGTACATCTACAAATAAGCTGAATAAATTTGATATATATATATTGAAGTTAAAAAACGTGTATATCCTGTCTATTCTTGAAACAATAACTTAGGAAGAAAAGTTGATTACTGGCCCTAACAGATTGATTTAGTAAAGGTTTCATTGTGTAACAAAACTTAGCAGAATTAAGTGTGAATATGGCAATATGCACCACGAGACTACTTTCACTTGCTTGCTAGCTTCCTACAATTATCTTGAACTCCTTTTCTCTTTGTGGGTAGTTGTTTGAATTGACTTTAAATATTTTTTTAGGAAGGTGTACCTGATCTTGAGTTTCCTGTAAAAACCAAGGGTCCTCCAAAAATATTATGCTTGGCACATCAAAAGCATACAGCCAACTTCTAAATGTACTTATTCTAATTTATTCCCTATTTTCATTTGGGCTAATGCCGGAGCTAGATAAAGTTTTTAAGCTTAACTTCATTTGAGATTTGAATGGAGATGAAGTTCTTATTATGAGGTTGGAAGTTAACAACCAAACATTGTTTTATGAGGTTGAAAAGTTTATCACGCTTTTCAGGGTTTTGAAGCACGCCAAACATTGTCTACGAAATATTCAGGAGAAGTTCATTCTTTTCCATTGAGGCAAATTGCTCCAGATAAGCCCAAAATTGTTGATGCTTCTCAAATTTTTAAGCAGCCACATCGAGCTACCCGACCTGATCATATAGTGATAATCCTTCGTGGGCTTCCAGGTACCCTGTTTGATTGATATATCCAATCATAACCTCTATTTGCTAGACTCTAGAGTCTGAATGGTGGATATTGACATTGTTTTAAGCTTATTTTGATTTTGTACTTTTATAGTCACGCAGCTAAAGAATGTAGTATACTCCTTCTTTCTAGAAATGAGTGTCCTACTTTTTTTGGTTTGCATAGGACACACTTGGAGATTATGGAGAATTTACTTATTTTTGTTATATCTACCAGGTAGTGGAAAGAGCTACTTGGCAAAGATTTTGCGTGACCTTGAGGTTGAAAATGGTGGTGATGCCCCGCGAATTCATTCCATGGATGATTACTTCATGACTGAGGTTGAAAAGGTTTGTCTAACACATAAACATGTTGTTTATCCTAGGATCTGTGTTCTTTCTGATTCTGTCTTTTAATTTATTCCCACAACTCTTGGAGGCTCTAAGAAATGGATATGTCTAACTATCCTGTCTTTTTTAAAGGTCGAGGATAGTGAGTTTTTGAAGTCTTCTGGTTCCATTAGAGGCAAGAAAGCAGTTATGAAGAAGGTCATGGAGTATTGTTATGAACCTGAAATGGAGGAAGTAAGCCAAGTCATTTTGAAGTTTTAGAATATTTATTAACATATCTTGCTGATGCATGTTGCTCATGCAGTCATGCATATAGAATGTTTTAATTGTATTAGGATGAATTATTCTACCATTAAAGTCAGAGCGAGCTACATCATTCTGATGAGTGATGACCGAAAGGTTTAGTAGCTCTGCTTCAAATGGATCTAACAAATAAAAAGGTGGTCTTGTTGTTGTAACAGTACAAGTTTCTTTAAGTTTGAGCCAACACTAAATATGAAACCAATAGTCACACCTTTGATGCCTATTGAATGTTCAAAAGTTACTTGAACTACAGAAAGCTTCCATCTCCCCGATCCTGACAGTAAAGATACCAGGCTTTTTAAGCTGAGATCAGTTTGTCTTTGTATTGGTTCAGTTTTTATATTTTTGTTGCATTCTATTGTACATTTTAGAACATTACTTCAAGCAGCGACTTCTTAAGATAGCAGGGTCATTCTTTTCTATTCAATGTTCTGACTACGAACAAATATATATTTGAAAGGTACAGCAGTAGGTTCAATTCATGTATAGGCCTTTGTTTATAAGGGCAAAAGACTCCTATACAAAGATCAAGTATTCTATATTAGTTACTAAAGAGGAAATTGACTGAGAAAATCCTACCATATTAAAAAGTTGGATATAACTTGTAAATATAGAACCAAGCATAATTATCATTAATCTATGGTAACTCTATATTTTAAAACTTCTGCAATTCTTTTCACTCAGAAAGCTTAAACCCTGCTGTCCCTGAAGACATGGTTGCTCCATATATAATATTGTGAATTGCTGATGTCATGGTTCATAGTAGTACTCCCTCCGTTTCCAAAAAGATGGCTTAAGGACAAATTTCACACAAATTGCTGATGTCATGGTTCATAGTAGAAAGACATTGTTTCCACCCAACAAAATGATCATTTCTCTCATCACCAACTCCCAACTAAAGAAAATCTCTCATTAAGTTTTCTAGTGTGTTAGCTACATTAACTGGGATTCTAAAAAGAGAAAGATAATATAAAGGTATACTAGACAAGCAAGCCTGAATCAAAGTAATCCTATCCCCAAGGACGCACGCACCTTTCCACCTATTTAAACGTTGACATTAGTAGGAGCAAATTTGGCATGCATTTGAATAGGTGGGATTCGAGACTCGTTATTTATGTTACTCAAGTCCTTGGAAAGTCATGTCCCAAGGTTATACTTTCTTTATTTGACATTTGAGATATGGAGTTGGGGATGGTTATCCAATCAGATTCTAGGAGGATTATTGGTTTGGAGATAACTATTTTTCTATTGTTTTTAATCGTCATTATCGTATTTCTTCGCTTCATGATGCTCCCATTTCCAACTTCATAAAGCGTGATGGGAATTCACTTTCTTGGGATTTTCATTTCTCCAGGACTCATGGATTTGGAATCTATTGAGACATAATCTTTGCGAACATTGTTTGATTCGGTTCATTTATGTACCTATTTTGATAAATGAATTTGGTATTTAGATTCAACTGATTCCTATTTTTGTAAGAGTTACTCCTTTTTTTGACTCGGTCTATTGTTCCTCATCCATTTCTATTGGTTTTGTACATTAAGAAAGCTAAGGTCCCTTCCAATTTGTGTGGTTTTACAAAGGATAAATACTAATGATCTTTATCAAGGTCGCAGGACATTTGTTTTATGTGCAGACAGAGTTATGAGACACATACTCATTTATTTTTACATTGTCCTGTTGCTTGGGGATTGTGGAGTTCTCTCTTTGGAGTGCTAGGAAAGGAGTGGATGTGTCTTGCTACGGTGGAAGACATGTTATTAATTTGTTTTAGAGGATTTGGAAATAAGAGGGATGCCAAAATTTTATGGAAGTGTGTCTTCTTTTCTATCTTGTGGGGTATTTGTAACGAGCGTAATGCTAGATTGTTTAGAAAAAGTTACTTATCCAGTTATCCTTAAAGTTATTGAATGATAAGGTTATTTTTTCTCTTTGGGCTTTTGGGGGTTTTTTAGAGGTATCTCTGTTAATGATTTATGTAGAGATCGGAGGGTTGCATTTTTGTAAGTGTTTTCTTGTTTTTGATTTTTAGTTTACTGAGGGTGGATTTCTTGTCCCCCATACATTGTATCCTTTATTCTCTATTAATAAAATTTGTTCTTTTATCAAAAATAAAAAATAAGAGTTTAAATTTATTTTCTATTTTGTCCTTGTATTGTATGTGTGGGTTAATTGTTTTAATTGACTTTTTGGGTTTGTGGAGAGAGTGAATTAATTTGAGCCATTCATGTGTGATGTGATTGATTTACTGTTTGACTAAGATGTAATATGGCGAAGGGAAAATTAGTCTGATTTATGTATTTCAGACATGCTTTTGAGGCAGAGTTTTTTGTCACTTAAGCTATCCTTTTGGGGACGGAGGGAATATAATATTTGTGCACGCAACTACGAGTTTGTCTTGCCTGCTGGATGATAAATCTGTGCAGCTTCTGTTTTCATAGTCTGTAACTGTTCACTGCTAGTTGATATTTGGTTTCATTTTGTTGTCCAATTTAAGGCTTTGGACATTAACTATATGATTTTTGACAAGTCCTCCTAAAAATAAAAATAAATGAATTTTGACTTTAATCCAACTGAAAATTACTGCCAACTTACCATTTTATGACAAACTGTTTTCTTTATCAACTCTAACTTCAAAATTATGTCTCTTCATCAGGCTTATCGGTCAAGCATGCTGAAGGCATTTAAAAAGACCCTTGATGAGGGTGTTTTCTCCTTTATAATTGGTACGTGTTTTCGGTATTAAACAAAAGGCTATATGATCTTACTTAAATATGTTATTTTTTTACATTTATACCCATAGTTTCAACATTTGTCAGCATTGTTTAGATTCTCGTATCTTTTGTGATGAAATCACTTGCACTGTCTATGTTCAGAAAGTTGTTGCTCTATTTCATTTTCGTGTTGTTTTTGCTTATATGTGTGGGGGATATTTGGAATTCAGATTTTTACTTGCAGTTGCTTAAACTTACAGTGATTCTCCCTTTAGAGCTCATGGGTTTGTTCACAAACTTGGATTTCTGTTTGTTTAGGTATTGCAAATGTTCTACCTATTCTTTTGAAAATTTAAACCTAGGTATATAAAAAAATAATTTGAAGAATGGTGCTTGTAGTCTTGCTAAAGTTCATCATGGTGTATGAGTTCAAAAATTTAGGTTGATTATAGACTAAATGGCAATGCAGTGCCGGCTATGCACTGCCTTCATTTACACTAACTAAAGATGCAGTTTTGTTCGGGAAAATTGACCCATTTGTTGCTGGTATGTGTGCTTCGTCTTAGTGGATGACCGCAATCTGCGGGTAGCTGACTTTGCTCAGTTTTGGGCAATTGCAAAGGTATACCCCCACTTCTCTCGTCCTCACAATCTCTGCGAGCATTTCTGTTCTCATTATTTTGTTTTTTGGGGTTTTTTTGAATAAAAAGTGCCATTCCTTGTCTTATACACATGTATTTCATTTGTTTATGATTAGTATGTTTTTTTTGTTATTGATGTTTTGATACATGAGATTGAATTTGTAATGAATGGATCTTGTAATAGAAGTATTTTATTCAAGTGGCTTGAACTATGTTTGAGGATCACTTGTAGGCATGTAAGAACATAATTATAAGGATGTATTTTCACTAATATTCATTTTTTCAAATAATATATATATAATGCTTTGTTTTTGACTTATAGAAGTTGGTTCTGATATATAGTTTTGTTAAACATTCGCTAACCTGTTATTTCCTTTCGAAAGAATGGTTAATATTATCATTTGGGTACACTGTTTTTAGGTCAGAGGTTTTAACTCTTTTTTTCCCCTGGCTGATATTAGGATGTTGGTAGTGTTGCAATGGTTTAAGTAGTTGATGTACATGCTGAGGTCTTTCATTAGGTTTCTTGAGATAAGCACATGCTTTCAACCAGTGTACATGAAAGCTTATGCAATACCCCCTCCGTCCCATAAAAGATTACTTGACTGCAAAAAGTTTTTGTTTGCTTAATTACACTACAAATACTATACAAAGACTATTTTGTCCTCAAAAGGTGGATCCACAAATTTAAAGAAAGAAAATATTCCCCATTGTACTATTTGTAGGGTAAAAGTGGAACTTATTTGATATTCTCAATTCTACTTTAAGTTTCTTAATTTGCGCGAAAAGTGTACTTAAATCATCTTTTTTAGGACGGAGTAAATATTTTTCTCAATATGAGTGAAATTTGAAGATTCAAATCCATGTGGTGCATTGCTCCTTTTTTGTCTGTGGCTATACGAGTCCCTTTAGATGACAATCAAGTTTGTCAACCATTGTGCTACAGTAGCTGGTTGAATTGTTATTCTTATGCCACTCTTTTGCCAATTTTATTTTTGTACTCCTATTTAACATTGTTCTTGTGCCATAAAATTTTGCAAAGGGAAGTAATATAATTTTAATATTTCTAACCATCTTCTTAAGTCCTTGTTCCGAAAGGAGGAATAATATTCTTCTCGTTATATTTGTGCCCGTGCTCATGTATTTCTATATTTTCTTATAACTAATTCAAATAGACAAGTCACTGGTTTGCTTTTCTGTTTTTTTTACCGACAGAGACGATGTTTTATTTCCCTTTGTTGAAAAATGGCTATAATTGTGAGACAAACTTTTGATTAGTAAAGATTTGTTTTTTAGAAAGCTGTCGGTGTTCTTACTGTACAGTGTTACTGTACAACTTTATCCGCAGGCCGGGGGGATGGAGCTTTTAAAAGGAGCTTCTTTTGTTTCTTCATATATCAACAATTGAATATGCTGTACCATGATATAAATTCATTTACGTTATATTGTTCAGATGTAGTGTATGATTTTAATTGGACTATATATCCATGTTCCACCATATGTGTAGTACTGAACTTAGTGATGGCCTTTAGATTGCTTAGTTTGATGCTTTTTGCTATTGTAGGGATAAAGCATAAGACTTGCATTATATATTTAGCTTTATTGGTTTATATAATTTGTAAAGCATTTTACTTGAAAGTTTAAGTTATATGACAATTTCCTGCTCATATCATTTAGCAATTAGCTCTTTTAGTTTTTAACTTTTATCCTTGAGACAATTTCTTTTTTACTTAAATTTGTATTCTTGGAATTCGGTGATTCTATGTTTTTTTCTCAATCATTTGAAGAAATCAAGTTTCACAATTTTTTTCTAAAATTCAATCTTCAGCTTAATTGTTTCATTTTTTGCTAGGAGAAAGGTTGATTTTGTTAAGTTCAGTTCGCATTTTAATCTCACTTGGCGATGTTTATATCATAGTCAATGCGATTCAAAGGCCTTATCAATATTTTCATTTGGCGTTTTAGTGTACAGTAAGCATTGAGTTTTACTTAAAATGACTCTAAATCCTATGATGACTGTTAATGATCCTAAATTATTAATTGCCTTGTAACATGACGTCTTCTCTTAAAATAAACAAAGGGAGTTCTTCATTGTTGCTAATAACATTCTAATGTTCTGATGTAGGGGGCATATGTTTTTGAGTTTATTTTGGTTTGATGCATTGTTACAATGTCAATTTCAATTCAGTAGCATTTAGATGAAGATTATTCTGAATGCCATGAAGAATTATAATGTGTTATAGATACTTAAAAGTGATTCGCTACTCTCTCTATATCTTTGTGCCCAAAAATTTAATGTGACAACTGCTGCTTCATTTAATCATTTTTAGTGTGACAAGGCTCCCTGGATTTGTTATTTAAATGTTATCTGAAATTAAGTTTGAGAAAATTGTAAAATTATTATATTAACATTATATCGGTTTTAATCTTGTGTGTTTTTTGACTTTATAAATTATGTATCTTTTGCAATTTTCAAGGCAATACAAGAGTACATGTTGTATATAACAAATATTAATTCTTTTTTTATTTACATGTAAATAAATAAAACCAATATTGTTTCTAAAAGTAAAAAGTACATAAATCTAATATCCCCCCTCCGCGGCGAGTGTATCTTTGAGTGCCAAAATTATATTTTCCTGTTGAGGTTGAAAAACAAATTTTTTTTGCCTCAATTTATATTGCTAGGTGGTAGGAGGTAATATGGATAGAGTATGCTTTCTAAAGAGGCTTACTCCTCACATGTTTTTCTTAGATTGAAAAAAGCTGTTTTTCTCAACATGCGTGACTATCTGCAATGAATACCAGATCCTTCTACTACAATTGTTTTGTGCTGCTTTTATTATTTAAGCTCTTTTACTTCGTACTTGTATAAAAAAAGCTCAATGTGTTGATTTTCTTTTCACTGTTTATCTATGTGGTTCACTCATTGTTCTGTTTATTTCATTTCAGAGAATGGGATTTGAAGTGTACTTATTAGAAGCTACATACAAGGATCCAGCGGTGAGTTTAAATGTCTTGTAGTAGCTTTTCCAACATGAGATTCTGCGCTAAGGCAGACAGGACTATATAGGCATTAGAATGACTAAGATGATGCTATCACTTATAATACTACGCTAAATTGTCTTTAAAATGTAACTTGCGGCTTGAATTGGATAAAGTTTTCTCCCTGACCATATCCTTGTGAACTCCAGGGTTGTGCTGCTAGGAATGTGCATGGTTTCACCCAAGATGAAATACAAAAGATGGCTAGACAATGGGAAGAAGCTCCATCATTGTACTTAAAATTGGACATTAAGGTCTGGTTGAATGATATTTCAAATTTTTATTTAGAATTTAGGAAGTTTTTAGTCTTAAAACTAAAAGAAAACTTATCGAATGATTATAAAAATTGGGGACCCAAAACACAAAGTGTAAAAGAAAAAAAAGTGTGGAAAATCTACTTGTGCACATGGCTGTGGTTATCAATGATTACTTAAAATGTTGAAACTCTGTCATGATGCATATTATTATGCTTGGGGTTTAATGTATAATTTTTTGCTGCCATTACAGTCTTTACTCCATGGAGATGATTTGGAAGAAAGTGGAATTCAGGAGGTAACATAAATTTGATATATGATGGCAATATACCTTTGTTGGTTATCTAGCCTAGAAAATGTAATTCTAGAAATGTCTTGGTATACATGCTTGAATAACTTGGAACTTGATCGGCTAGTGTTTTTGTTGAAGGCCTTTTTCTTTGTCTGGATTGTTATTTTCTACGAATAACGTAATTGGTAACATTTTTGTCAATCAAATTTTAGAAGAGTGAAGTCTAGTTAGAGTGCACTGTGACTGAGGTGAATTATATGATATTGGGCTTGTTACCTGGCTTCTAAGGATATATTTTGTGGCCTCGAAAGGAAAGTCTCAAACTTAATGGATAGCATTTGAACCCTAACTTGAATGCTTATTCTACCTTATCTTCATGTCTCAACTCTCAGGAATTTAATTATTTACATGGCAATCCCTAAGCCCTTCATGTTGATTCTGTTGAAAAACGTGTTTCTTACCCTAATTGATTAGGAAATTATCCGATAAGTATGACTACCTTGTTGGACAATGTTAACTTCATTTTATCCTAAATCACATGATCTATAGTAAAAAAACTTGCTATAAATGAGGAGAATTAAATATAGACATGGAAGGACTAATGGATGATAAAGATATCCTTGTGTGGTTTACTGGTTTCAAGCTTTTGTTATGAATTTTTGTTCATGCCTGAATGAGCAAAAGTAGTGCAGAAGTTTACATCCTGTTATTTGGATTCAGTAGAATCATCTGAATTTGTTTCTCTTTTTTCAAACCTGACAGGTAGACATGGATATGGAAGATGGGGATCCTACTGGTGGGTTGTCTGGATCAGAAGAAAGAATCCCTCAAAATCTTGTTGTACTTCTAGTAGAAGATTCGGAATCCAATGGTATGGTTTGATTTTTGTGCATGTGCAATCATTAAATGCTAAATAGAGCTGGGCAGCCTTCCTTTTCCCTTTTTCTTTTTGGCAATAATTTTCTCAGTTGCAACCTAAAGATTTCACTTTGCCCAGTGCTTTGGTTCTCAAATGCATGTGTATTAGATTTCATTTGAACATATAAGAGAACAATATGTTTATGTGCCGATGGACGTGCAATTTTCTATTTGCTATGTGGTGTTCGTTATTCATCTGTTTAGTTTTGTTTGCCTTTCGATTATCACTATTTATTTGTTGAAGAATGCTGTCTTGGGATTATGGAGACATGACCGCTCTAATGAAACCAACTATTCAACTCCTGGGAAAAAGATGAGTGTGTGTGTGGAAGCATTAATTCTACCCTCTCTCATTTCATTTCTCATGATTATATTGGAATTGCTGGAGATCATTTACCATATGGCAGGACTATATGTCAAAACAACCACTCAAGCAGGCTACCTCTTTGACAAAAATGGCAATGATTAAGTAGCACTTTTAATATACTTGTTTACGGTCCTGTCTTTGCCTTGTTTAGTACTTTATTCTTCTTTCTAAATCTTAACTAACATTTTTTTTTTGCTTTTATCTTTGCTTGGTATGATATTTTTGTTGTTGTTGTTGGTATTTTCAGATAAACTACACCCTATTTGTGCTTGCATGGTTGTTTGAGCTAAATGCAAAGAATTTTGCTTTCTACATGCTATTATATTTATTTATTAAATGAATTAGTTCTTATATTATGGTAATTGATTTTCCAGACCCATTTTTCTCATTGCTTTGTTGTCATTTGGTTGTTTAGGCCCTCCAAAGGATGATAAGAGATGGGATGCTGGAGGCCATCCCACAGAAGAAGTGAAAGAACTGAGGAGGAGCAAATGGTCAGATGATTTTGATGAAGGTGATGATGCTCAAAGAACTGAAAGTTCAAAGAGGAATTCAAGTGCTCTTTCTGGGTTGATTAATGCTTATAGCAAGGAAGGAAAATCTGTATACTGGGGTGACAAGGTATGTGCTACATATCTATCATCTTGTGCCCATTTAATACATTAATGATCTTTCTAAGATCTTCACGGTAGGAAATACTGCTATTTCTGTTATTGTTTGAAATTTCAAACACCTTGGAAGGTTGGCTAGTCATCATGGGAAATATGTTTACATTTTAGGATTACATAGATAGGCCCCCACCTGTAATTTGTTCACTGCAAGATAGAATAAGAGTGGAAATTTAATATGCTGATTAATGTAATATTTACTCTCTGACCACATGATCATAATATTTGTATAGCTGAAAGATGGTTAATTAATTAGTCTCTAAAACAGTAATCTGTAGCCTTTGAAGAAGGTCTTTCTTTTATCTAATATGTGCCAAGGTCTATGTGGTAACTGGCCAAGTCTTGAAGGACTGATTGATGATTAATATACCCAGGCAGTAGTTCTGGTGAGAAATGATCAAACATTGTCCAATAAGCGACTAGAGAAGAACTTTTGATTGCTGCATCAATAAAGTTGGTCCAAATAATGCTGCTCTTTTATTTTATTTTATTTTATTTATTTATTTATTTCTCAAGAGTATATAGTTCTTGTGACTAACACTTCATTCAATTTGGATCTCTGACCTTATTCGCTTGTGATTTACCGAATTTTCATATCGAGAATCTGTTTATGTGCATTCTGTTTATGAAACATATTACTAACACTTTGAATTGTATTGAGCGTTTGGTAGTCCCCCTCTGGTTCAGCTGGGGTAGTGCTAAGAAGTGCAAGGATATTCTTATGTCCAACTCCAGATTTAAATTCAGATAATCATAAGCTAGTAATGATAGAGTGTCACTTTCATGACTAACTAGGTGTTGATGTGTTTTCCCTCCAATCTATACTTCTTAAATAATTTATCAGAAAATTAAGTTTCCAGGGGCCTGTGTTTCTGTAAAGTCATGATTGATCGTCACAGTAATACTTGATATTAAGATTGCTTATAGTTGCGTTTGCCTTTATAACCTCACTCTTGCTGTTTTCTATTTTTTTATGCCCCCACGTGAAAAAACCTCGACACAGCTGGAACACTGTTTCTACTAATTTCTTAGTTTCAGTTGTATTTTCCCTCTTATGTTTGAAAGCTCTTCTCTGTTTCTGCACCTTGTGTTGTAACTCGTACTTTAATTTTCAGGTTGGTGATATGGGCTTCTCAATAGGTGCCACAAGGAAAACAAATGTCTTCTCTTTAGTGATTGGGCCCGGTGCTGGATACAACTTGGTGAGCTGAGAGGCAATTGAATTTCCTTTTAACTTTAGAAAGCTTGGATTTCTGAAGAAAGCCACTAATTTACTTGTACACGCTAAAAATCAGAATTTCCTTGTTTTAATTAACCTTTTGGCTTTGGGCATTGTATTGATTTTCTTAATGGTTGGAAGCAGTACAATTAAGTAGCCAGTTTGTTTACCTTGTTTTGTCTTATTCTAACCTATGCAGAAGTCGAATCCTTTACCAGAACAAGACCATCAGCCGGTAGCTGGGAAAACTGTTGAACCAAAGAGTCGAAACATATTCCAACAACAACTCCGTGCAGAGCATGAGTCCTTCAAAGCTATTTTTGACAAGAGGAGACAACGAATTGGTGGGTTTGGCACAGAGGAGGAATAGCTTGGAGAAATGCCTCTTTATGCTAAAGAGCAATTTTATTACTGTTTCTAATATAGTTAGTGAATGATGGGGAGAAAAAGGGAAAGGGCTGTTGTGAGAAAGGGAGGGAGTAAAGCTTATACCATCCATGTATTGTATAACATGTTCAACTTGGTGAAATGAATGAGTTGGAATGGAGGTAGCAAAATAGGGTTTGATTTTTATTTTTTACCATTACCACAGATATTTACTACTTCCAATTGATGAATTAAAATTCTGAATAGAGGTTAAAAGCCATAACAGTGGTCTATTGGTTCCTGGAAAATCCAAAAGAATTAAGATTGATAAGCAAAGATTGCTGCCTAATTGAGCTCTTCTTAGGCACCCATTGCCATTTCATATTCGTTTTTACAGACATCGTACCATACTGATTTTGTTATTGGCCCCGATTTAGCATATTATATATTATTGCGACTAAACTTTATAATGTAATAAAGTCATAATTTAATGGTAATATGCCATTCCGAGATAGTTTTGCACTTTAATAGATGATACAAAAGCAAAGCTAAAGTATGATAATTATTTATTCGTTTACTATGAGGTGATATCAACATGGTAAATTGTTACCTTATCGGTCAGGGCATGGGGCTTATCATTTTGAGGGGATTTGATTATTATGAAATTAATTTAATAATAAATTAATTAATTAATTAATACAGTGCTGATACGCAGAAACTATGTCAATTAACCAAAATTAATGACTTTCATTTTAAGGTACGTGGTTCATCATGTCAAAATAATATAATACTATCATTTTGAGGAATGGTGAGTGTACATAGCACGCTGCTTCTTGGAACTTGAACCAATGAAATCCTCATTAACCTCAGCTCCTGCCATTTCAACTAATAGACAGTCTCTCCATATCTACAATCATCATCATGTAAACCTCTCTCTCTCTCTCTCTATATATATATATTAGTCTAACCATGTCTTCTTATTGATATTATTAATCCGGAGCAGAGATACCAATTATGTTCACTGTCAATGAATGGGTGCCAAGGCCATGATTCTTCTAAACAACCCTTGGGTACTATCCAAACTCGAACTTTTCCGGCTGTTTTGACGCCTGCATTGGCCATGGACCGCCTCAACTCAGCTATATAGGAATTAAAATCCGAACCACCTCCTTTTGATTCGGTTCCAGGTAAATTACATAATTAAGAGCTAGCTTTCTCAAGGATTTTCCCCAACTAATTAATCGCTAATGCTAGAACTAATGAATGACTAAGAAAAAAAACAGATTACTTTTGGCTACTATTCTTATCTGTCATGGGATGGGAGGAAGCTGCATAAATGGGATTATGCCACGTGGTTGGTTCACACTGAGCCCAGCCATACTGTTAATTATGAAATCTTCTTCCTTTTTTTGTTTACCCCTAAATTAATAACGCCCTAAATTGGAGAAAAAACAAAACAAAACAACTAGGTGCCAATTGAGCAACAAATTGAAGCAATCGATTGGCTTGGTGCCCAACAGCAACACCAGCTACTCCCTCGCTGTTTCTTCTCGGGACGAAGTCGAAAAAGCAGCATTCATCCTGATTTCTTTATTGATCATCATATAAATGGGAATAATAATAACCATCCAAATTCAGCTCATCATAATGATGTGGTCAGTGTTGCCGGTTTGGGATCGGCAGTCTTCTTTCGCCATTTCCATCCCTTCTCCTTCCACGGTTGGCGCTCCATTAAGAGGTACTGCTTTACTGTTACATTCAGTTATTTAAGAAATTTGGTTGTTTTTTAACTAATTTGGTTGATTTGAAGCTGTATTTTAAAGTTTGAATCATTACCTTTTTATGTTTTGCTAATTTATGTATAAAGAAGGAAACAATAGAAATTAGGTAAAGATACTCTACAAAGTAATAGAGCCAAAGTTGCTAGATATTCTCACCTACCGAACCACCACGTATTGTTACTTGCTTACCCAAAATGGTACTTAACATACCAATACTCTAAATTTAAAGCAACTAAAAATTTCTTTGTTGTTGAAGTCTATAATTGCACAAATATCAATACTATAACTTAGTATTGGATGCTCAATCATTACATTTGTTCTAAAATATTTATAAAACAATCTTGTTGATTTAACTAAAAATTTTATATAAAACTTAGGTTTATTACATTTAGACTCTAGGAGAATTTCTAACTATAAGAACTTATACAAATATATGTTAACGTATCACGTTTTAACTATGTAGCATACCTCGTACCCATATTCGTACCGCGTACCGGAACAAAACACGTAGCATTTCCCCCAACCCACTAAATTTCATCAAGAGAGAGGGTGACATGTTACATATCCATTGACTAGGATGTAAATGGAATGTAATCATGGTGTCAGTACTCTAAATAATTCTTCATTAAATCAATAGCTCTAACATGTTCTTTTGATTAAAAGGTTCATTTTTAAGAAGTGTCCGTTGATTCGTGGTTATGGGGCTATCTGCTTTGATGCAAGGGGTAATATATCATCTGAATGGGAGGCTTTTGGTTCATTTTACTTCATTGTTCAACAGGTACACTACTTCTTTTCCTTTCATGAAGTTATTAGTTGCCACATATGAAATGTCAAAAGGGTGAAAGTTTTCCACAGTGTGTATAGACTACCCATTGGCTGGATTCTGAATGACAGGTTGAGTTTGATGAGCTTGAAGGAAGCTCAATACTTGCTATAGCTATTGCATGGGATAATGCACTTTTATGGACATATGGAATGGCAATGGCTGCACTTCAGGACACAATGCGAAAGGTTCATGTGTTGCAAAACTTATCAGAAAATTTACCCTCATTTTGAAAATCGTAGGTTATGAATGTTTTTATCATTTAAAATTCTTGGATGTTGCAGGTTTCCTCTGTTATTGTGAGGTTGCGAAGAGAAGTTCCCAATACATTCATCATCAGCAATAATCATGTTCCCAGTAAAAGTTATTGGGATCTTGCTGTTAATAGAGCTTTGCAGATGATAAGCAGAAGCCACTCATCGCTCATTAAGGTAGTATAATGACTCTGTTCTACTCTACTACATTCTAATAGACTCTTCTGTTAGCAATGCAAGAGCAATATATGTGTCACTTTCTCAAACATTAGCTATTAAGTATTGAATCCACAATATTCAATCTAAAATTACTCTATCTGCTGTTTTCTTTTGTTCATATGGTTATATCTGCGCCTCTATACCCACTCATTTCTTCTTCTATTATATTGTTTTCAGTTTGTCATTTCCCTCTTAATTATTGTTATTGTTATTTCTTGGTTTCTGATTTTGATATTTGCTGAACTTAGATTGTACTTGCACGTAGCAGCAGAGTTCAGACTACTACTGATATTGACCCACTAATATGATTGGCTTATTTACAGGTATTGCTTATTCTCATAGTCAGTGAACCTTTTATGTGCTTTCTGTTCTATTTCACATGTTTTATACTCTTTACCAATTGTAGGTTGAAGGAGAAAATGCTTATCAGTTCTGTCTTCAGCCTCCTGGTGCACCAGCATTTATTGGTAACACTGTAAGTGCACCTACACATTTTATCATTGAATGAGAGGCTTTTATACTCCTTTTCGTATCACTATATATAATCATCTATGATCACACCACTCTTCCTTGGCACCCACTACGAAGAAATCTTCTCTAAAAAGATTATCAGTATATTATTACTAACTGATTATCTTTCTACAATTTTCTCTCATTAATGGTTTGGTGTTTAATTTAGGGCAAGTATAGTGATCTGTAAAATAATGTTTGAACTTTTATGTTTGTTTAATATGCCTACAGTTGCTAGAAGTGTTGCTTTTGCTATTTAGGTCTTTGTTTTTGTTCCCCTCCTATCCTTTTGCAGGTGAATTTTGATATATATATATATATATATATATATATATATATATATAAAAGATTACACGGGACCATGTGTATTAGAATTTAGAACATTTGACTTATGCAACTTATACTTAAATGCTTTGAGATTCTTAAGGTTGCACTGTATTGTGTTGGAATAAAGTTTGTCAGTGCATCTCAAGTTTTGTTTTGTAACTGGTGGTGAGATTAAGTAACTATTTTGTATCACTTATGCAAAACTTTGTGAATAGCCAGAGAAACTATTCCATTGAGACTCGCTTAGCATATGTAGTGAGGCTTTAGCCGGAACCTGAGCCAGAAGCGTCTCGAAGGGCCTAGATTTTCACTTCTTTTATTCTTGTTCAACGAACAACTAACTTAATCAAATCTCTCTCTCTGCTTCCGCAACACCACCACGACCCAAACCCACAACAGCCGAAACACCACCTCTCAAACCCATGGTGTACTAGTAGATTAGAGGCAACTGAACGAAGATAAAGGTAAATCAGACCTTCCTCTTCTCTCATTTTTTTTCTCTTTTATTCTCGTTCATTAGAGTAGCCAATTATTTTCAGCAGAGCATAATTGGGTTAGGGAAGTGAAAAAGGTATTTTGGGCATTTTTTTCAAAGTCTGATTGTTTGTTTTGTATGTTGGATCTAGGGTTTGGGGAGAGCAACATAGGGAGGCGATTTAGGTTTTCTTCAAATCTTCTTCAATTATGAGAGGATTGCATGGCGATTTAGAGAGTTCTTGGGGTTTTGGACTCGATTCAATGATTTGGTCTTCTAGGTGGTTTATTGTGGTGTCAAAAGTTTGAGTCTTTTTCTTCTCGTCGTCCTTTGTTTATTCTTTACAATTTGTGTTATGATTGAGACAGGGTTTGCGGTGACTGTGAATGGGATGTGGCAGAAAGTGATGGTGGTGGTTGTTTGGAAGGAAAGCTCAAAATCATAGGGGTTTAAGTGTAGTAGCTTTTTAAACCACAAGTGATCATGAATGGTAAAATCAAATCTCAGCCAGTGAAGTGAAATCTATCATCTAAATTAAACATAAGTTTAATTGAAATTTCACATAAAATTTTGTAACTAATATATTAAATAACCACTATAAAAATACTTTGTAAAAAATGGGTAAAATTATTCAGTAAACACATTTAGAAACTCCTATGCATTTCTTGTTAAATAATTAATATTTCCTTAACACTAATTATTCATTGTATAAAGATATTATGGTTATTAAGGCCTGACGTATATAAATACTGCTGCTGCTGCTTATTCTTTTTTCCTATCTCTTTCAATACTGTTTTTTTGTGTGGTTATTTTTAGCAGGGATTATGTTAAACATGGATATGCAGTTGTTCACCAATTAAAATATTACAGAACGAATAGAACAATGATGTGTGGATCGGTAGGAGAAAGTTTCAAAAACAATACGAATTATTTTGAGTTTTTGATGAAGTCAAGCTCGAAATTTTAAAATTGAAAAGACATTAATGATGGGAGGAATTAAAGCAAGGTATATACAGAAGTTTTTAGTCATCATATATAGGAGGATATAGCCTCCCTGTGTATGCAATCAATATCAATATATAGAGAAGGATGAGGTAGGTTTGGAATAAGAATGCATCATCTTGCAAGAAAAGCTTATCTATATATGTACTCCATGATCAACTTTGAATAACTTGAAGCCAATGCACGGACCATTAAACGAATGCTATAAATAAATAATTCAATCGATCAATTAATTATCAGAGCTAGCTAGCTAGATCATATATATAAATATAAAATAATGGCAAATACAAGGGGAACTAAGTCGTGTGAAGAATTTGTACCTGCTTCGGGTTGGACTCAGGATTCAGCTTTCCATTACCTTCTCGTTGATCTTCCTGGTACGTGCGTGGGTAAAACAGTAGTTACTTATATTTTAATTCCTTAAATTAATTTTGTTAGTTGTGTATATAAATAAATATTTATGGAATTAGGTTTTAGGAAGGAGCAAGTGAGACTTCAGGTTAATAATCGGGGTGAGATAATCACCAGCGGCGAAAGGCAAGGGATGGAAAACAAGTGCAAACGATTCAGGGAAGCCTTCAAAATCCCAGAAAATTCAGATATTGAGAAGATCAGGGGAAAGTTTGAAGGGGAGGTTCTATACGTAACCATCCCTAAGCTTTTGCTTTTACTTGAGGGGAGGAGGAGTGTATTAAAGGAGGGTGGTGTTGGTGATTTGTTACAAGGCGTGGCTAAAAATGTGAGCAAGAATAAGGGAATTGTCATAACTGCTGTGTTGGCATTTTCACTGGGTGTGATGCTGTCTCATAAATTCAAAGGACACGCATGATTTGTTTTGAGTACTGAGTTATTATTGTAAGATTTCAAAAGAAATCTGCCTACTTATTCTATAGTTTAATCTACATTTCTTTAGCAAACTTATTTTTCTTCTCTCCCGAAGCTCACAAACTGTGGATAGGAGTTTCAAATGTGTTTCAAACTCAATCATATATCATCATTGTATTAGTATTATAGTAATGAAGAATTAGTTAGGTATTAATGAATATCAGTAGTCCATATATGGTAGGTAGCCGTAGCTTTAAGAAAAAGCAATATATACTACCGCAAAAGATTGATCCTAGATCTACATGCATTACATTTACGAAATAATATATAACAGCTAGCGCCGCTTTTAAGTTTGAAAAATGTAACAATTATTCACCCCAATCCAACTACAGAATCGAATCTATAGAAAGCTGAGAGTTACTCCATATATATACTAGCAACAGTCTCGTGCCTCCGGCACTATAGACGTTGGGATTTATTCTAAATTTTGGACTACTCATATGATTTATTGAGCGAGCGAGAAATTCAAAATCATTTGTATTTTATTAGATAGATGGATGACGGAATTTATCCCAAACTTTGGACGTCCTAGATGATTTATTGAGTGAGCGGAAAATTTAAAATCATTTGTATTTTATTAGATATAATTAGATATATAGAATATAGATATAGATAGATAGAATTAGATAGATTGTATTTTATTAGATAGATGGATGGTGAGATTTATCCCAAACTTTGGACGGCCCAGATGATTTATTGAATGAGCGAAAAATTCAAAATCAATTGTATTTTATTAGATATATATATATATATATATATATATATATATATATATATATATATATATATATATATATATGGGCTATATGTATATACACTAGGGGTGAGCATGGTGCGGCTTGGTGCGGTTTGAAGTCCAAACCGCACCCGAAACCGCTTAGGTGCGGTTTAAAAAATTCAAAATCGCACCCGAAATCGCTTGTGATTGGTGCGGTTCGATTTTAAAGTGTGCGGTGCGGTTTTAATTAGTGCGGTTTCGGTTCCAAAACCAATTGAAACAACAAAAAAATTTAAGTTTTCAATAAAATTTAACATAAAACTTACATCGAGCAATTAACTTAGTGACAAAGTTGACAATGAGAATTATATCAAGCATGCTTTAAAACTAAAATATGCGCTATATAAAACAACGGAGACTATTCGATAACAAGTAAGAATGTTTATCTAGTTTCCCAAAAATTAAAAGTATATACTGAAGATAGAATAAAATATATTGCAGGGAGGACTAAAAATAATCTATTAGACTATTACAATTATAGCATTGACATTAACCAATGCATCAAGTGCTCGAGTCCCTCAACTATAAGCCCCTCCAATAACGCATCAAACAAATTCAAAATTCTAAAACTCAATTTCTTAATTTTTGACTCTATAACTTCTAACATCTTCTTTCAATTGGTGAAAAAATGACAATGCAAGACTGGGATTTTCTCTGAGCGTGTTCAAGTGAAAAGTAACTTTAGAATTTACTAGAGATAATACATACACATACATGGTGCAGTTTCGGTTTTATGCGGTTTGATTTTGGCTAGTAACCAAACCGGAACCGTAAATTTGGTTATTCAACCCACCTAAAATCGCCACATACGCCGGAACCGTTGGTGCGGTTTTAATTGGTGCGGTTCGTGCGGTTTTTGGTGCAATTTCGGTTCCAATTTGGTTACTTGCTCAGCCCTAATATACACAGTTGTGTATTACACAGTAGGCCTATAGCGACAGATTTTTTGGGTTATAACGACAGTAAACTGTCACTATAGACCAGAATAGCTATGACGACGGGTGAAACTGTCGCTATAGCCCAAAAAATCGTCGCCATAGCCTACTGTGTAATACACAGATGTGTACATACATTTTTCCCTATATATATATAGCAAGGATCAAGTGATACATTTTTCCTTATATATATATATATAGTAAGGATCAAGTGCATACCTCTTATCTTACTCACCCGTGCTCACTCCCTTTAGCGACGGACCCGGCGACGGTTTTGGTCATACAACCATTGTCTATACTTTTAGTGACGGACAACCTATAGCGTAGCTAAAAGTATAGACGACGGTTGTATGATCGAACCGTCGTCGGGTTCGTCGCTAAAGTTGGGTGAGCACATGTGAATAAGATAAGGGGTATAAACTTGATTCGGACCGTGTATGTATGTATATATATATATATATATATATATATATATATATATATATATATATATATATATATCAGGCCAGTGTGAATTTAGGGAGTTGTGAGCTAGCTAGTGGTGAAAGTCGAGCTTTGGGTTTGCGTTTAAAAATTAAGTTCAAATAAATGTTTGAGCTTTGGTTTATTAACTTATCTTAGTTTTTTGTCCTCTGAAAGAGACGTGCACTAATCACAGGCGAAAGCATCTAGCTACTTAATTGAAAAAAAATAAGTTTATCCTCCAAAAAAGGATCGGATTCTGTATATTATATATATATATATATATATATATATATATATATATGAGTAAGGATTAAGTGCATACATTTTATCTTATTTACTTGTGTTCACTCTCTTTAACGTCGGACCCGGCGACGGTTTCGGTCATACAACTGTCGTCTATACTTTTAACGACAGACAACATATAGCGTCGCTAAAAGTATAGATGACGGTTGTATGACCGAATCGTCGCCAGATCCGTCGTTAAAGAGGGATGAGTAAGATAAGAGGTATGCACTTGATCCGGACCGTGTATATATATATATATATATATATATATATATATATATATATATATATATAGTCCATGTCACCAAAATGGCGATACAGAAGGGAAGGAAGCTTCTTCGGGATGTGTGCACCAAAAATAATCTGCCTGTTTTCACCCTTTTGTTTTCAAATATGTATATACATACAATACATACATAGTGCTCAATAAATTTGATACTACAGTATTCATCATTTATTTCTCTGCTCAACTAGTATTCAACATTAATTTGAGATAATCGGGATCGGGAGGGAGGTTCGTTTGTATATATTAACAAATAAAATAAAAAAAAATGCTGAGAAAAAGTATTATTAAATAAAATAAAAAACAGAAACCTACACCCAAGACTGTTTGTTTGAGTTACCAGTTACCACCCTAGTACGCGGTCAAAAAGTTTTCTTAATTATCGAAAGCGGCGGTGGGTAAAAATGAGACGATTAATGTAGACCAATGATGAAATTGGTTCACCTTAATAGTAAAATTTTAGAGCGACAGAGTAATAAATAGGAAACTGAAAAAGGAATTGAAAGATATGCTTCTTTTGTCCTTCTAACTTTATTCAAAATGTTGTGGGGGGAGCTTTTGACAAAATTGGAAGGATATATAAGAGGGGCAGGCATCAGTTATTTCGAAGGTCGAATCATCTGCCTCCTTTTAGTGGAATATATATAATGGCATCTTAATTTGGTATATATATATATATATATATATATATATTCAATTCCAGATCAATTATTGGGTGACGGCTAAATTGAGTTGAGCTCAATTACGATTATACATTGTTAACGCCAAGATCTTTTGTCACGTCCCAATCACAAATGACGTCCTGATCCTGCACAGTAAACACAACAAACACCACAAGCTTGACGGCCGGACCGCCGGGGGATAGCTCAGGCGTGAGAGTAAGTATATATGTGTTCACAAGGTTAACTCAAGAGGATGATAATATCTAGTGTCTGAGAGAATAGTTAGGTGGTGTGTGTTATATTTTGTTACTTACCTCCCTCTTATGATCACAGCTCCCTGCCAACTCTAATCCCGGCTCATCGTGCCACCCATCACTTCCTGACATCTTTTTTCCCCATTTCCGGTCATTTTCGCCGAAAGCATGCACTCAGCCTCCATATTTTCTGTCACACCTTTTTTCTCCGCCCCCCCTCCTATCTCATCCTCATTAATGCCATATAGAAAGGTGGCAGACATAATAGTCAACTATTATTTTGAGTAATGATTACCGGTCAAAGTTGGGCTAAGGGGAAATATGCCTAATGGGTTAATTTGATAAGTAAACCCAACTAATGGAGATGACCCATGCGACCAGATCCAATCTGTATGGATTTAGTGAAATAATAAGTAATTGGGCCCAAAACATCCGGGTCAACCAGGATAAGAATAATCACAACCCAAAGGAAGAGCCCATTAGATCTGGCCCAATAAGAAAAAGGATCATGGCCTAACATACATAATTTACGATCATTACCAACAAGGACATCAAGGTATAAGTAGAAGAGAAAATATATAGAGTGCATGAATGGAACATATATTATATTTGAAATTAAGCAAAACATCACCCAACGGCCAACTGAATACTAAAAATAATGTACGTACTCCATCAGCCTACTAATTCATCAATGGTTTGACTACCACGAGCACAACTTTCAGCAAAAAGGGAGTATAATACCATTAATCAATTAAACTTCAAACAGCCAAAAATACAAAGAAATAAACTCGAATAGAGAACTATTATATATATATATATATGATTTGCATGTGTAAATTATTTTACTTAAAAAAATTTACACATAAATTAACATGGACATGCATACGAAGCGTTGAGATGTAATTATTTAGAGTAATGCTAGAGACAAACTATTTTATAAATATTTTATAAATTGCTGATGTGACATACTCCACCTCAACATATTAATTTACAAATTATTTCAATGTAGTCTTCGACCCCACACAATTTGTTGATGTGGAGTATGTCACATCAGCAATTTGTAAAATATTTGTAAAATAATTTGTGTCTCTAGCATTATTCAATTATTTAAGTCTAGTTAAGGTGTAGTCCAATTTATTTAATGGACCGAATTTAGTATTGACCTACATACATACAGCTTGCACAAATAGTGGAAGATTGTGTTTTTTAATTTGTTGGATAAAAAGATCTAATTTGGGAAGGTATCGATCAGTCATTAATTACAATTATAATGTGATTCTAAAAAGTATTTTTACTCCTAATTGAATTCGGGTGGACATGACATTTATAAATACAGCAATAAGCAAGAGTTTGGGGACATATAATACAAATAAATAATTTGTACTCTCTATATTATTTTAGTGGATTTCTTCTCTCTATCCGTGATTTTTTCTCAATTGAATTTTCACGTAAATTCGCGTGTATTTCGTGAATTTGATTTTATAACAGTATAATCAAACAGTTAGAGAAATTTTAACATGTTGTTTTGACAAAATTTAACGTTAACACGAAGTATAACAATTGACACATTAATTATCCATGCTAGTATTATATGGTACTCCACTAGATAGCTAGTTCTTCAAATTAATACAAACTCTAGCTAGCTAGATAAAACAGACGCATCATGCATGCATGTAAAATTAATGTAAATGGGAAGTTCCTTAAACGAGAAATTTTACCAAAATAGCCCTTCGGAGAGAAACCGAAAAGTGCAAAAAGAAACCTTCACGAGAGAGAACGGAATCTAATCCCCCCCTCCCCCTCTCCCTCCCTCTCCCTCTCCCTCTCCCTCTCCCTTCCAAGTATGAACCACATACACCAAGGTCAGCAACCACCTCAACAAACATTCGCTCTCTAAAAAATAATAATTCCCTAAATCTCATAACTATTTGAAAAATAAAAAATATAAAGAAAAACCGAATCAAAAAGTCCACAATAAAAATAAAAGCAAACGCAACAAAGAAGCAACAACAAATACTTACTTGATCACCTTTACGAGTGGCACCTTCTCCACCATGATACCATGACCACCACGCAGTTTCCCCAGCCGGAGCCCCAGCAACCACCGCCATCGCCCCCAACCGTTCGCAAACTCATCATTGAACTTATCGACGCTCGTGATCTCCTTCCCAAAGACGGTCTCGGCAGCTCCAGTGCATATGTCGTCGTAGACTTCGACGGCCAGAAGAAGAGAACGTCCACTGTGTCCCGGAACTTGAATCCAGTATGGAACGAGAGCCTCGAATTCACAGTCTCCGATCCCAAAACCATGGAATTCGAAGAGATCGAAATCGAAGTCTTCAACGACAAGAAACTGAGCCACGGCAATGCCAGAAAGAATCATTTTCTAGGAAGGGTGAAGTTGTATGGTAGCCAGTTCGCCAAGAGAGGTGACGAAGGATTGATTTACTTTCAGTTGGAGAAGAAGAGTGTGTTTAGTTGGATTAGAGGAGAGATAGGTTTGAGAATTTATTACTATGATGAGATAGTGCAGGAACAGATTCAGGAGAGTGGTCAAAATAATACTAATCCTAATAATGAGCCAACACCTGGGGCGGCGCCCACGCCTGATCAGAAGCCGCAGTTGATGGTAGGGGATGTTTTGGAGTCTCAGATGCCTCCAATTCTTATGGAAGGTTCACAGTCTCCGCCACTTGTGACGATTCAGGAGTCTCCGCCGGCCGTGACGGTGCAAATGGAGCATCATCATTTTCATCAGCAGCAACAGCAGCAGCAGCCGAATTATCAGGATGTACCGCCGGTAATTCAGCCAGAGATTCCACCGGAGATGAGGAAGATGAGTAACGAGAGAGTTAGAGTCCTGAGACGACATAACGGAGGAGAATACTCGCCTAAAGTCATTTCCGGAAAATTATCCGGTGAGACGGATAGAATTCCGGCATACGATCTGGTGGAGCCTATGCAGTATCTTTTCATTCGAATCGTGAAAGCTCGCGGACTTTCACAGAACGGAAGTTCTTACGTGAAGATTCGCACATCCAGCCACTTTGTCCGGTCCAAGCCGGCGAGTTTCAGACCGGGAGAGCCATCGCCAACTCCTGAATGGCACCAGGTGTTTGCTCTCGGCTACAATAAGACAGAAACGGCCAATTCGACGCTGGAGATCTCAGTTTGGGATGGACCGTCGGAGCAATTTCTAGGCGGAGTTTGCTTCGATCTCTCCGATGTCACCGTTCGTGATCCTCCGGACAGTCCTCTAGCTCCTCAATGGTACCGCCTCGAAGGCAGCGACAATCCAAACTCCGGCAGAGTCTCCGGCGACATACAACTTTCAGTTTGGATCGGGACTCAAGCCGACGATGCATTTCCCGAGTCATGGAGCTCAGATGCACCATACGTGGCTCACACACGCTCAAAAGTTTATCAATCACCGAAATTATGGTATCTGAGGCTAACAGTGATCGAAGCTCAAGACCTTCAAATTGCTGCCAATTTGCCTCCTTTAACGGCGCCAGAGGTGAGAGTAAAAGCACAGCTAGGATTCCAGTCGGTGCGGACTAGGCGAGGTTCCATGAACCATCATAGTTCTACATTCTATTGGCACGAAGACCTCGTTTTCGTCGCCGGCGAGCCACTGGAAGACACTCTGATAGTCCTGGTTGAAGACCGTACGGGAAAGGATCCTGTGCTTCTCGGTCATGTTGTTGTTCCTGTGGGATCCATTGAGCAGCGGCTGGATGAGCGCCACGTGGCAACTAAATGGTTCGGGATGGAAGGTGGATCCGGTGGATCATACACCGGGCGGATACACCTAAGGATGTGCCTTGAAGGTGGGTATCACGTGCTTGACGAGGCAGCGCACGTGTGTAGCGATTTCAGACCCACAGCTAAGCATCTATGGAAGCCACATGTTGGGATCTTAGAGCTGGGTATACTTGGAGCTCGTGGATTGCTCCCGATGAAATCAAATACCGGAGGCAAAGGCTCCACCGATGCTTACTGTGTCGCCAAGTATGGTAAAAAATGGGTTCGTACAAGGACAATTCCCGACAGTTTTGAGCCACGTTGGAATGAGCAGTACACGTGGCAGGTATACGACCCTTGCACCGTCTTGACCATTGGTGTGTTTGACAACTGGCGAATGTTTGCTGACACCTCAGAAGAAAAGCCTGATTGCCGTATAGGAAAAATACGCATACGCGTATCTACACTGGAGAGTAACAAGGTGTACAGCAATTCCTATCCTTTACTGGTTTTGCAAAGAACCGGATTGAAGAAAATGGGTGAAATTGAGATTGCGGTTCGGTTTGCCTGCCCGTCATTGTTGCCCGATACATGTGCGGTTTACGGGCAGCCGTTGCTTCCGAGGATGCACTATCTACGCCCGCTTGGGGTGGCTCAACAGGAGGCGCTACGCGGGGCTGCCATTAAAATGGTGGCTGCTTGGCTTACGCGATCGGAGCCGCAATTGGGCCCTGAGGTGGTTCGGTATATGTTGGATGCGGACTCGCATACATGGAGCATGAGGAAGAGTAAGGCTAATTGGTTTCGGATTGTAGCGGTGCTTGCTTGGGTTGTCGGGTTGGCAAAGTGGTTGGATAATATTCGGAGGTGGAAGAACCCGGTTACCACGGTTTTGGTTCATATGTTATACTTGGTGCTAGTTTGGTATCCTGATTTGATTGTGCCAACTGGGTTTTTGTATGTGTTTATGATTGGTGTATGGTACTATCGGTTCAAGCCCAAGATACCAGCTGGGATGGATACCAGGATATCACAAGCGGAAACGGTTGATCCGGATGAGTTGGATGAAGAATTTGATACGTTTCCAAGTTCAAGGCCACCCGAGATAATTAGGATCCGATATGACCGATTGAGAACATTGGCAGCAAGGGTGCAGACCGTGTTGGGTGATTTTGCAACCCAAGGGGAGAGGGCGCAGGCGCTAGTGAGCTGGAGGGACCCAAGGGCTACGAAATTGTTCATAGGAGTGTGCCTTGCTATAACAATTGTGCTCTATGTGGTTCCACCAAAAATGGTGGCAGTGGCACTTGGGTTCTACTACTTGCGGCATCCCATGTTTAGGGACCCCATGCCACCGGCAAGCTTAAACTTTTTTAGAAGACTTCCAAGCCTGTCTGATCGATTAATGTAATGTAGTTTTTTGAAAACAATATTAAACCATAAGTACTCCTACTAGATAAAAAAAAGGTCCAAAATTTGTGGGACTGAATGGGAAAGAGAGAGTTACACAGTTGTTATTACGCTGTTGTTGGTGAAATGTGATGAAAAAATGTGGCTTTAACAACATGGGAAGATGTGAAAAAGTGGGGTGAAGAAAGGAGGGTGGGGCATGTTTTTTGTATTTGTTTGACCGACTGTTGAAATAAGGGGAGAGGAGGGCCTATGACTATGAGGGTAGAAATTTGGTTGCGAGATTGAAGGAGGGAGAGAGAGAGATTTACTGTAATTTTGTTCCCAAAAGCATTAACATTGATTTGCATTCTAACATTTAAAATTGCGTTCTCATGTCATGATTTCCTACTTTCCTTTGCTGTAACTCTGTTATTATTTCAATTTCTTTTTGATATGCTATGGCCTATGATAACCAGATTTCTTATTATTTATAAATAAAAGTTGTCTTTTATTAGCTAGCTAATGGATTAAAATGTAGTGTATTTACTATAAACAGTTGAAAGAGCCATTTACTCATTCGAGTAGGAGGGGGAAAAGAATTCAGTATTTCTTTCATTAACAAATTTTGATTCTAACCAAGCTTTTAATATGCATAAAAATGCCTATAAAACACTAAATTAAGAATATCATTTTTGGACACAAAGGAGGAGGGTTGTTACTTGACAATTTCTTAGTATGTCAAAGGATGTGTATGTTTGCATAATTAACAGTTGCAAGTTGTGGGTGTCAAAGATGTAAGAGCATTAGATTCGGATCAAGCAAATTTAAGGGCGTTCACATTTGTGGCTAAAACAACACTAGTATCCTTTTCCATTAATTTTGTGAGGTTTCCTTTTGCCCTTCTTTTTACACCCCCTAAATTTTCATTTCTGTGATTTAAAAAGCCTTCCCTGGCCTGCAACTTGTCCAGTATTTCTATACTTGTCTCGAGAGTCCAAAATATTGAAATTCCAGGTCGGTCTCGTCGTCTGATTTTCACTACGCCTTGTAGCTTTAATTTTAGTTTGATAGCAATAAATATGGAGTAGGTTTTTAAGCTGTGAAATTTAATTTGATGGCCTTGATTTCCTTTTAAAGGCCTTTATTCTATTTACATCTATATCTATCTAGCTTGTTAATGACTAATGCATCATTTAATTAGTTATACGCAGCACATTTCCCCGGCCCCCTTTTGATTATAATATGACTAGACCAAACCATGGCATCAACCACCAAGTAAGTTATATATATATATATATAGAGAGAGAGAGAGAGAGAACGACTGCTTTTAGTTTGATTTCTAAGTTGGGTGATGAAAATCAATATGTACGTGTTTATTGTGTTCCCAAATTGGTGGGTTAAGGATAAAATAAGCTTTGTGCATTATAAATCTTGTTCCACCTCTAGCCATGATCTTTTGTGGTCGATGAAGTCAGTCCTCTCCTCTTGGACCGGACCATACCAGTCCAGTCGTGAAAAATTATTAATTATTTACAAAGTAGCATGTTATTATTTCTAGCCAGCTAAAGTATCCGACATTTTTTTAGGTGTATATAGGTATTGATTTGTTTTGTATATATTACAAGAAATCGTTTCACACTCGTTTAGCAGTTTTATTAGTAGAGGCCAGGCCTTCAACATCAAGCTGACGTGATGGAAATTTTTGAATGATCTATATATCCAATCACGTTTCAACATTACTATAATGTATTTTTATTTCAATATCTTCATCTTCAATGAGCCTTATATAGTGATGTGATATTAACATTCAAGAGGCTCATCAGCCTTGTTTCAGGAATGGGAGACACGGATGGTTCAGAAAAAAATGACACTGCAGCCAAAGACAAACACGAAAAGAAAGAGGATGGAAAAGGAGAAAAAGGGGGGAAGGATAAGAAGAAGAAAGATAAGAGTGGTACAGAAGGCAAGGAGAAGAAGAAAAAGAATCCTGAAGATAACAAGGATCCAGAACAACTAAAGCTTAAGCTCGAAAAGA
The DNA here is from genome assembly GCA_020205505.1 of Panax japonicus. Taxonomy (NCBI): domain Eukaryota; kingdom Viridiplantae; phylum Streptophyta; class Magnoliopsida; order Apiales; family Araliaceae; genus Panax; species Panax japonicus. Next base: position 7,260,515 of record CM035095.1, on the reverse strand, counting down.
TAAACGCCAAGATGCAAGCCTTGGCTGCAAAGAGAGAAGAAATCCTCAAACTACTGAATCAAGTTGAGGCCAATCCACCCGCCACCCCTAATTAAGAAATCTTTGTTATACATAAAAAGAAAGAATCAAGTTAATAGATTTCCGGTGTAGGAGTGATCTCCTTATTTTGATTTTTTGATGAACGAATTTTCATCTCATAGTATCATAACATGAACCTGTTTAATGGAAATGATAAATGTGTTTTTTTATGGGCACAAGTAGCCAGACAGAACCATCTCATAATGAAGAATCACAAGTATTTATTTAAGAAATCTTCAAGATTCTATGTACAACAACCAACTAATTGATGACTATAGCCATTGAGATCAAACCAAACAGAGCAAACACCTTAAACAACTGAAAGCAGTATGTGAATACCATATTCTAATCCAAAAATCTGCAAACAAGCTTAAAATTGCAAACTAGGAACCAATATGTATTACATAATTTAGATTTGAACTTCTGGAAACAGGCCGGAAAGGGTATAACAATCAATGTGGGACAGAAGAACCCTGAAGAAGTCCATCGCGGATTTGAGCAGCAACATCACGAACTGCACCAGGACCGTGAGGAATGAAAACGGCAGAGGATTTAGAGCTGGCACCGATTTCCTTCATGGTGTCGAAGTACTGGGTGACGAGGACCATGTCCATTACGTCCTTTGCAGTTGTTCCAGGCACGTTAACTGAGAAGCCTAGCACACTGTCTCTCAAACCATCCACAATTGCTTGGCGCTGGCGTGCAATACCCACTCCTGAGAGGTACTTAGACTCAGCCTCACCTTCAGCTCGTTTTATTTGAAGTATTTTTTCAGCCTCGGCCTTCTCTGTAGCTGCCATCCTCAGCCTTGCAGCTACAGAAAATATGAGTTGTATTGAACACTAAATTAAATGTCAGCTTCTCAATTGGTACATAATGTTTTACAGAGAGAGATTACTAACTCCCTTCTTGGATACAGGACACCCTTGTACCCAAATAAATATTGTAGTAAAGATTTTCTATTAGACAGATGAGATGAAATTAATAAGATTGATATATTTATTCAATGAACAGTGTACACCAAATTAGTATAGTTAATACCGATGCACACTAATCTAAAGGAAAAAAAGCAAGGTACTTCTAATGCACAAATTGAACAGCTTTGTAACATGACTGCACAAACAACATTTTTTTTTGACTAAGTATGAACTGGAAAAACAACAAATTTAATTTTGAGTCGGATGGTTTTATTAGCAGAAATGAGCCAACTCAGTGGGATGGCATAAAATAGTCTCCCAAGTCTTAGGAATTCAGAAATGATTCCCATAGAACACTATAGAAGGGGGTATATTTCCGCCACAGTATGCAATTATGCTTTCTAGCCAATTGAGGAACTAAAACAGGTATAAATACTAGGTGTAATCAAGCAGAGATACAGTACTTTACCAGCATTGATTTCATTCATTGCTCTTTTGACATGCTCATCAGGTTCTATATCAACTATTAGTGTCTGAACGATCTCAAACCCATAATGAGACATGGCCTGCAAACAAGCACAAAACAAACATAGTCATGCGAGTCATGACCAGGCCAAGAGTTGGGGTTCACAGTAATAAATGAATGCCTCTATTCAAATAGCTTACCTTTTCGAGTTCTTCTTCAACAGCCTTGGCAATATCATTCTTTTGCTCAAAAGCAGCATCTAGGTTGAGCTTTGGCACAGTACCTCTGATAACTAAATAGAAGGAGAAGGCAAACTAAATTTAGACAATGATATAACTCCCAATAAGCTAAAAGTATCAAAATGCAGATATCTATCTAGTACAAAAATAGTTACGTATATTTCAAGCATCAATTTTTAGGTCCGCACCATCAAAGACATAAGGCCTGAATCTGGGACCGTGTGTTTGTAAGTCGGTAAAAAGCATCATTTGCCTTCTCTGCAAGGGCGCGGTATTGTATGGATGCTACAACATTGACAAATACATTGTCCTAAAAACCAACAAGAATCATTTCAGTTGCAGTAATGTATAAACAAAACGGAACAACTCAGCTTCTAAAAAACTAAACATCTGGCATCCGTATACATATACAAAATCATCATTGATTTCTTTGATGACATCCAATACTGCGGATAGGCAACAAAACAGCGGACAAAGAGGTAATATAACAAGTACTACCTTCGTTTCTAAAAGATTGTCGTTTAAGGGATTAAGAAAGTCATTTAATACTATTATTTAACGATTAAAATTTGTTTGAAATTTCATCACTATCATTTATGTGAAGTTAATTTGTTGGGACATGACAGAAGGTAGAGGTGATATAAGAAAATAAATAATTTATTCTCCTAGAAAGTTGTAAATGTTGGAAATGGGATTTGAATGAGAAAATTGACTCGGGTCGGATCGTGGACTCGGGTCGGGTCGTGGTCGTGACGGACGGGTTTGTGAAACTACGTCGTTTTGACGACGGTTACATGCAAACTTTTTCTATAAATAAATGGTGTGGAGAAAGCATTTCATACATACAAAAATTTCCCTTCCATTTCTAGAAATTTTTTCTGCCCCGTCCCGTTCTGAAAAACCCGTTCTAGAATTCCCGTTTTCCGTTCTGTTCTCTAAAACAGATCCCGTTCCCGTTCCACAATCTGTCCGTTCCGTTCTGAAAACAGAGTCCCGTTCTGTTTCTGCAAGAATCCCGTTTCTGCAGATTCCGTTCCTTCCCACCGTTTTGTAGTGTTTTCCCGTTCTGCAAATCTTTTCCCGTTTTCTGGGTAAGTGTATTCATGCACCACTTTCATGCATCATTATTATTAATAGTAAAGTTCGAGTACATAACATAAATTTTGGTTCGATGAATTCTTAATTTTGTAATGCTACTAATTAAGAATTGAAATCCGTTTTATCTTGGGAAGCAATTATTCAATTAACCCTTAGCATCTGTGGGGGAATAAATTTGCTTTAAGGAGACTTTGTGAATTCAAAGGACTCGGATTTATATTTTTCATTTTTGCATAATTTATTTATATGCATTATTAAATAATACTATATATTACAGTTAACAATCTTAAAGCAAATTTATTAATTCTGTAATTATAGTATTATTCTATCTGATTATTTATGTTAACCAGAAAATCGTTTTAAAAAAAAAAACGTATATATATTTTCGCAACGTTTCTCTGCAGTTTTCACTTGTTAATGTTCTGCAAGAGTATCATGTACATGTACGTGACACGGTGAAATACATGAATATCTTGCATGAGTATTCTGGAAAAAAAAAAATATCCTGCAAGAGTTCCTCTTCTTTAGTATATAATTTTGTATCCTGCATGTATTAATTACTTGTTAATTTTGTATTCATCTATTTGTTTTATTATTACCGTATGTACTAATTTTGCATGCATTCTGTATTTGATTGTATGTTAGTATATTATACAAAATAATTACAAGTTAGCATATTATGCAAAATGATTGCACGTAAATTGATTTATATTATGTTATTATATATATATTCCCAAACTGTAATTAATTGTTTAATATATATATGAGTAATATAAATTTATGTATTCTGTAAATATAGTAGTATTTAATTTATAGAATTTAATTTAACAAAAAATCGTTTTAGAAAATAAACTTTCTGTACTAACAGAATTCTAGAAATTCGTTTCATGATCTATTATGATTTGGTTACATGAATCATTATAGAAAGTTGTAAACGATAAATAAATTGAAACAAATTTTTTCATCTAAAACAACAATTTTTTAGCAAATGAGCTACTAACAATTTAGGAATGAGTAAAGAGAGTTAGACCTTTGTCTTGGTTTCACATCGCACATCCAATTGCTGGACCCTTAGAGAGAGATGGCCAGCCACCTGAAACCCAAGGAACCATGGTAGGCAATGGCAACCCGGATCAAGAACATCATTGAATTTCCCAAACCGCTCTTTAATAGCAACGGTGGACTGATCAACTTGAACGCAACATAAGAGATTACCCATATCCTGTAGCAAAAGCAATTAAAGAATTTAAATTAGCTCTTCCAAATTTATAGGCCTTAATTCATGATGAATCTCCTAGTCAAGTGAAGAAACGATTTTCTCGATCGAATTAAGATGTAAATCTGATGTACAGTAATGATTAGAACTCATATTCCACAAAAGATGCAGGCTACAATAAATTAAATGTATGTGTGTGTGTGTGTGTGTGTGTGTATAATACATGAAAATAGAGACTTACAGTAGAGCAATGAAGCAAATGGGTAGGAGGAAAACTAAACGAAGCAGAAACTAGCTAGTAATACTAATGGCTGGCTGGGAATGATTAGATCAACAAAGTAAACGTTATTTATATAGCATCGAGCAGAGTCCATTTACAACTCATCTTTTCTATTCTTTAAAAAGTACTAAAATGAGGAGAGAAAAAAAAAACTAAAGTAAATAAATTTTTTTTAGAGAAAACGTCTGTTTCAGGGAAATTATGTTTTTCTTTGTTTTTTTTTTCCAAAAAATAAAACTCTAGCATCCTTAAATTTATTATTGATTAATACAGAAGAAAAAAACATATAAATATAAAATAATCTTACGAAGTCAACAACAAGAAGGTATGGATAAACACAGACACAGACACAGCCGCAGGCGAAATTCTTGAGTACTTTCTTCAGTTTGTGCCTAGTATACAGTGTGAACTCCAGTATATTTTATATATAAAATAAGGATTATGATGAGAACTAGTAGTATTATATTTGAAATTTGATCTGAGTTGGCTTTTGGCTTTTGCATTGGGTGGAGGGGGGGCATATGTTCGGATTCTGCCCAAAAGTCAAAGAAGGATTACCACTCCTGCAAACAATAGCTCGCATGTCCCATCTACTGTAAATTAGTTTTAATTTGCAACTGGCTTGGTTTTTGTTTTAAATAATGTTACTACAACATAAAAAAATAATTACATATTCATATTGTGAGCTCCTCATATCAGGCAAGAGTGTATATGAGTATTATGTAACTTTTATTTTATATAATAGTAGTATTGCACTTTTGTTTTAATATAGATAGGTATCATCTCCGTATAAGCATCGTAATCAATTATTCTAATTCATCTTAGTTATTGTATTATGTTTGGGTTTAACTAATTACATGTTTCTTTTATGTTCTTGTCAATGTTCGCCTAATATATACCAAGATGAGAAGATATCGATGCATGAAAGCGGTATACAACCATAATTTTTTTTATATAAAAAAATATTTTTAGTTTTAAGGATAGGGACACAATTTTAATTTTGTTAGAATCGACTGCTTATTTATTATCTCCAATTTAAAGATAATATATTAATTAGCTTACTTAAAACAAATTAACAAAGCTAGCACTCTTTGGTTTTAACAACTTAGTTTTTCATGTTGATGCTTTTTTCTTGTTTTAGTTTTGTTTTTTTAATTTGGGGTAGCCGCGGTATTTTGTATCATATTTATATAATTTCCCTGGCTTATTTTATATATATATATATATATATATATATATATATATATATATATATATATATATCTGCTAGTTTGTATGTTCATTATGTTGTTTTGCTAAGATGTAAACAATAAGCAGTGATATGATCGATTCAAAATTTTAAATTGAGGTGCAGGAGTTAATATTATAAATTATTATATAAAATGTATTACTAAAATATAAAATTATAATTTTAAAAATAAATTCATATAATTAGTTAAATCTTAGAGTTTAACAAATTGAATAAGATCAAAGTTGTGGGCACTGGGCAGGGAGAGAGGGGGCATAAATGTTCTATTATCAAACTTAAGGGGTCTAATGTAATGTACGTAATAATTTTTTTCGTAGATAGCGCTGTGCGAGTTTTGATTGGTGAATATCATGGATCAAAAGATTGCAGAAAGGAAGTTTAGGGTCCAAGGAAATTCAGAGGGAGGGAGAGAAATTCTTCCCAAAATTGGAAGGTTTGTGCACTAATCAATGGCGGCGACAGCAACTTCCTCGCTTGCTTTGTTTAGAAACGTAGAGCAAAGTTTGTTTCCCTCCAGGTCTACAGTTCCTCGTCTCCGTCCAGCCAAACAATCCCCAAGATTTATTGCCATGGCACCCAAAAAGAAGGTACTTTTATGTGCACATATATACATAGTTATAATTATATACAGTTATAAAAACTCCTTGTATCTCCAAGCATGGAATGTAATTAGTTGGGATAATCAAACAGTTTCCCCCCTGTTTGGTTGCCTACAAAACTGGGTTGATGCTGTAAGAAAGTAAAATCCTAATTGGGAGTTTGCCTACAACTTATGAATTTAGTTGATTTAAAATTTGTAATTTTCCACATTAATGAACAGCTAAGTAACTGTGTAATGTTTTGTGGTTCTTAGCAAAGTTTCTTTTCCAAAATCTGTACATGCATCCTTTTGATTACTGATATCCTAGGTAAACTGAGATTCTATTGACTGACGATTGTTATCAGGAACATTAATTGTTCTCCCTCCGTGCCAAAATCCAAATGAGTCTGTTTTTTTTTTTTTTTGGAAAAACAAAATTCACACAATTTGTTTTTATTATTATCAGTTTTAGAATTAATGTCCACTCCCCCTTAAACCTTCTATTTAAATAGTAACCACTCTTACTAGCCTAGTTACTAGTTAGCAAAAATGAGACTCATTTTGGGACAAAGGGAGAATACCAGTGTCATCACTTCTTTTTCCAGAAAATTTGATGGAAGAAAATATCAAAGAATTTTAGTGGTACGAGTAATATTTAATCCTTACTCCTTTATCCAGCTTTTCAAGTCTCACACTTTCTAAGCTAACCAAATGAAATCTCAAAGCTGGTTTTTCGACACTGTCATGACCACACTAGTATACTTTTTTTTGGGTGTGCACATGTGCTTATAGGTCACTAGAGCACTCTGTTGACAGAGTACTCTAATTTGTCTGCATTAATACAGGTGAACAAATATGATGATAACTGGAAGAAGCAGTGGTTTGGGGCAGGAATATTTTATGAAGGAAGCGAAGAAGTCGAGGTGGATGTCTTCAAGAAGATAGAGAAGCGAAAAGTGCTCAGCAACGTTGAGAAGGCAGGTCTATTGTCGAAAGCTGAGGAGCTAGGATTTACTCTCTCATCCATTGAGAAGTTGGGGTTGTTCTCTAAGGCTGAAGAGCTAGGGCTCCTGAGCCTGCTCGAAAAGGCTGCGAGCTCCTCGCCATCGACCTTGGCCTCAGCAGCGCTGCCAATTCTTGTAGCAGCCATTCTGGCTATCGTGTTGATTCCAGATGACTCTGCAGGTCTTGTGGCGTTGCAGGTTGTACTGGGAGGTTCCCTTGTAGTTGGTGCAGCTGCATTGTTTGTTGGGTAATGGGTTTTAGACGGATTACAAGAGATGGATTGAGTAGTTAACCACTTAGGCTACCATCAGGTCACACTTAATTGAGTTCACGAGTGATTATCTGATGTACTGAGTCCGTCTTCTAAGGCTTTACGCATTGGCATGCTTCTTCACTCAATCACTGAAAGGTCACAAGCTCTTTTGAAAAGACCTTCATATAATTTCGTACAGATTGTCTTTGTAATTCTCATGTTTAATTCCGTTTCTGGATATTATTTTTTCTGTTGTTATTACAACAAAAGGTAAGTAGGGATATGTAACTACTCTATCTTCAGTCCAGGAAGAATTTTGGAAAGTTGTGGAGAGCTAGTAGCTCGTGATTTGTTAAGCATTTGTGTATATTTAACTTTCTTGTGAATTAGGGCACAGGTGTTGTTTATTTTGTCTGCTTTATTGTATTACTACAAGGAGGGTAGATGGGATTAAAAGGAGTTTTAAGATGGGGGGTGAAGATTGAATTTTAAGAAAATGGTTTAATAACAATATCCAAACATCGTGTTAATTGAGTATACCTACCTTTAAATTGATGGAGTAGAGAGCAAATTGATGGTGATAATTGAAGGAAACGGCCAAAATAATATGTAAAGAAAGTTGATGATATAAGAGTAAACAGTCTTACATACATATACCACAGCAAGTCAAAATAAACTTTAATCAAAATAAATTTTTATTGTATATTATGCAATTATAATAATTGTATCAAATAAAATTAAATAAATTCAACTAAATTTGAAATATAATTTTACAGCAGGCATCACAATTGCAGAGACCCAAAAAACGGTTACCGAAAATCCTATTTTAATTCCAAATTTTAAATAAAAAATATTGGAAAACATATATGGAGATGCGGGGTATCGATCCCCGTACCTCTCGCATGCTAAGCGAGCGCTCTACCATCTGAGCTACATCCCCAATGGCATTGAGAGTCAATATATATTAAATAATAAAAAATGAAAAAGCATTCATTTTTTACTGATCATTCCTCGCGATCCCTAGGCCAGACTCCAGATGCCGTCCTCATCCAAATTTGAAGCATCAAGGTTGGTCCTCTCTCTCTAGTACTCATATTTACTTCATAGACATTGACGCCTCATGCATATTTGTGAATTTTGTTTGTTTTCTTACGTTGGACTGTTCCTTCTTTGTACAACTTTGGCTCACCTCTACTATGTGTTTCTTTTTCATTCAAATCACTGAAGCCTGAAGGGGAAGCTAATTGTTATATACTCTTATATATCCAATGGATTATTATAATTTTGCTGTAGATGTTCGAATTAATGAGGAATACGTGGGGCTTCATTTCATATTACTAGTTGTTTATCAAATTTGTTGCTATAAACTTTTTCTTGCATATTTTTCCCTACACAATCCTATTACCTTTTCCATCCACTAATTTACTGAGAAAGTGACTATTTTTAGATGGTTAATGTGAGACTCTAAATTTTATGAATAAAGATTTAAATTTTTTGAAATATTTTTTTTAATATTATGGTGTGGATTTGATATAATGTTATAGTTGTGGGTAGAATTTATAAATTTTGCAAAGTATGCAAGTTGTTATAAAATATTCGTTTGGTCAGGGAATATTTTTTTTGTCGGGATTATCCGTACGACGGCACAATCATTGTTGAACTCACAACGGAAGTATTGTCGTAATAAGAAAAATGATAGAATTATCATTTTATAAAAATAACGGCGGAAGTGTTACCGTTAAAACTGTTGAACTACTTGGTAGTAAAAGTACAGTAATACGCGTGGTTGTATAGTATCACACGGTATTTGTTATTGATGCTTACGTGAGAAGTCACTCAGTTATACTCAATTATTGCTACAGTAATTGTTGCATCATATCTCTCATATTATTGATTTGATTATTGTCACAGTATCATCTTCATAATATGATGTATTATTAAATCAATAATTGAGACGACAAAATTATTGTGAGGCCCAAAAATAGGTATACAACACCCATTCTGAGTCGCCAAATACATGGTACAAAAAGCAAACTACAACTTCAATAATACAATTGTCGTGCAAAATACGACAATACATACTGTGAGTTTAAATATAAATATTGTCTTCTAGACAATATTCACACCCAAATAAGTCCTCATTATAATTATTCATACACTATTTTACAGAAATAGTGAGGACAGCTAAAACATCTTTCTAGAACCATCACTCCATACCCCGACTCTATCATGCTATGTTCTCACCTCCTGAGAAAAAAATGGAACAAAAAGGAAAAGGGTGAGCTCAACTAGCCTAGTAAATAATATTATGACTAAGATAATATACAACAAATTATCATTAGTCTTCAACAGGGAAAAATTCGATAGAATGTAATAGACAACAAGTTTTAGATCAACAAATACAGCGAAAATAACAATCCATTAGAAGAGTCACGTAAAGAATGAATTCTACTATCTTCTAAGATTTAAGAGTCCATCATCAATATTTTATCCCTGTAACATCAATCAATATACATCTTTTAATCAAATATTCATCTTTGCACTACAGGCCAAAGATATTCATTTATTTCACCCGTTGGTCATGTTCATCTCAACACTTGTTCATCTTTGCATTACGGGCCAAAAATATTCATTAGTTAATCATTCATCTTTGCACTACAGGCCAAAGATATTCCGTAATATCATCATTTAGGACTGAGGATGATGAAAAATATTTTAAAGAAAATGAATCCAGTGAGACAGAAGAACAAATATTAGGGATTCGTATAATAGTTTATCCAAGATCAATAATACTCCATAATAACCAATTTTGAAGCAAAATTCAAAAATAACGATCAAAACATGGATACAATCAAAGATAGTAGCCAAAATAGACATCTTTGGACAAAAAGGAAAATTTTTATTTTTCGGTGAATAGTGCCGTATGCGTGAATAGTGCTGCTGTATACGTGAATAGTAACCCCGACACAAAAGTTCTAAATTTGATTAAAAAGTTCAGATCAATACTTCGGCATAATGATATTGAAAGAAATAATATCATATATGAAGAAAATAACATTCCTTACCTCAAAATAACGGTACTTCTAATCAGAATATCAGATAGAAAGCCGAAGAAAACTTGTACCGAACAACAACTCTCAAAGTATCAAAATACTCACAAATACGCTCGAGAATCTAGAGAGAAAGAAAACTTGTTTTTGGTGTGATTTTCAATTCTAACATAAGCGTCTATTTATAGGAAAATATTAGAACGCCAAATGAGACTAAATAATAAAACATTATTATTATAAATCAAAAATCTATGGACACCTTTACCAACCAATTTTGAAAGCCATTAGCAGCCAAAACTGAAATTTCATGAAGCCCACATGTTAAAAAAAAATGGGTCACACCCATAATTTAATAAAAACCATTTTATTTTCTGAAACTTCAGTAATTCATAGAAAATAGCCGTTTATCAGAAAAATACAAATTTTATGTCCATTTCGCATGAAATCGAATTCTCTACAAGACAATATATGTATTAAAACTCTTAGATTATGTTTCGTCGTATTTTACACGACTATTGTATAATTAAGTTGTATTTATATTTTGTACCATTTATTTGACGACTCAAGATAAATAATGTATACCAATTTTGGATGCGTCACAGTTAACCTTTGGTGTTTGATGAGTAGTGTTAATTGGTTTATTTCTTCCATAATGTACTCACTCTACTTTTCGCAAGTGGATTGGCATTCATATTGATGTAACTTTCACTGTTGAAAATCTTGAAAGTGGTGTGGACACTTCTTCCAAAAAAGTGTCTGTGTGAAGCATTTGTTGGACATCAATACCTCTTTAACACTCCACTGCCTTATTTTCAGCTTAAAATGTGTACACTTATTTAAGTAGACATTGCCATAACCAAAGCCAAGCAAACCACAACGCATAATTATTGGATATTCAGTTTCATGTCAGTTTAAAAGCCTAGTGTATATTAAAAAGTCCGAATAAAAATTATGATTAGCTGTATAAGTTTGGTATAGACCCATAATCTTGACTCTTGGGTGCTTATAATTTCAATTTCCAAGCATAGTTCCTTAACAAAGTGGATGATAACATGATTCTTCATGGTATTCCTACATAGACACACTTACAATGCTGAAAATCAAAATTCCTGGAGAATTGTGATAAGAGACGCATAATATGCATCATCTAGGTTGATAACTCACCATTATGAATATTTACTGATTTAATCTTCTACTGGCCTTACCTTATTGGAAAGACCATATTAAATAAGTTACATGATAGGGATGATTTGACCTCCCATGACATGCATATTACTTGTATTTCTTATTGATTATCAGGCCTTGTTGATTTGTATTTATGGCAGTCGGCCCAAACGAGATAATGTAAGAAGTTCAATCTGCTTAATACGCACATCAACCAGTAAAATCTTTCTAGGTGATAATGATTTATGTTGCTGCATAGAGCCATGCTGCGTGCCAAAAGTTACTGGTGACATGGTTCAGTATTGATACTAGCACCGAGCTGAGATAGTACCTCATAGCCATTTAGGCCCAGGAGAGAGATGTTGCCAAAGATCTCATGCTAAGTGGAGCCTATGTGAAGAAGAATTCCATCATGCCAGCTAAGCTGAAAAGATCAGTGGATCCAAGGAACAATTATTGCATGGCGACCCAAAGGAATGTGATAGGTAGAGGTTCAGTGGAATTCAGTAGACCAGATTGGGCTTCCACATTTTTTCACTTCATTTCTACCAGAGCTGCAGCTGTCATGGCCACAACAGAGAGGAATAGCCCAGTTCCCATCCGTTGGAGATGAGTGATACCCATTTCAGTTCTGGTTACCTTACTGGCAGATGGGATGATAACATGATTGTACACCGCTGCAAGGACATGATGCAGAGGACAGGAAATACAGGGAGAGAAGCTGGTGGAACCTTTAACAAGCCAATCTTAGTGTTCATGGTGGCTGCTTGTTGAACGGAAAAGGTGGAAAGCTGAGCAAGGCAGCAGTTGAGCATAATGGTTGACATGAAGATTGGAAGGATATTAAGTACTATCTTCACCTGTTCTACTGCTTATTGGTTACTGCTCTATTGAGGAACTTGAAGTGTTCTGCTGTTGTCTGATCTGGTTCTTTTTCTTTATTATGGACTTCTTCCTCACAATATTTGGTTGCGGTCATCTCTATAGCATAGTGAGGAATCTTAAGAAAGCAAGTGTCGAAACCTGTTGCAGTCGAAACCTGTTGCAAACAGAGCTATGCAGTCCTAAAGCTATGTGTAGATCCGCTATGTGATTTCTAGAGCTAGACTAAAGCTAAATAAATGGATCCTACCTTGAACATTGTTGTAATAGGGATTCCTCTGGGAATTCTGTTCCTGTATCTAGTGGAGCGAAGGAGAAAGATTGGGATGGATATTAGTATTATTGCAGTGGAGATTCCAAATCCTCATTGCCAGCCTTTATTGTCCTCAATCCACACCACAAAAGTCACTGCAATTAGTGTCCCACAAGAGTGGCAAAAGACGAAATAATTAAAGAATGTTGATGTCTTCTTTCTTCCCTCTGAAAAGTTCTCATCAAACTGCTCAACTCCATGTGTGGGAAGTGAACCTTTAATCCCACCAAAACCCAACACCGCCAGATAGAAGCCTGCGAGCAGCATTGCTGCTTTTGCACCTTCTAGTTCCTGGCATGAAGTGTTTCAGTTGGTGAACCTGCAGCTTGGTGGTCTCAGCGAAGGTATGTGTGCTTGCACTGTCTGGATTAAAAGACCCTGTTCCAAAGTTCAAAATCAGTTAAGAGAATCTGTGTAAAGATCTTGTATGGTTTTGATGTCAAACTAAGGATAAGTTATTTCACTATCTAGTTCCATGAGTCATGACAATAATGCATGTATTGAAAACATGTGATTTTTATCTGTCAGGGAAGTTTGGCTAATTCAACTGTGTAGAACAACTAGAATATGATTGACATACAGTTAATGTGCATAATCACCCTGTCTCTTGGAAAACAATGTTGACCTTTAACGAATATATTCTGCTACATGAATTTGTTATTTATGTTTCTTTATCAGTTACTATTCATTATGAATATGGTTATGTCCCTACAAGTGGTTTGGACATTTCATTCATAATAATATTGATTACTATGTTTGTTGCTCATGAGATATGTTATCAGTCTGAGCTTGTGGGTGTGTTTACTCCTAGCCTCAACGAAAGTCATTGTACCGGTCATGCTTGTACAAAACCACTTATGAATCATATTCACATATTGACCTTTTCCCTTCTTAACAGGTTATCCAGAGAAGGGGCCTGTTGCCTGTTGGGTCTGGCTTGCCAGCTTGCGTCGCTATTGAATTTGAGTAATGGCCACCTTGGAATGTGTCTGTTGTTTTCTCCTGGAGGTAAGTTTTACCTTGCCTTTTGAGCAAATGGAGTTTCTATACCTCTCAAGTTTCTTTTTTTGCTAGTTCTGGGGAAGATAACTAAGAAAAGAAACTTTGGAAGAGTGTGAAGATGATTAATCCAAGTAGTATAATTTTAAGTACAAATGTGTGACCTATCTATTTATGATAATAAAATAAAATGATTTTTTTAAGCAAATCTTCATAAAAACAGTATGTAGTAAAAAACAAATTAAGAAATAAACCCTTGACAAAATTCATACACCAAATTCGATTAGAGCACTAATCAGATATATGAAATAGGTGGTGAAGAGAGCATCAGATAAGAAGCCACCAAGGACAGATTAGGTTAACATATTTCCGGAAAAAATTTAGAGAAAATGTTAATATGTAGTTAATTTCTTGACAAGAAGAAAGAGAGAAAAAATAATTTAGTATAATTTTTGTGCCATTGAACATGTTTGAGGGTAGTATGGGGAGAAGTCAGTTTTTTTAGCATTCTCAATAGACTAATCTCAACTTCAAAGTAGTTCTGAATCTTATTATCCCCTCTAGAAGGCGGGGTAGTGTTTTGGCCTCATATGAAGAAGAATTGAAGATTGTGATATTAGTCCTATGACATTTGTATATATTCATTCTCACTTGAGACTGCTTATCTAAACCAAGGTTTTAACAGAATTTATTTATGATATTTAGTCCTATGACGTTATCAAGATGCTTAAATTATTTGTGAGATGCACTATTTTTCAGAAATTTAGCAGAGCCGTCTTGTGCAAAAGTAAATTGTTTTTTTATTAGGCAAGTCCCGTACTGGTCAAGGCCAGTCGAGGTGAAGGGGCGGATAAATAAAGACGGTGAGACTTGAGAGAGGAATTTTGGTTTGGTTTGGTTTGATTTGGGTTGGGTTGGGTTGGGTTGGTTGACGCTCAAATATATATTTTTTATTTTAATTTATGTGGAGGAAGAAAGACTACTACTATTTCATTTCTCATTTCATGTGAAATAATTTCAATTTCTAGGCATTGACTGACCTTTCATTAGTCTGAGCCCTAATGACGTGTATCCAAAATCACATCCAAAACACTGTATTATAGAAAAAATTTAATTTCATAAAATATTAAAAAAAATTAGTTGTTTTAAAAAAAACCGTATTTTAATAAAATCCGAGATCTCAGACTAGATCCGAACTCTCTCTCTCTATATATATATATCTATATGTATACAGAGGAGATCTGGTCCGAGCGCTCGGATTTTGCCTAAAAAACGAACTTTTGATTTCAGCCGTGAGATACATCCAACAGCTGAGGAAAGGACAGAGACCTTTTGGAAAAAAAAAAGCAGCAGATCTCTTTTCGGGTCAAAAAAAGGACAGAGACCATCTTTCCCCTCAATTGCGCAAAGCATCTCGCCAGACGAAATCTGGCTCATTCTCTTTCGGGTCAAATCTGTTACACATCTCGCCGGACGAAAGCATGTTCGTTGTTTGAACAATCGCGATTTAGGAGTCTCCCAAACCAAGAACAATCGCGATTTAGGAGTCTCCCAAGGTATTTTCTAATTTCTGTTTGAACCAAATGAATGAAATCTAGAATTTGTGTAGATTTTTCTGTGATGATATATGGGTTGCCTTTCATGCTGTTGGAAAAATCATTGTGGAGATGTGAAGAACATTTAGTTTGCGAGCCATGTAGATTAATTTGTGTGTAATCTTATTGTATCGGATTTTGTAATTTTGAGTTGATTGTTGGATTCGCCTCCACCCAAATGGGTTCATTTTGCTCACAGATTACTTCTCTTCCTGTATCAGGTTTGCTTAACCCTTTGAAAAGCGGTGTTTCAATAACTTATCAAAAAAGGAAAAAAAAAAAGCAGTGTTTCAATATGTCCTTCATGTACATATGTTTTTGCATTTTATGTCTTTAGGTTTAGTTTACCAGGATACTAAGTAGATTATTTCATTGGGTCTCTTGAGCCTTAATTTTAGGTTGTCCTCTTTTATAAAGGGATGATTCGGTTTCAACTGTTGACATCTGTACCAGTTCGTTCATGGACAAGTTTCTTTTGATAAGTCTGTATCATGGAGAAGTATAAATAATGATCAACTGTTACAATGAAAATTAAATTGAGATTTTTAAAACATTGCAATCTTATGGTGGTTTTGATTGATAAGGTTCAACAAAGGCATGTCTACATCAAGCAACATGAGCATTCAAACTCATGATACCTGATTTCGAAACAAGATATCTTATTGTCGCCTGAGAGCTGCTGTGAGAATATCTGAATCAGAGAAGAATCCTGAAAAGCTCTACTATGACTGTCCAAGGGAGAAGGACAAAGGAAAATATAAATTTTGGGACTGATGCAATCTAATTGGGTATGGCGAACCCAACTCCGCTGATGAAGCACACGTGCAGCTGCGCAGTAATGTAGTTTTGGGCGGATGCAACATGTAGAAAGTCAACAGGTGTAATAGGGCATTTCTTAAGGACTTCCAAAATCCAACAAATTGGGACAAGAGTTATGGTTCACATATCTGCCAAGTTGCTCTCACAGTACTGCACATTAGGAGTGAGCAAAAAACGGATAAAACCGAAATACCGAACCGAAATTTTTTAACCGAATTATTTTGGTTTTTCGGTTTTTTTTTACAATTTCGGTTATATCCGAATTATTATTCACTATTCGGTTACGGTTTCGGTTTGAAAAACAGGTTATTCGGGTATCCGAATAACCGAACATTACTTATTAAAAAAATTAATTTTATAATAATATTATAATAATAATAATAATAATAATAATAATAATAACAGTAGTAATAATAATAATAATAATAATAATAATAATAATAATAATAATAATAATAATAATAATAATAACAGTAATTCGATTTTTTTCCGAATTATCGAAATTACAATTCTGTAATTCGGTATTCGGTAATTCGGTTATTGTTAAATTTTGGTTATTAGTTCGGATAGCAAAATCATCATTATTTCGATTTTCGGTTATAACCGAATAGCTTATTCGGTTCGGTTATAACCGAATGATCACCCCTACTGCACATACCTAAGTGTATTGAGTTTTAAGAGTTCTCAAGTAATGCGCAAGCCTTATTCACTCTAGGTTGTAATATGAGCATATGTTTATATATATATATATATATATATATATATATATATATATAAACATATGTATATATATAAATAATCATCCGTAGCAAACGTTTGCTACGGACATTGTTCAACAAATAAGCTCTCATCCGTTGATCTAGATATTTAATGGCTTAGATTGGTCAAAAATTTTACCTGCCGCTACAATTTGTAGCGGCAGTCCCTTTTCCATTTTGCCTTTAGCCTTTTTACATTACTGCCCCTATCATTTTAATACATGCCTGCCGCTACAGCCTGTAGCGGCAGTGTGGGTCTCAGCCATATGGCCATAATGTAAAGATAAGTTTGTATTTATGTATACATAATGTAAAAATAAAAGATAATGTAAAAATAAATAATGTAAAAATAAAAGATAATGATAAGATAAGTCTAAATAAAAGATAATTTTTTTTTATAAATACATAATATAAAAATAAGATAAGTTTAAATAAAAGATAAATTTATCTTTTATAATAAGATAAATTTATCTTTTATAATAAAATAAATGCACAACACTATAAATTTATTTTATAATAAAAGATAAATTTATTTTATAATAAAAGATAAATTTATTTTATAATAAAAGATAAATTTATTTTATTATAAAAGATAAATATATTTTATTATAAAAATAAATTTATTTTATTATAAAAGATCAACGGATGACCATATGGCTGAGACCCACACTGCCGCTACAGGCTGTAGTGGCAGGCATGTATTAAAATGGTAGGGGCAGTAATGTAAAAAGGCTAAAGGCAAAATAGAAAAGGGACTGCCGCTACAAGCTGTAGCGGCATGTGGAATTTTTGACCAATCTAAGCCATTAAATGTCTAGATCAACGGATGGGAGCTTGTTTGCTGAACAGTGTCCGTAGCAAACGTTTGCTACGGATGATTACATATATATATATATATATATATATATATATATATATATATATATATATATATAGGGTCTCCATCCACAACAACCGGTTGTTGGAGAACAACCCATTTTGGCTAGCCGTTAGAGCTTGTACCGGCTTATAAAAAAAATATCTAAGGCCGGTACAAGCTCTATCGGCTGGCCAAAATGAGTTGCTCTTCAACAACCGATTGTTGTGAATGAAGACCTATATATATATATATATATAAAATCTTCTTTTTCATTAAAGATACCATACCACCATGGCACCATATCATTTCCTTCACGTGCGTAGTGTAGATATTTTTTTTACGAATTTCAAATTATTCCAAACATATGAGATAGAGACCGGAGAGAAGGGATGGGATGGATATCGGATGCCTTTGTTCTTGAGTGAGTGTCTCTCATATACACCGAAAATATACTCTCTCTCTCATAATAAAATTTTTTATTATTATTTTGAGTAGTTCTATATTAAATATTCACTTTCTTTTAATAATTAAATTTTTATATATTTTTTTCTATTATGCTCGTAATATTAAATATTTTATATTTTTTTATTCTAATTCTCTCTCTATATTTAATAAGTACGGAGAGAGAATATTTTGAATTGAATAGCTAGAAAGTCACTCTCTCACCTACATTAAAAATAATTAATGACATTATTATGGATAATTTTGTCATTTCATTTTTCTTCTTAATATACGTGAAAAGTCCACCAAAATTTTTATCTTGGAACGGAGGGAGTATTAAGAAATTTGTCACGCGCATGTAAAAAAATTAGTCTCTCAACTCACTCAATTAATATTTAATAAGACTGTTCACTTTCCTTTGTTTTTATAAGATCCCCAAATAATCATCGACTTTAATTAAGGTTTATGTATTCAAAGAATTAATATATTGACAACTAATTATGTTCAAGTATTCCTTTCAAAATTATAATAGGAAAAAGGGAGAGAGAAAAAAAAGAGTAGGTGGGAACATTATAGAGCCATTGATCTCATTCCACTTTCATTTTTAATCATTTCGGTTTAAAATATATTTATTATTTTAATTCTTTAAAACATCTTTAAATTTAAAATAAACTTTAATAGTATAAATTATTTTAAAAGTTGTCATATTGTGAACTGTCCCTCGGCGTTCCTTCTTTTTCTGAGTAATAGCAAAAATAATAATAATAATAATAATAATAATAATAATAATAAAATAAGTTAATAATAGTACTAAAATCTAAGGTAGTACAAATAATTTGAAAAGACACAAGGATTACATTTGTGATATATTACTATTAATTTTAAGTGTCGTATTTATTTTTAAATTTGAGCTTGGGACTATTAGTCTATAAATTATAAAATATCTTAAGATGTGAGATTATTTAATAATATGTTCTACTATGTATTATAATCCTTACTATTTGAGATTAAAAATTACTAGACAAAATTAACCTCAAATTTTTTTCTAAAATGACCATAATATCATGTTCTATCCCTTTATCAATCTCAATAAATTATATAATTTAAATTATAACAAGCCAAGGGCAAATTATAAAATAAATAAAATGGACAAATTGACTGCATAAAAAAGCTTCTTTGACCAAATCATTCAATTATTGGCTTGATAACTTTTATTTATATCTTACTGTATTTAATATAAATAAAATAAAATGGACAGCTCCTCTCTTAAAAAAATCTTATTGTATTTAATATGACCAAAATTATATGGATGACTAATCACTTCATTTTAAATTGTATATTTTATAAATTTTGTCAATGTAAATTTAAAAAATATTACTACTAAATAGGACATTTTTTGGTTTTAAATTTTTCAATAAATGATGCCAATTTATATTTAAAAAAAATGTATCAAAATGATATTTAAAAAGTCAATATCTCTTCAATGAAAATTAAAATTTAAGGATAGGCAGATTTTTCAAAATGTTATTCTTAAAAAAATGATATGATTATCTAATTTATTTTAAAATAAATTTCAAGAAAACAATCCTAGACTATAACAAATGTTAAAACTTAAACGATAGTACTTTCATTAATTTAAATTACGCGTGTACAACATAAATTATTTCGATAAAATTATAACCTTATTTAAAAATAAATTATATAATTGGTATTGGTGAGCATTTGATTGAATAATATAACCACTTATTTAAAAAAATTTAATTAATTATTCATTATTTTTTGATGTATAAACAAGTTTAAAATATATTATTATTGGTAAATGTATAATAATCCAAACAATATTTTTTTATCCAATTTTTTAATTAATCTTAAAGAAAAAACATAACATGAAATTATTTTTCTCACAAAAAATAAATATGTGACTAAGACTATTTAATTAATAATCTTGAAATTATAATCCTAACAAATAAATATTATCAAGGACTTTTATATAAGTGTGTGACTCATTTATAATTTATATGAAAGATCTTGTAGAATTATTATTTTTAATTGTATAAATATCAATTCCCTTAATTTGTTGACTTATTGGTTTGTAGAGTATTTCTCTTGTATGCGGTAGTTGTCCATTGTATGTCAATTTCCAGCCATGTAAAAAAGTAAGGATAATAATATATACCGTGAATGTTTTATGTCGATAATTTAATTATGAATTATGTGGATAAATATTAATAATAATTTATTTGAAAAGATGTATAATAAATGGGATTTTTTTTATAGTTCTTACAAATTCATGTATCGATAATCTCGCAAATGTAAGTCAATTTATCGCCCATTTCATTTTTAAACTTTTTTACAATTTTTTCTTAAAAAATATTTGTTCCATATTTATTATTAAATTTAATTAGTGTTTAATTTAATGACGAGGACATGATAATTACACTATATTAAAAAATTTATGTCATTTTGGATTAATAATAAAATATAAAACTGAGATTTTTAAAAAAAATTTTACTTTTATTGATTTATGGGAAGTATTCATAATAAAAAATAGTAGCAAAATTGTTATATTTACTAAACTATATGTCCTACATGTTTTACTAACAATTTTATCCCATTCATTTCTATTTCATGATAAGAAGAATAATCTCCATGTTACAATTAAAAATAATAATATTCTCCCTCATCCCTCCTCTCTCCTCCCTCCTCTCCCTAAAAATCTAAGAATCCAAGCTACCGGAGAGTTTCAATTCTGACAACTCTCCCATAATTCCAAGCATCTCTTCTCCTTCTTCCCCTGTACCCAATCCATCAAAAATAAGAAAAAGAAACGCACACAATTTTGGGTGTATACTGCTATTTTCTGGGTGTGATGATGGGAGCTCACAGCAGGTGTTCACATACTTCGCATATCACAGAGATCATCATCACCAGTTTTTTCCGTCACAAGCTCTAGAACAAACAAAAATCAACCTTTATATATATATATAGCAGAATATATAATTATAACATCGGGTTATTGAAATCAGAGTCATCTGATCTTCATTTAACCAATCGGTCTATGCCAGATTAAAAAACCCGCCATAACAAAATATATCGCTACTTTCCATGGCGGGTCGGAGGTTACTCTACGGCGCTCCTGTTGGATCCAATATGAATCAAAGGGCTCCTTCTTCTTCTGATTCCTTCTTCCTTTCTGCCTCTTCTCCTTCTTTCGTCGGTAAATTTCACTCTCCCTATATATACATGTTTCTTGAATATTTGTGTCCTTCACTTCTTTATTTTTGTAGTTGTAGTTTGATAGTTGTTTTTACTAATTATGCAACTAGGAAAGTCTTGAATTCAATCTTAATATCTGTATCTTCTTAATTCTTTGCTATTCATTACAGTGATGTTTCTGGATCCATTTATATACAATTGTTTGCGATTGTTTCAGTTTTCTCTGGTGTGTTTTAGTGTCTCAACTCAGTTCATTATTAGCAACAGAACTTTATTCTCATTCTATTCCTTCTATTTGTATCTTTGTATCTGTCATTAATACAGTATTAGATACTAGATAATCTTCTTCTCCTAATCCTTTAAATTATTCTTATGAGTTCAATCTTATCGGGTAATGTTGTCCTTGAATTTTTTTGACTTAAAGGAATGAAATAGGCATATAGCAAATTATGGGCAACACTTCACTGGGTTTACCTTCACCTTTCTTATCCCCCCCCCCCCCCACCCATGTTTGATTCTACTTAACTGTGCGGCAAGTAGGATATGTATGTCTATTAAATCTTTCATACTACAAGACTTTGACTCATACAAATGCGGATATATAAATAATATTGGGAGTCTAATGGCTGCTGCATTGGTTGGTTCTTCTGATGTTTTGGTTCAGGGTCGAGATCTATGGTTAGCTTTGAAGATGTTAATGTGAGAAATCGTTCTGCCAGGTTATTCTTTCGGTCTTTTGATCAAGATGAGTATGGGGATGAGGACTTTGATGAGTACTTTCATCAACCTGAGAAGAAGAGGCGGCTTAAGGCTGATCAAATCCAATTTCTGGAGAAGAGTTTTGAGGCAGAGAACAAGCTTGAACCAGAAAGGAAAATTCAGCTTGCGAAAGACCTTGGTTTGCAGCCTCGGCAGGTTGCAATATGGTTTCAGAACCGCCGAGCACGTTGGAAGGCTAAAACAATAGAGAGAGATTATGAGGTATTGCAAGATAGCTACAACAGCCTCAAAGCCGACTATGACAACCTCCTTAAGAATAAGGAGAAGCTAAAAGCTGAGGTGATGACCTCGTTTTATGAAATAATTCATATTTTCTTGTACTCTTAAGTTTTGACACTGCTGATGAAATGGCTCAATGATTTGCAGGTTCTAGACCTGACAGAAAAGTTGCTTCTCAAAGAGAAAGAGAAGGGGGGCTTGAAATTTGTTGATAAGCAAACACTGTCTGAAGCACCGCAACAAGAACACATTGGAAATGAGGTTTCTGGTTGTGAAGCAATCGAAGACTCAATTGTGGCTTGCAAGCAGGAGGATCTTAACTCGGTCAAAAGTGATGTATTTGAATCGGACAGTCCACATTACACCGATGGAATTCACTCCTCTCTCTTAGAGCCAGGTGATTCCTCGTATGTATTTGAACCAGACCAGTCAGATATGTCTCAAGATGAAGAGGATAACTTGGGCAAGAACTTGTTGCCTTCACTAGCTTATGAGTTCCCGAAAAATGGAATCAATAATTGCCCTGACCCGCCTGCAAACTCTTGTTATCTTGGCTTCCCAGTTGAAGAAGATCACCCCTTTGGTTTCTGGGCTTACTGAGTTATCATGACGATTGGTATATATCTTGTGTCACTCTTTATCTTTGTCGGTGTAAGCAGGCTATTGTGGTCACTATTGTAAGCAAATAAGTCCAACCTGTGTCATGATTGTGGTTTCAGGTGTGGTTATAAATAATGGTTTTTCTCATTCTGTACACTTTCTTTTTTTCCTTAACCTTCTCCTGTATTTTCACTTTTCTTATTATTGTATGGAATATATAGCAAGAACTTAATTAGTATGGCATGGCAGTGTTGAGAATTTGGTCTCTGGTTCTGATATTCTAAAGGGCAAAAGAGGCTCATGAATAGCCGAGAGCGAAGTATGCATTTAGTTGGTAGTAACTACATATGTGCAAGTGATGGCCACAACTTTCCCTGCACCCTTATTGGAAAAACATTGTTAATCTAAAAGCTGAGCTTATTAGACTAATTAACATTGTTGTTGGGAATAATAGTTATTCTACCTTTTGTCTATGCTTTTCAGTTCATACCCGTCATACTCTCTAGGGGTAAATTACTTGTTGATTTGACTGTTGTACACCATACCTGTAGGTGAGTTTCAATTTAAGCGTCTGTCCTGAAAAGAGAAATGGAAGTGTAAAGTTTCATGAAATCCTTGTGAAACCAAAATCATCTCTCCGGTTGGGGGAATAGCCAAGTGTAAGGGTTGAGCACTGTACAGATTTAATTAGTCATTAATTGTTTCTGGTATCTATCCATCTATCCAGTCCGGAGCTTAGCTGCTAATCTTTCAAACGTAACTTTTAGTTGCGTGCATGGTGCAAGAAATTCAAATTTTGCATTATGATTTTAGTTTTATTTTAAAGTTTATAAACGGTAAACGTTACTATGATAATACACACGTGTATTGTATTCCATGTGATTGGGTTTTGGAAGGCCATTGACCAAACTACTAATACACAAGTTTCGTCAATGACTTTTGCTTATTATACATATACGTGTATTGTACGAGTGACGGTCACGTTTGATCTGTCCTTTTACTTTTGGTTTTATTTTGACAACTTTATCTATCTACTTCAACAAAAACAAACAAACAAACAAAAATTACTACCAGGCCATGCTCATCACGGGAGTGGATACTACCCATTACCCAATTCCCGTTCTGATCTCATTGGTTGATTACTTTATGCTTGTTGGGTATGTCGTGTTAGTATTTTGGTATTGACCAATATAATGTAGACACGCAGGTCAGGAGGTAATTATTTTTTTGCGTATCAGCAATGTATTAATTAATTGAACTTCATAATAATCAAATCCCTAATTTTTCAAGCAATTACGATTAATTATTAAAATTTGAGTAATTAAATGCAACTCAAGGATGGATTAACCGGATCCCTAATGTAACTTTTCTCAGATTATAACCCCCACAAAGAAATAATAACAAATAAAAGGGACTAACTAATTATAGGTCGCATTCTCTTTATAAGTATCAGTTTTTAATCTTGTCACAAATTGTTTTCTTTAAGTTGAACACTTTCTGGACCCGCAAGCTTGACCACGGCAGAAGGTGAAACGCTGTTCACCCTAATTCCATGCACTCCCAGCTGCAGGCTAGCTGACCGCACAAGCCCCAGCACGGCGTGCTTTGTTTGACATGACATAGTCCGTTTGCTTGCTTCCGCCCTTGCTGCCAGCTAGGCTCCCCATGCAAACAATGCTCCGATCCCCATCACGCGCTGCTCCACAATGGCGTGTGTAGCGATGCCACGGACGTTGATTGCGAAAAGGCGATCAAATTGTGACAGATCGAGGTCTAGGAGGGTCTGATTAGAGAGCTACTTACGATTCCTGCATTGCTGAACATTATGTCGAGCTGTCTACAAGTCTGGACAGTGAATTTTTTCCATGGATTTAACTTGTTTTTCGTCTGCAACATCGCAATGGAAGTAGGCCTTTTTCATCTTTGGATATCTGCATGCGAATTGCGATGACAACGTGTGCACCATGATCGATCGGTGAAGAGACGTGCAGTTTCCTCCCCGATTCCACTTGCCCCTCCACTTATTATGGCCGATATGCCTTTTAATTTCTGTTGGTTTATATATTTTGTGATTTTAATAATGACAATATATTTGGGTTTGTGTAATGATCTTATTTGGGCTAATGGGTTTATTAAATAATATAATTCGTTGCTTTGTATGATGAACCATTTTATATTATTTAAATTGATTGTATTGGATTATATTTTGTTAAGGTTGTTATTATGTTAAGTGGTTGTTTTAATATTTGAATCAGTATATATTAAGGAGTTGGTTTAGGTGAGCAAGTTATTTTAATTAGGAGTCTTTCTCTCCTTATATTATGGTATTCAAATTAGAAAGGAGTCTTATAAGGAATTTGTTTAAAATATGAACTGCTTTGGAATGAATCTAATCTTATCAGATATTATCCTTTATTCCTTGAAATCCTATCTCTATACCAACTGTGATATAAGATATTCCTGCTAACCATTTTTATTATATCCGTTGGTCTCAAGTATATTTTTCAACATTTGTTGAGATATTTAAGCTAACAAAGTTTTATAGCCGTTTGTCTATTCTATATATATATATCTTCTTGGCTAAAACAGGGAGACACACAAGACAAGAGAAGTATACATCAATTCAGTGGAATCAAAGTAAATATCAGTATTATACAAAGATACTTCCATAGAGAGCTATCAACGTTTATTTTCAGCAAGTTTTGTTATATAATTTAATTTTTGGTTGGAAATAAGTGTCCTTTGTAATCATATATTTCTTGTAACGAAATTTGAGTTCAAGTCTTGTTGGGCTTGGTCTATCTAGCAATAGATAGGTTCTGTTCATAGAAAGCTTTCAAGGTTGCAGAGGTGCAAAGGTCTCAGTGGTGAGAAAGGTTGCAGTGGTGCAAAGGGGGCAGAGGTGTCCATCGCAGTGGAAAGCTTTATTTGAACAGGGAGTTCTTTTTATTGTATTTAATTGAGTATTAAGTTTAATAAAAAGAGTCTCCAATACCAGTTGGTATTGGACGTGGATTAGGCTACTAGACTAGAGGATAGGGGCTGAACCACGTAAAAAATCTTGGTGTGATTTACTATTGTTTTGCTTCTATTCTTAGCTTCTAATATTCTGCCGAACTTTTGTTCACGTTGAAAAAAGTTTTATACTAATACGGACAGGTATTAGCTGTCCGTTTTTAACAGTTAAGAATATAACTAATACGGACAGGGTTAGACCGTCCGATTATAGGCTGTTTTAGTAAACTTTAAAAATTGGCCACTTTAGATCACTTCTAAGTATTTACACCTATTCACCCCCCCTCTAGGTGTGCTTAATTACAGAATTACATTTGGTATCAAAGCAAGGCTCTACTAATATTGATCTTTGCAGGTCGTAGGGAAAGATCCTATGGCACACCTCAGTTATCAAGAAGGTCTATCCACAAGCCGACCACCTTTGTTGTTCGGAAGTGAAAACTTCAACTTTTGGAAGTTCAGAATGAAGATTTTTCTTAAAAGAGACCCATGGGAATGGTGGGTTGTTGAAAATGGACCTGTCATTCCTAGACATGACGATGGCAAACCAAAGGCTCTCATGGAGATGGATGCAAACGAAAGCTATATGTTTTCCTACAACTCAAGAGCCATGAACACCTTGCTAAGCGGAATGGTCCAAGTTGAAATTGATAAAGTATCATCGTGCAACACAGCGAAAGAAATGTGGGATACTATCTTGACAAGCCACGAAGGTACTTCCAAAGTCAAGGAGGTTAAGTTGAGTATGCTTATGCAAGACTATGAGCTATTCAAGTTAGAAAAGGATGAAACAATTAATGAAGCTCAAGGGAGATTTCTCACTCTTATGAACTCTCTAAGTATGCTCAACCGGAAAATTGATCAAAGGGAGATAAATAGAAAGATACTTAGAGTCATGCCCAAACGGTTTGCATCGAAAGTCACAACTCTCCAAGACTCACCAACAATTAGTACGATGGAAACTCTCACTTTATTTGGAGAGCTTGAAGAATTTGAAAATCAACTAAAGAGGTATGATGAAGAGGATGAAGCACCAATAAAGAAAACATTGGCACTTCAAGTCGAGAGCAATAATGAAAGTCATCACGAAGATTTTGATGAAGAAATTGAAATGCTCTCAAGAAAACTCGAGAGACTACTTCAAAGAAAGAAACAAAGGAAAAATCAAAAAAGTAACTCAACTCCAGTGAGTAAGTCCAAAACGGAGCAAGAAGAAGAAACTGTCCAACTCTGTTTCATGGGACTAGAAGATGATGATCAACTTGAGGTAACAAATTTTCATGAAGCTTCTAAACTATCTATGCCTGATTATATTACTTTACAAAATGAAAATCAACAGCTCAAAAAGAAAACTGCTTATTTTAAGAATTGTGTAGATGAGCTAATGAATGAAGTTAAGACGCTTATTAAAGAGAGAAAAGAAAATGAATATCTTAAAAATGAAAATGAAGTGTTAAAAGAAAATTTAAAAATGAGAGATGCATGCATAGATGCTTTTAATGATGGAAAAATGATGTATATGCAACATGATGATAATGTAACAAATGCAAAAATAGCATCTTTAAAAAATGATCTTGCTAAATTTGTGCAAGGAGAAGAGAATTTAAATATTATGTTAGGTGCACAAAGGTCTAGTCTTGATAAACAAGGAATTGGGTATAATCCTGTTAAAAATGTGAAAAATAGAACAAATGATAATATTAAAATGATTAATAGTAAACCAAGGTCTAAACCACTTTATTGTTCACCATTTGTTACTTGTAGAAAATGTGGTTTTAAAGGTCATTTTGATTCTAATTGTAATAAAATTAGAATAAAACAAATTTGGGTAAAGAAATGTGATTTATATGCTACTAACCCAAAAGGCCCCAAGAAGATTTGGGTACCAAAAAGGTAGAGACTATTTGTTCATTTTGTAGATGTCTCAAGGTCAAAAAGGAGACGAATAGTAGATATCTATAAATTATTTGGTGGAATCTGTAAGTACCTTATATTTTTTTTAATAATGTTTTAATTAGATATATGGATTTTTTAACACAAGGGTTCATAATATTATTTATTCTAAAATTTTTATTGTGCTAAATGTTCCATATTTAATACTCATGACAATCATGATGAGGAATCTGTACTTGTATTTTTTTTTGAACTTAACCATGATCTGTCAAAGGAAGAGAATGAGGATTCTGCAGGAAATGACAATTTAATTCGTGGAAGCCAAACTGCTAAATCTGGACAGCCTAAGCCGTCCGAATCAGAAGGAAATATAGCTGAAAACCGACAGCCTAAGCCGTCCGAATCAGAAGGAATTACAGCAGAAAATAGACAGCCTGACCCGTCCGTTTTAGTAGAAAACTCAGACATGCAGACACCACAAAACAGACAGTCAGACCCGTCAGATTTAGAAGGAAATTCAGACGAACACAGTGATGCAAAATGTGACATACCACAGACTGAATCCAACAAACAGATGACCACTGCCAAACTTCCTAAATCATCTCAAACTATGAGAAATCATCCTCCAAACTTGATCATAGGATATCCCGACACATTGGATGATCAAAAGAAGTGTTTTTGAAGAGATTTGATTATGAAAATTCAAAATCGAAAACTTCAAAGCACATCTAGCGAGCTTACTATTGGTAACAACAATATTGATATATAGGTAACAAATCACAAAGGTATGATCGTATTGTTTACTTGATATATGTGATTTTCTTATAAACTTGCTCCAATGATATTCTTTATCTTTGAACTTATTCTTGACAAATGAGGCGAGATAACTATTTAGCTAAATTGATATGAAATAATTTTTGTTGATAACAAAGGGGGAGAGATATTTGGGTAATGATGATTATGTTTTAATTAACTTATGCTTAATGATTTTTTTTGATAATGACAAAGGGGGAGAGATATTGGTATTTGAATTAGTATTCATGTTGGTAGTGAGATACTATATTGTGCTAATATATGAAATGATGGTTATTGTGTCATTTTGTTGCTCCTTAATATGCATAAATTTAGGGGGAGCCTTATAGATAGGGGGAGTATATAAATTCAAAAGATAATATATTGTCATCATCAAAAAGGGGGAGAATGTTGGTTTATATATTTTGTGATTTTAATAATGACAATATATTTGGGTTTGTGTAATGATCTTATTTGGGCTAATGGGTTTATTAAATAATATAATTCGTTGCTTTGTATGATGAACCATTTTATATTATTTAAATTGATTGTATTGGATTATATTTTGTTAAGGTTGTTATTATGTTAAGTGGTTGTTTTAATATTTGAATCAGTATATATTAAGGAGTTGGTTTAGGTGAGCAAGTTATTTTAATTAGGAGTCTTTCTCTCCTTATATTATGGTATTCAAATTAGAAAGGAGTCTTATAAGGAATTTGTTTAAAATATGAACTGCTTTGGAATGAATCTAATCTTATCAGATATTATCCTTTATTCCTTGAAATCCTATCTCTATACCAACTGTGATATAAGATATTCCTGCTAACCATTTTTATTATATCCGTTGGTCTCAAGTATATTTTTCAACATTTGTTGAGATATTTAAGCTAACAAAGTTTTATAGTCGTTTGTCTATTCTATATATATATATCTTCTTGGCTAAAACAGGGAGACACACAAGACAAGAGAAGTATACATCAATTCAGTGGAATCAAAGTAAATATCAGTATTATACAAAGATACTTCCATAGAGAGCTATCAACGTTTATTTTCAGCAAGTTTTGTTATATAATTTAATTTTTGGTTGGAAATAAGTGTCCTTTGTAATCATATATTTCTTGTAACGAAATTTGAGTTCAAGTCTTGTTGGGCTTGGTCTATCTAGCAATAGATAGGTTCTGTTCATAGAAAGCTTTCAAGGTTGCAGAGGTGCAAAGGTCTCAGTGGTGAGAAAGGTTGCAGTGGTGCAAAGGGGGCAGAGGTGTCCATCGCAGTGGAAAGCTTTATTTGAACAGGGAGTTCTTTTTATTGTATTTAATTGAGTATTAAGTTTAATAAAAAGAGTCTCCAATACCAGTTGGTATTGGACGTGGATTAGGCTACTAGACTAGAGGATAGGGGCTGAACCACGTAAAAAATCTTGGTGTGATTTACTATTGTTTTGCTTCTATTCTTAGCTTCTAATATTCTGCCGAACTTTTGTTCACGTTGAAAAAAGTTTTATACTAATACGGACAGGTATTAGCTGTCCGTTTTTAACAGTTAAGAATATAACTAATACGGACAGGGTTAGACCGTCCGATTATAGGCTGTTTTAGTAAACTTTAAAAATTGGCCACTTTAGATCACTTCTAAGTATTTACACCTATTCACCCCCCCTCTAGGTGTGCTTAATTACAGAATTACAATTTCTTCATACACAAAACTGGGTTTTGTAATCCTCAAAGAGAGCCGTATGAATTTATTCAAATTTTGTAACTTAGCTCATCAAGAGTCAGGCTTATAAGTATGTTCCTTTGAAAATAATTATGAACAATTTTTATTTTTTTTAAAAAAAGCATCAACAGATAGGGGAGGGCGATTAACACATTAACATAACTCAAAATTTGGAAATAGCCTTGCAACTAGAATATATAATGGTTAATCAGTTCAAACATTGTCCGAGTGGGAGTCATAAAACCCATATCCTGGTCCATAAATATTGGGGTTTGAATCAGTACTGCACCTTGCAGCTATTTCTAGGATCACTTCCACAGCTTCTACATCTGCGTCATTGCACCTTTTGTCTTCCAATCGATTCTCTCTCACTAGGGTATTCATCTGTGAATTTTCCAATACAGGTCAAATCCATATAAATATTATATGAAGCACATAATTCAAGAACAGATAACTAGTCATTACTAGATATTTTTATAATGTTTCGTGGAGTATCTGTAATACCCGCAAAGGAAATAGGAATCAAATGTGGAGAACATATATATATATACCCAACCAACAACATTTAAGCCTTGCTTTACAAAGGTAGGAAGGATCAGTAGGCCTCTTCCCGGTTACAAGCTCTAACAAGAGAACTCCAAAGCTATACACATCCGACTTCTCTGTGGCCCTGCAGATACTCTGTTCCACAAGCAGCAAATACTAGATATTAGTACTAGCAATAAACGTAAGCAATAGCCTTGACCAAAATTCCACAAAACTATCCAAGTAGTCTTTGAAATATTTGATCAAGCTAACCCTTGGAGAAAGCTTCAAGATAATAAAATGTCCAAGAAAATGAATTGGATGAGATGCCGTACCTATCATAAATCAGAATTCAAATAATGTTATTTTCATGGCACATATATTTCCCCATTATCTATGAGTAATCTTATAAATTGAACATTCTAATTTGTGAAATTTATGTATAGCCATCGATGTATAAATAGAATGAAATCCCTGTAAGATATACTTGTGCACCATAATAAATTTAGACAGAACTATATGAATAGGAAGGATTGTAGTTGTATATAATGAATAAGTAGGTAGGCAGTGGCGAAGCCATAATTTGGCTAATTTGTTAATATAATATAAATTAGATTATTAATTATTTTAAAAATATTAGAGGAAGATGCATACACAACGAGTAAAAGTAATATGGAATTGAAAAAGTTATAAAACAAATGAATAGTTCCAAGTTCTACAGTTGGCCATTCAAGTATGAAGCTGGAGTTCGACTGGAGTACAAATTTATTCACCATCGGAGAGCACACTATGATTGCCGGTGATCCAAAGAGGAGCCATCTGTACAGCCCTATGCGGCTATGCCATCACCATACATAATAATCAAATATGCAAACAAAATTTTATTTAGTTCGTATTTCATTAACCCAGAAATAAATAAACAAAATAAAAAATATAATCATCACAACTCCTGTTTAGTCTAGAATAAATAGTATAATTAGCAACATCTTACATATGACGTCGTCAGGGCGGCGAAGAAGCTTGAAGAACCAAAGAAAACGAAGCATCAATCTCATGACCCAGAAGAAATTAAGGAACACCCATATGGCCTGGTGGTAATTTTGTGCCGCTAATGAGTCCTTCCCGGAATTTGAGTTTGAGAGTAGCATGCATGCATACCAGATATCATTCCACCACCACAGCAGTACCCAACCAATTAGTGGCAGTATTACTAAAACCCATGTCGTCACCCACATATATAATTGTATTTGTACTAAAATTCATCATTATATACTACTATTAATTTGATTTGATATTAAACCTCGCTACTCGCTAGCTCTCCCTCTCTCAATTAATTATCTGATTTAATATATAGTTGCACGTAGTGTTTTTATCAGTGTGTAGCTCTATATATAGCTGTTAACCTTGCACTTAATTCCATGCATTAATTTCACCAAATATTCCTACTACATTATTGGATAGATAGCTCATTGCAACCTACTGCTATTTGTAAAACCAGTGCGAATCACGAATTTTGTTACAAAATTATTATATTGTTTATACTTTTTATACTATAATAATAATAATAATAGATCATTAATATTGTATAAAATATATATATGTGGTGCCTGATCAAAAGGGAGCACTGGCTGGCTCTGATGCCATTATATTAGCATCAGAAAATGCCATGGGGGTTCGGGAGGGGAGTTCATTTGGTCCAGAAGGTATAAAGGCATCATATCAAACCTTGAAAAACATGCATTGAAAATCAGTTTCTATAAAGATCTTCCAAGTTTTGACTACTAAACTCACGATTACATTTACAGGAGAGTCTCTATATTAATAACATCGTATTAGTATTTTACATAAGTAAACCCACCAAAGAGAACTATTTTTGTAATCCTAGTCTCCCGCTTTTAAAGCAATATTTAAGCTTTATTTTATTTGAAGGAAAATTGATATTTTAAGCTTAAAATTTTCTTTTTCAACACAAATGTTGCTATAAACAGTTCATTTGTGCTATGTGTATCATGTATTTGTACATATTTGTATTGGAAATTAAATTTTTGGGCTCAACCATCCAAGATTTGACTAATGAACTCATGATTATATATAGGAGCGCCTCTATATATATATTCTCATACATCAACATTACAACTTACAATTATTTTGTAACTAAATCATCCATGTGCAATAACCCATTAAACAGAGCTAGTACTTTTTAGTAATTCTACAGTTTAAAGCTTGCTGAATGCAATCTCAACGCCAACTACCGGTTTTGGATGTTAAAGATACAACATTTTCGCATTTGGATTGACTAGTTCCCATCTGAAAATCAATTCGAACAGTCACTAGCTATATTTTTACTTTACATTGCGCAGTTTTTGATCTTCTGATAAGTACTACCGCATCATGTAACACATTACATTACTAAATT
This sequence comes from Panax japonicus, assembly GCA_020205505.1. Classification (NCBI taxonomy): domain Eukaryota; kingdom Viridiplantae; phylum Streptophyta; class Magnoliopsida; order Apiales; family Araliaceae; genus Panax; species Panax japonicus. The sequence goes on along the minus strand of CM035095.1, from coordinate 7,227,082 downwards.
AAGATCAATTATAATATGTATTCTTACTTGTATCCCGTGACCAAATGATGAAGAAAGATGCCAAGTTGTAAGCGAGCAAGCATGTTCCCTGCACATATCCTTGATCCTCCACCAAATACTTGGTATGTTCCGGGCTTTGCTCGTTCCTAATTTAATTAGTAGGAAGTAGTATATATTATCAACGAATTATATAACTGAAGAACATGCCATGTTTTGAATTATATTGAGAGGCACACACACACACACACACACACACACACACACACACACACACATATATATATATATATATGGCTTACATACATTCCATCTATCAGGATTAAAGCACATTGGATTCTCAAAGTTTTGTGGATTTGTGTGGAGATATCTAACCCAAACAATCACCTTCCCACCTTTGGGTATCATGTACCCTGCCAGTCATCCAAATTAGGTTAGGTTAGAGCTTTATGGGTATATAATTTTATATTATGTCCCTTATGAAAATCAATATTGATCAATTTGCAAAATAAAAAGTTTGTAAGCTTGCCTTTGTACACAATATCTTTGGTAGCAGTTCGAAATATAGTTGACGCTATATTTGCCATTCTTAGTGTTTCTTCTACAACCTGTATTCAATAGAGCTTGCTGTAGTGATGTTAATAATTCTGAAGAAACAAACACAAGTGTCGCATATAAGAGATTTTTGGAATCCAACACCAATTTCTCTCCATTTTTTGGAGTAAGTACAATGCAAGTTTCTCACTATAAGCAAATTAACAGGTCCCAATCTCAACCTCTAACCAAGCAAAAAATTAAGATTATTAACATTTTGAAGTATGCACAAGTATATACCTACCTTGTTGGTATAGATTAGTTTAGTAATGTCATCGCTGGTTGGGAGCTCCCCATGCTTGTTCTTGCTAAAGGACATGTTCTCCTCCTGAAATTTATATTCTGATTCACGCACAAACTAAACACAACTAAAACAAAGAAAAGAAATACTCTTAAAAAAAATACGACCAAATCTACGATCATGAAGACGTACCCGAAGTTTTTGGAGAACGTTAGGGTATTTGGGAAGAAAATAGAGAGCCCACATTATTGCTAGAGAAGTGGATTCATAGCCTCCAACAACTAGGCCGAGGATGTTGTCGAGCACCTCAGCATCATTTAGTTGGCTTCCCCTCATCATCCTTCAACCGCATCATCCCGTCCATTAGATCATTTGTATTCATGGTACCATCCTGTTCCTTTTTCTTCTTTTCAAGCTCCTTCCTAAAAATCTCCATGGCTTTCTTCTGACACTGTTGAATAATATATTAATGATGGCTCCTATAGTTTAAGTTTGGCAATAGAGATACATTTTTTAAAACCATGACCCTTTAAAAATTTATATTTAACTTTGGAAGGAGGGAGCAATACGGTGAATAACCTGAAGAGCACGGTAATAATCAGTTCCAGGAAACTTGATAGGAAAAGCTCGGACTCCTTCCAATATCCCGACAAACAATGCATCTAGAGTGTCCAGAACAGGGCCAGGCTCGAAGCTAACGAAAATCTTGCCAATATTTTCAAATGTAACCTGCAAGCATCAAGTATCCCCCACTTAGGTTCTCTTTGGTCATGGTAATGTACACTTTCTCTAAGTACGTACTTTATAAAATAAATAAGTAAACTTGTGCTAAACTATTTTATCTTTATTATAGAAAAGCAAAACAGAGATCGAGCTCGATAAACATCTAAGAATTTTCCTAAACTAATATCGAACTTGGTTTAGACGTTAATTTGAAAAGAAAATTGATATTTTCACAAGAGAAATTGTTAGTACCCTCCTCACATGGATAATAAATAAGACTCACATTCATCCATATCCATGTGAGTAAAGCCTTCAGAAAATATCAAAATTATCTTATGAAAATAACAATTCCCTTTGAAAATTACGCTGTCCAGTGAAACCAAAAGTTAAAGCACAGAGAGAGAAGATGAGCTACCACAACTCTCATGAATTACTTAAGGCAATCCATGCATATTACTTGAGAAGATGAGACTATGTATTCCGTCACAGCTTCAATCAAACACTTGGTGGCAGAGACGGAGCCATTATGGGGCATGGGGGCCGGGCAAACCTGGCCTTTTTTAATTTAAAAAAAAAATTGACCCTATAAATTTTGTTGATTTTTTCTTTAGGCCCTCCAAGTTTTTTTTGGTAAAAACTAATAATGTATTAAAACAATTACTGAAAAATTATCTAAAAGTGAATTTTGAAAGAGAAATTACTAAAAAAAATTCTTTAGAATCAATTGAGAAAGAATTAATTTGTATGAAAAAACGAAAAATCATAATTCTTTTAAGTTGCAAGGAAGGATGAAAAATGTCAATGTTGAATATATTATCATTATTTTTGTTAAATAAATTTTATATTTTAAATTATTTTAAAAAAATTGTACTTGCATTTTTTATTATTAAAATTATTTTACATTTAAGCATGTTACAGTAAATCCAAAAAAAATCCTGTCTTCGTCCTTACTTGGTGGGCATGTAAATCAGAAACACCGTACTTGCTCCCTATACCACCCTCAAGTAACTCCAACGTTGGGAAACGTTGGCTGAGAAACTTGCACTATACACTCGAGTAGTCGACAGAATATGTAATGCCAGATTTAAATGATTAAGACAAATGAGAAAGATTTATTAATTAGTACATGCATAGTATTACTTACCTAATATTAAAATTAATGAGATTTCTTAATATGATGATCATGCCTTAAAAACCATATACTTTCTCCGTCTTTTTTTAAATGTCGTTTTATAAATGATTATACTACTAAAGTTACATACTGCAATACAATTGGATGTTTACTTTTAAATTGGTTGACGTGAAGTTGTGAGTATATATATAAAGGAAGAAGAGGATAAGTAAAGAAATATAAGTTGGATGGTGAGCATTGGAAAGAAATAAGTAGAAGTTGAACTGTGCAGTGTGCACACAGCACAACAGTTTTATTATTTTATTAATACGATGCAAATTGAGTCTTTTCGGTACAAATGTTCTTGTTTTTGAAGTGCATACAAATATTTCCTTCTTCAATATACATTCTTATTTAATAACAAATATAGACTAAAATTCTTAATAACAAATGATATATTGAGTTTTGAGCCAATTTGAAAATACTGTAAAATTTATGATCAAAAAGATAGGAAATTCAAAAAAAAATTATAATAACTTTTTAGACTACTGAGTCACCAAATTAAGTTGACTAAGGATCGCCAAGCATAGAGTTTTGTAACAAGTTTTTGACACCTCCTGATTGGCACATACCTCACATACTCCAAAAGAAGTCGGAAATTTTATCTTCATACGGGTGATGGATGTTATCGCCCTTAAGTTTACCAGGGTAGATCTCCCTATGATTGCTTTGTAGGACGAGGCCCCATTTACCACATAAAACTTTACCAATATCCACTTGGCATGGCTTGCAACCAAAAACCACCAGCAAGCTAATAGTCCCTCGGATTGTTTCCAACTCCATACAGAGGGGGTTCCTTGCATGGTTCAATCTCATAACCATCGAGCAGCATTCTGTTGTAGGTTTGGTAGTAAATGATGTCCACCGATGCTGTCAATCAATATCTTCATAATATCAACATGCCTTAATTGGGTTCAGCTTTTACTTTTCTGGAACCTGCCCTTTAATCATAAAAACCTTCTTCACGTATTCCTCCTCGGGGAACCCTGAGGTTGTTCCCCTATCACCACATTGACAACATACCAACCACCAGTAGTTCCCGAGGGTCCGAGAGTAATCATAAGTGTCGATTGCCCCTTAATGTACTGATTCATATGACCCTTTTTACCATGGTCTTTCAATGAAATCCTTCAAAGCCCTACTGTAACACCCCCTTTCCCAAAAGGAAAAAGGGATGTCACGCATAAACATAATAAATACAAATCTCTAATAAACCTCAAAATATCTCCAATAAAATTTAATACCAAATGTCACATACTCCAATTTAAATAGAATGAGCTCCACATTTACATAGTCTCTACTAAGAATAAATAAATATCAAAATAGTTCCCAAAACATCCAGTTACAAAATCTTAGGAAAGCCAAGTCTAATAATAATCTCAAAAGCTAATCTACTCATTTGGATCGAAGGTAGCTCTCATCCCACAAATCCTGATCACCCCTGATTACCTGCCGGAAAAAGAACACAGCGTGAGCCAATTGCCCAGTACGGATATGAAGATGAATAAATATATCACAATAAATAATGAATCTAAAAGAATTGAACAAATGAACATATGTGATTTACAAACGAATTACGAATAGATCAAAATTTGAGAGTCCATTTACAAATGACTAACACTGTCAATCGAATAATTATAGCCAAAAGAATCCCAAACAAATAAGGCTGAATCAAATGGTTGTAAGGTAACAATTTCATACTGAGCTCAAATACAAATAGCCAAGGCTAACAAAATACATCGGTACCATGATGTATACAAATCAAATCGGATAGTACGCACGACACATACGTCACTAATCCGCCAAACAAATCGAATCAAATCAAATACTGGGTCGACCCATACGTATCCTGAACAAATATATCAAATGGCCAAAGCTCATACCCAGAGCATACAAAAGGATACGCCGTGGACTGATCACACCGCCACGGAAGGTGTCATGCCCTTGTGTCAAGAGGACATGCCTGTGGTACCCCCACAGGTGGTTAGCTCAAGTATACCCTAAGGATCAAACTACAAAATGTAAGCCAAAAGGGGTTCAAATCACAAGGCTTACATGACCATATTCAAATGAAATCGAATTATCAAATACAAACATACCCAATTATTACAAGATATCAATGATCAAGACAACTCCGAGTGTGAACGAAAATATACGAACAATGGTACAAACGAATAAAGTCTCCAAAACATATTGACATGATTAACTAGTTCAAAGAGTACAAATACGAATTCAAATATCAACGCCAAAACGAAACTATCTCAATAATTTTGACAACAAAGAATAATCCCAAGAGGCAATACTAAATTTCTAAACGAATCCAAAACGAACGAATTAAATTTAAAGGAATATCGCTGAAAAAGTACGGAATCCGTACCTTAATATAGTATCGAAATAATTCGCCGAATCTAAATATCGCCTGCTAAACTCCCTCAATCCGATCTAATTATCCAAATAAAATATAATACACAAAATTAAATTACGAACTCATACAAATTATATTTTCATAAATTCAATAATTTTAATATATTATATTCAATTTGTACCCAAAAGATATATTTTAATTGTAATAACAATATTATAATATAAATTATTACTAACCCGTTTTTAAATTCTGTAACTTATATATATATTATATATATACCGAATCTGAACGTTAAATATATATATATATATATATAATATAACATGTATTGAATCAACTATATATATATAACAAAAAATCAATCACGTTAACTTGTATATATATATAAGTAAAGCATGAGAAGCATCAAGTTAACATATTTATATAAAGCAGTAGAAGCGGTTAACATATATACATATATATAAATTAACAAATTTAGCAGCATGTTATACGATTATATATATAAACGTAAATCGTATATATTTTACTCCAGTTGTAAATCAAAATTTCATTAACAAATTTAACTAATCAAACGGCATAATAAAATTTTAAAATAGATTGTAATTACAGTAGCAAAATATTTGTTTTGTATTCAAAAATAGTCCAACAATTACCTTTGAGAAAAAGAATATGGTGAATAAAATTCTAAGATTTTGCTCTCAAACCCTTTTGCAATCACAATCACGTTCTCTCGCTCCCTCTTGCGCCTCCTCCTTTTTCTTCCGTTCTATTCTCACAACTCCTCGTACGTAAGGAAGTATAACTAGGTTTTATTATTTAATATTAATACTTCTAATTTGATTAGGATTTAAAATAACACAATTATAAATCTGACCCAATTAATGTAATATAGCTTATTATGGCCCAAATAAATTAAATATATAGAATTTGACCCAAACACAAGGAAAGCCCAATTAAATATTTTAAAGCTCACTTAAATATTCTATTATTATTTTATTGGGTATTACATCACATTCCCCTTAAAAAAAGGATTCCGTCCTCGGAATCAAAAGAACAGAACGTACCTAATTTTCAAAAAGATGTGGATATTCCGCTCGAATAGACTCCTCCACCTCCCAAGTAGCTTCCCGCTCCGAATGGTTTTTCCACAAGACTTTAACAAAAGAAATTGTCTTCCTCCTCATATTCCGTTCTTGACGATCTAGAATCGCCTCAGCTTCTTCCTCACAAGTAAGATCTTCTTGAATCTTATGTAACGGGTAGTGCACAACGTGTAGCGGATGATAATTATATTTCCTTAACACCGAAACATGAAAGATATTATGCACATGAGATAATTGTGGAGGCAAAGCCACCCGATATGCCACTTCTCCAACTCTCTCAAGGATTTCAAAAGGGCCAATGAAACGCGGACTAAGCTTCCCTTTCAAACCAAACCTTCGAACACCTTTCCATGGAGAAACTTTCAAAAACACGTGTTCACCAGGCGTGAATGCAAGAGCCCTCCTATGAATATCAGCATAACTCTTTTGTCGCGATCTAGCTTCTTTCAACTTTTCTTTAGCCACTGCTACCTTCTCCGTAGTAATCCTAACCAAATCGGGTCCTTCTATTATCCTTTCACCAACCTCATCCCAACAAGTCGGAGCTCGACACTTCTTACCATATAATGCTTCAAAAGGGGCCATACCAATACTAGCTTGCCAACTATTATTATAAGTGAACTCCACCAAACTCAAATAATCATCCCAGTTTCCTGTCCACTCTAAAGCACAAGATCGCAACATGTCTTCTAATGTCTGAATAGTTCTTTCGGATTGTCCATCTGTCTGCGGGTGAAAAGCTGTACTATAGTTGAGTCGCGTTCCCCAAGCTCGTTGAAATCCTTTCCAAAATCGAGAAGTAAACCGCGGATCCCGATCCGAAACAATAGAAACTGGAGTCCCATGAAGCCTAACAATCTCACGTTGAAAAATATCTGCTAACTTATTTACCGAAAAATCTTCACGAATAGACAGAAAATGAGCCGATTTAGTCAAACGATCCACTACCACCCAAATAGTATCATTCTTTTTAAGAGTCCTCGGCAACCCAGTCACAAAATCCATCGAAATGTCATCCCATTTCCACACAGGAATCTCTAACTATTGCAACAAACCACCAGGCCGCTGATGTTCTATTTTCACTTGCTGACAAATAAGACATTTACTCACAAATTCAGCCACATCCCTTTTCATTCCACTCCACCAAAAATTCTCCTTCAGATCCTTATACATCTTTGTAGACCCCGGATGAATAGAAAATGGCGAACTATGAGCTTCCGTCAACACTGCCTCACGAATCATTGGATCCACTGGAACACATAACCGTTTACCAAACCATATCACACCTTGCTCATCAATGCGAAATTCTGGCTGCCTACCCTCATCCATATTCTGCGCTACAGCCCACAAATCACCATCCTCCTTTTGTGCTTCTTTGATATGCAAAATAAGAGAAGATTCCACCCTCATACCTGCTACCAACCCATCAGAACCTCTAGCATAAAGCTCCAAACCCACACGCTCCATATCCGAGATAAGTTGAGGTTGTGTAACCAAGGCAGCTACACTCCCTGAACTCTTCCGGCTAAGAGCATCTGCAACCACATTAGCCTTACCGGGGTGATACTGAATCCTGACATCATAATCCTTAAGAAGCTCCAACCAACGCCTCTGTCTCATGTTAAGCTCCTTCTGAGTAAAAATATATTTAAGGCTCTTGTGGTCGGTGAAAATGTCACAAGTCTCTCCATATAAATAGTGCCTCCAAATCTTTAGGGCAAAAATAACTGCTGCTAACTCCAAGTCATGGGTAGGGTAATTAACCTCATAAGGTTTAAGTTGTCTAGAAGCATAAGCAATTACCTTACCATGTTGCATCAAAACACACCCTAATCCCTTCTTGGAAGCATCACTGTAAATCTGATAACCTCCTATCCCCGACGGCAACGTAAGCACTGGAGCCGACACAAGCCTCTTCTTAAGCTCCTCAAAACTTTTCTCACGTTCCTCATTCCACACAAATTTTATGCCCTTCTTCATCAACTGAGTTAATGGCAAAGCTAACAAAGAGAAACCTTCCACAAATCGCCTATAGTACCCTGCCAAACCCAAGAAACTCCTTACTTCAGTTACTGTGGTAGGTCTTGGCCAATTAGTGATAGCCTCAACCTTCGCAGGATCCACCTTAATACCTTCAGCAGACACGACATGCCCCAAAAATGCTACCTGTTCTAACCAAAACTGGCATTTAGAAAACTTAGCATATAACTTATTCTTCTGCAGAACCCCCAAAACAGTACGAAGATGTTCTTCATGCTCCTCCTTAGACTTGGAATACACCAAAATGTCATCAATGAAGACAATGACAAATTGGTCCAAATACTCGCTAAAAACCCGATTCATCATATCCATAAATACTGCCGGAGCATTAGTCAACCCAAAAGACATCACTAAGAACTCATAGTGCCCATACCGAGTACGAAAAGCTGTTTTTGGAATGTCCTCTTCCCTCACCCTCAACTGATGGTACCCCGACCTCAAATCTATCTTTGAGAAGAACTTTGCCCCTTGGAGCTGATCGAAAAGGTCATCTATCCGTGGCAATGGATATCTGTTCCTAATAGTGATCCGATTTAGCTCCCTATAATCTATACATAATCTCATAGATCCGTCCTTCTTCTTCACAAACAATACTGGAGCACCCCATGGCGATACGCTCGGTCAAATGAATCCACGATCTAACAACTCCTGCAATTGTTCCTTCAACTCTTGTAACTCTAATGGAGCCATTCTATAGGGTGCCTTAGAAATAGGTTCCGCTCCAGGAATGAGCTCAATAGTAAACTCAACTTCCCTTGGCGGTGGCAATCCTGGCAGATCCTTAGGAAATACCTCAGGAAATTCTCGCACAACTGGATAGTCATCAAGTTGGGGCTCATCCCTCGAGGTATCCTTCACATAAGCCAAATAACAATCATGTCCCTTAGAAATCATTTTGCTCGCCTTCAAGGCTGAGATCAACTTTACAACACCATTCGGCTTTGAACACTGAAACTCGAATTCTGGATTATCTAAAGGTCCAAAAATAACTTTTCTCGCCTGACAATCAATAGTGGCTCGATGCTTACTCAGCCAATCCATACCCAAAATAATATCAAAATCATGCATCACCATCGGAAGTAAGTTAGCTGTGTACACTCTCCTACCTAACTTCAAAGGACACTCACGAAAGTACTCAGAAATAATCACAGAATTCCCCATCGGGGTAGCAATAGACAAATGAGGATCTAACATATGAGAAGACAACCCAAGATGACGAACAAATGAAAGTGCGACAATAGAGTGTGTAGATCCAGTGTCAAACAAAACTGATGCCTCACGATTTCCTACAAGAAGGATGCCTGAAATAGTACCTGGTGCTTGGGCCGCCTGATTAGCTGTCAATGCAAATACTCTCCCACCGGTGTTGCGCTGACCGCCATTACCAGCATTACCGCCTCCCCCATTACCACGCTGAACTGCGCAATCCCTTGCTCTATGTCCCATCTGTCCACATAAGAAACAAGCCCCTATATTTCTATAGCACGCCCTACCAACATGATATCCACCACAAGTAGCACATGGAATAGGTGGAAGTGGCAAAAGGTTTGGATTGCCCCCACCTGCCGGTCCTGGATACCGCCCCTGAATTTGACCCTGTTGGCGATGCTGACCCTGATTCTGATTTTGCTGGAAGCCCCTGTTCTGTTGAAATCCCCTATTTTGATACTGCCCTCCAACTTGCCACTGACCCTGCTGCTGACCTCCACGACCACCCTGCTGCATTGGGTAAGCAAAATCCCTTCTTGGATTAAATCGCTGACCCGATGTAGACTCATTCCAATTATTTTGCCTTCTATTCTGATTCCTGCTAAACTGTCCCGTCCCTTGCCCTTGCTGATCATCTCTATCTCTCTTTCGACTCCCATCTGATCTTGAAGCTCGAAAGTCCTTGTGCTCCATCTCCACACTCTTAGCTGCATTGGCCACCTGTGATACATCTGTAAATATGGTGTGGATGATCGATCTTCTATACTCGTATTTCAAAGCCCATTTAAACTTTTCTGCCTGATGTGCAGCTGTCCCAGCTATCGAACCCGCAAAACCAGCCAATCTCGTAAACCTCGCTATGAAATCATTAATAGTCTCATCATCCTTCTGCCGAATGGACACAAATTCCCTGATGTATGCATCCCTATCAGCATTTGGGAAATACTGCTGATAGAAAAGGTCACAAAAACCGCTCCATATGAGTCCATCCATAAATCCATCTCCCTGTGTAGCCTTCAACGATTTCCACCATCGTTGGGCATCATCCTCTAGCTTATAAACTGCTAACCTCACCTTCTGATTTTCTGAACACCCAATAACATCAAAAATCTTCTCCAAGTGGGCGATCCAGTTCTCCGCATCAATTGGAGTCGGAGCAAAACGAAAAGAGTTGGGCTTCTGCTTAATGAACCTCTCCAACAACACATATAATGGCTGCACTGGCTGACCCACTTGATCCTCGGGAGGAACATTTTGCTCATGTTGTGGTATCTCTGCATCATCCCCTATGTCATTTGCATTATGATTTCTTTGCATCTGCGGAATACCTTGCATAGCTTGGGCCACGGCCTGCGTAACTGCCTCATTCACCATTGCTGCAACCATAGCCGGAGTTATTGTTGCATTACCCTGGTTCCCATTGTTTCCACCCTGATTAACAACCTCAACTTGGGGCTGCCTCTGACCCCTCCTACCGTTATTACCGGCCTGCCTCCCAGCAATTCTCGAAGACTTACGAGCCATCTACGATACAAAATCAAACAGACGAGAACAAACAGATTAAAACAAATAATCAAGGCAAAATTTGTGCAGAACGAAAATCAAACGTAATACAAATCTTATAACTACCCAGTGGTCTACCCATAACTCACAGGTCAAGCCTAAAAGGCAATCTACAAGATCATAACCTAAGCTCTGATACCAACTCTGTAACACCCCCTTTCCCAAAAGGAAAAAGGGATGTCACGCATAAACATAATAAATACAAATCTCTAATAAACCTCAAAATATCTCCAATAAAATTTAATACCAAATGTCACATACTCCAATTTAAATAGAATGAGCTCCACATTTACATAGTCTCTACTAAGAATAAATAAATATCAAAATAGTTCCCAAAACATCCAGTTACAAAATCTTAGGAAAGCCAAGTCTAATAATAATCTCAAAAGCTAATCTACTCATTTGGATCGAAGGTAGCTCTCATCCCACAAATCCTGATCACCCCTGATTACCTGCCGGAAAAAGAACACAGCGTGAGCCAATTGCCCAGTACGGATATGAAGATGAATAAATATATCACAATAAATAATGAATCTAAAAGAATTGAACAAATGAACATATGTGATTTACAAACGAATTACGAATAGATCAAAATTTGAGAGTCCATTTACAAATGACTAACACTGTCAATCGAATAATTATAGCCAAAAGAATCCCAAACAAATAAGGCTGAATCAAATGGTTGTAAGGTAACAATTTCATACTGAGCTCAAATACAAATAGCCAAGGCTAACAAAATACATCGGTACCATGATGTATACAAATCAAATCGGATAGTACGCACGACACATACGTCACTAATCCGCCAAACAAATCGAATCAAATCAAATACTGGGTCGACCCATACGTATCCTGAACAAATATATCAAATGGCCAAAGCTCATACCCAGAGCATACAAAAGGATACGCCGTGGACTGATCACACCGCCACGGAAGGTGTCATGCCCTTGTGTCAAGAGGACATGCCTGTGGTACCCCCACAGGTGGTTAGCTCAAGTATACCCTAAGGATCAAACTACAAAATGTAAGCCAAAAGGGGTTCAAATCACAAGGCTTACATGACCATATTCAAATGAAATCGAATTATCAAATACAAACATACCCAATTATTACAAGATATCAATGATCAAGACAACTCCGAGTGTGAACGAAAATATACGAACAATGGTACAAACGAATAAAGTCTCCAAAACATATTGACATGATTAACTAGTTCAAAGAGTACAAATACGAATTCAAATATCAACGCCAAAACGAAACTATCTCAATAATTTTGACAACAAAGAATAATCCCAAGAGGCAATACTAAATTTCTAAACGAATCCAAAACGAACGAATTAAATTTAAAGGAATATCGCTGAAAAAGTACGGAATCCGTACCTTAATATAGTATCGAAATAATTCGCCGAATCTAAATATCGCCTGCTAAACTCCCTCAATCCGATCTAATTATCCAAATAAAATATAATACACAAAATTAAATTACGAACTCATACAAATTATATTTTCATAAATTCAATAATTTTAATATATTATATTCAATTTGTACCCAAAAGATATATTTTAATTGTAATAACAATATTATAATATAAATTATTACTAACCCGTTTTTAAATTCTGTAACTTATATATATATTATATATATACCGAATCTGAACGTTAAATATATATATATATATATAATATAACATGTATTGAATCAACTATATATATATAACAAAAAATCAATCACGTTAACTTGTATATATATATAAGTAAAGCATGAGAAGCATCAAGTTAACATATTTATATAAAGCAGTAGAAGCGGTTAACATATATACATATATATAAATTAACAAATTTAGCAGCATGTTATACGATTATATATATAAACGTAAATCGTATATATTTTACTCCAGTTGTAAATCAAAATTTCATTAACAAATTTAACTAATCAAACGGCATAATAAAATTTTAAAATAGATTGTAATTACAGTAGCAAAATATTTGTTTTGTATTCAAAAATAGTCCAACAATTACCTTTGAGAAAAAGAATATGGTGAATAAAATTCTAAGATTTTGCTCTCAAACCCTTTTGCAATCACAATCACGTTCTCTCGCTCCCTCTTGCGCCTCCTCCTTTTTCTTCCGTTCTATTCTCACAACTCCTCGTACGTAAGGAAGTATAACTAGGTTTTATTATTTAATATTAATACTTCTAATTTGATTAGGATTTAAAATAACACAATTATAAATCTGACCCAATTAATGTAATATAGCTTATTATGGCCCAAATAAATTAAATATATAGAATTTGACCCAAACACAAGGAAAGCCCAATTAAATATTTTAAAGCTCACTTAAATATTCTATTATTATTTTATTGGGTATTACACCTACAGTTCTCAGTATCATGGCTGTGGTATTCATGATATTTACAAATTTTGCTCTTATTTCTCTTTTCGGCAGGCATGGTTAGCGTTTCAGGTCGGGTAAAGAACAGCTTAGCCTTCACCTCCTTGAGAATGACGGTACGGGACTTGCTGAGGGTTGTATACTGTTCGTATTTTCTCTTGGGGGGGGTCTTTTCTTCCGTATTTTCCTTTCTTCTTCTCGGAAGTATCACCCCCCTTTCCATTTCCCCCACTGCCACCCTTGCCCTGATCTTTCTTCTTACAGGTCCGAGGATATAACGCCCTTTAGAGTCTCACCTACTGAGATATGTTATTGGACAATTTTGTGTATTTCCCCGAGGGTCTGAGGGGCTTTAGTGATGATATCTTTGACAAAATTTATGTAAGCTCTGATGCCTGCCGTTCCTTACTGATTTGAGCCATTGATGCATAATTAATATGCATTTCTAGCTACCACAAGATTTGATTATTAATCTGAAATCGTGAGGGCCACTTGCTCAAATGAAGGATGGATGACAAAATGGAAAAGAAAAAGATGTTCAATGATAAGAAAGCAATTATTAGTTAGAAGTTGAAAAATTCATTAACACTTTGATAAAAACCTTTTTTTTTTTGGATAATATATATATGTATAGCACCAGCCAAAAGAAGTTTCCCTATCTCCATCCCATAATTAATCCAAAAGTTAATTAGACCAAATTAATGGAGCTGTGAATGCCTTTCATATAGAATTATGCATGAAATTGATCATTGGTTTAAAACTTTAAATCAATCAAGATTCACTGAATATGCCACTTTACGGCAGATATTTTGAAAGATCCAATATAATCGGAAGCTTCAATGTGGAACCGTAAAAAGAAAACTACATCTTTAATACCTCATCCATATCACACAAAAAAAAGTCTTTTGTTAGTTTAGTGATGGTGTCAAATTATGATGACAAACTTGAGGATATTATGTCATTGTATACTATTACTCCCTCTATTATTCAAAAATTGACTTACTTTGACTTTTTAAGTCAAATTAACCACTTTTGTAATCAAAATTTTTATATTATTTTCTTTTAACGAGAACTATAAACATAAGAAATTATATCAAATTTATTACTAGTTTCAATTTTCTCACAAGTTTAAAAATATAAATAAATATGCTTAATTAATTTTTAATTATAAAATTGTTCAATTTGACGAAAAAATTAATAATATTATTATACATAAAAAAAGATGACTTTTTGGTGAAACAAAAAATCTAGACAGATGGGACAAACGTTGGGAGAAGTTATTTCAAACAACTCGTAATGAAACTAGAGAAGTGAATCATTTGGATTTTGAGAACCACTCGTGTAGAATACTCAACCCAACCCAGCAGAGTTAGCTGACCTTTATCTTCTTCATACTCAACCAGTATATAACTAACCATCCTATCCCTGCAGACACACACACACACACACAGAGAGAGAATTATTTGTCTGAAGCAATGGAAAAAAATAAGAAAGAAACTATGGATAATAATGAGAAAATAGTGGCAATTGCTGAGGCCGAGATCAACTACAGAGGAGTCAAGGCCATGCCCTTCATTATAGGTCAGTCAGTTTATATCATCTTTTTTATTGATAATTTTTTTCATCTAATCGTCAGTTTATATCATTCTCGACAGTTATGATCCGATGTTTGATATTTTTTTTAAGTAATACATTTAAATTGTTTATAATTATATTGATTAAAATTAAATAAATTCTTAAAT
The DNA here is from genome assembly GCA_020205505.1 of Panax japonicus. Taxonomy (NCBI): domain Eukaryota; kingdom Viridiplantae; phylum Streptophyta; class Magnoliopsida; order Apiales; family Araliaceae; genus Panax; species Panax japonicus. The sequence continues at coordinate 7,211,940 of CM035095.1, read as the reverse complement.
TTTGAATTTTAAAATCATCAAGTTAACTTTAAAAAATTATAATGACTTGTATAATTTGAAAAATAGGGATTATTATATACTCTAATTTGGATGGAAAGAGTATATTATTATATTTGTGAATATTCATGAATACTACTAGTTCTCGGAGTGAGTGAGCTAGTTGTGCTAGTATTTATGAAAGATTTGATTATCATAAAGTTAATTTTATAATAAATTAATTAATTGATTAATACAGTATTAATACATAGAGATCATCTTCTTATTTGCATATTAATATTGTATTAATTAATTAAACAAAATTAATTTCATGCTAAACACTCTTATTTACTACAACGTTGGACTTAAGCACTCTTATTTACTACAACGGTGGACTCGTAGATATGAGTACTGAATCCGAGTTCAAACTCACTTGGTGATCGATATGACATTTTTAGAAACAAATTGACTGAAGCCCCACCCCACCGTCACACCATGTGAGCAGACCAGTTATTGCGACGATGAATGGTCCCTGACCTGCTTGTCATAAAAACAGAAGATGAATGGTCCAAAATATTTTTATTATTAAATAAAAATTAAACACGAATGTATTTAAATTTTATTTATTTAAATTTTTATTTATTATTAGAGTCAAAATATAAATAAATAAAATTCAAATATATCCATGTCAAACACATAAAATTTTTTACCACAAATTTAGCGAAGCAAAAAACTCGTATTCACATAATTGCATTTGGGTTGTTTATATTATGATATTGAGGGAGTATATTTAATGCTAGACAATGATGTCATATATTATGGGTGGGAAGGAGTAATTTGGGTCCCATTTTCAATTTCTATTTCTATTTTTTATTTCTCAAGTGTAAATACCATTAAATGCTAGACAAAAATATGAGCAAGCATAGCAAAATGACCTAAGCTACACATGCTTGCATCTTGTCTACTTCAATTAGTCTTGGGCGGGACGGGTCTCGCGGTCTACGATTTTTTTTCTTTTAAAAAATATATAGTATTTATTTTAATTAAAATTTTTATAAAATATAGTAATTTAGGCGTAATTTTGATGCATCTAAAAAATATACATGCGTCCAAATTACACTTAAAATCACTAAATTTTGTAAAAAAAATTAATTTCAATAAATATTATATATTTTTTAAGAAGCAAAAAAAAATATTCGGCCGGTCGCTAGACCCCTTTGCCTGCACCAGCCACCAGCCAAGTCTAACTTATGCCTGCCTGCTATCTATATCAGATCAGATCAGACCAGATCCTATCTTCCACCCAAAACAAAAACAATAAAAATAAATAAACATGAGGAAAAATATTTGTATCTTAATTATTCAGAGAAACTCTTAATACAAAGATGTATGTTGTTTAGATATATTAGGAGATAAACTGTTAAGATACATAAAGATACAATTAAACACCGCCTAAGATACATACTTTGAGAAGGCTAATTACGAATTTGTATTTGACCAATTAGACACGACCAACCTAATTTAGACCCAAAATTTTAATATCTAAAAATGGACGAGTGTATAAAACTACCTTTAACAGATTATATCAATTTATTTTTTAGTTATTTGGGGGAGAATGTTTTTTTTTCTTTCTCGATTATGAGTATATATAATATTTAGAATATATTTTCGTTCAATCAAAATTTAACCTTCCAAGATATTTTTAAAATATTGAACCAAAAAAATTAAAAATACACATTCATTAAGGTAAGGTTGATTATGGAGCAGAGCCTGAGGTTATAAAAACTGATACTCCGATATGGACTGAGTTTGTTAAGAGAGGATATACTTTTCTATTTATTGCCCTTATCATCTAGTTTCCCTTTTCTTCTCAGAAATAATAATAATAATAATATCTAGTGCCCCTCGCCCTCAATTCATACGCATTCATCCAAAATAGGGGCCCTCAATTCATTCATACGCATTCATCCAAAATTGCTACTTGAAGCCCCATATTCATATATCAAGACTTTTCCTTTTTCTTTGTTTATTTTTGAGAACAGTTAAATTCACAATAGAAAATATTATTTTCACAACAAAAGTGTTGCTATAGATCCTATAGCTACAGTTTTCATCATCGCTATACATCTATAGCAACACTTTTGTTATAAAAATAACAAAAAGTGTTGTAAATTTAACAATTCTTTTTATTTATTTTTGGCTAAACATTAATTGACGTGGATTATAAGCAACACAATCCATAGGTTTTTCAATTGTATTGCATAGCACTCATTGTGGCTGATAGTCCACATGATTTGTGACATTTACATTTTTTAAAAGCCACTTGATATTTGAAAATTCTCACTTTCATGCACCACCACTCCACCCCAATGTATTATATTGTTTTCGTTTCAAAATATAAAATTAATTTAAATTTTTTAAAAAGTTAATTGTAATTCTAAATTAATTTGACTTTCTTTAATTTATTTGTGAAAATTATAAAACAAGTAAAAAGCCTCACTAATTATTAACTTACAAGTCTAATGGATTACATCAATTTTAACTTTTAAAATATCTCATATTTATTGATTATTTTTAAAATTACTTTAAAACATTATTTAATTCAAAATTAATTTAAAACTTGCTCTAAAAAATACTACTAGTTATAAGATTTTTTATTGCATAATTTTTTTAAAAAAAAACTTAAGTTTGAAACAGAATCTCCATTTGTATGCGATAACCGTTTGATAAAAAAAAAAACTCTTGCAGGAAATGAGACATTTGAGAAGCTAGGGACAATTGGGACCTCATCCAACCTATTAGTCTACCTCACTACTGTTTTCAACATGAAATCCATTACAGCAACTAATTTTATCAATGTTTTTAATGGCACTTGCAACTTTGGTACCCTTCTCGGAGCTTTCTTATGTGACACATATTTCGGACGCTACAAAACTTTAGGATTGGCTTCCATATCCTCTTTCCTGGTACATATGCAAATTGTTTCCTGTTAAAATATTTCCGCCAAATAAATTTTCTAATTTGTCAACATTTTGATCGACAGGGGATGCTTGTACTAACACTAACAGCTGCAATTCCAACTCTACATCCTCCCGAATGTGGAACAGAAGAAAGTAGCACATGCTCAGGGCCAACAGCATGGCAAATGGCGTTTCTGTTGACTAGTTTCCTACTACTAGTAATTGGAGGTAGCGGTATTAGACCCTGTAACTTGGCCTTTGGAGCTGACCAATTCAATCCCAATACAGATTCCGGGAGAAAAGGAATCAACAGCTTCTTCAATTGGTACTATTTCACTTTCACTTTCGCCATGATGGTATCCATAACAATCATTGTCTACGTCCAAGCAGATGTAAACTGGGCTATTGGCTTGGCCATCCCAACATTTCTCATGTTTTTATCATGTGCATTTTTCTTTGTGGGCACGAGAATATATGTCAAAGTTAGACCAGAGGGTAGCCCTTTGACGAGTGTGGTGCAGGTCATAGTCGCAGCAATCAAGAAAAAGAAACAGGAATTTCCAGCTCAACCGTGGCTGTTGATGTTTAATTATGTCCCTGCCAAATCTATCAACTCAAAACTTCCTTACACAGAACAATTCAGGTAACAGTTTTATATTTAGTTCCCAAAACACCTGACTTCTTGTTACAAGTTAATTTGCTAACAAAAAAGAAGTTATATTTGATTCTAGATTTCTCAACAAAGCAGCAATCGTAACACCTGAAGACAAGATCAATACAGACGGATCAGCAGCAAATCCGTGGAGGCTTTGCAGTATGCAGCGAGTGGAAGAAGTGAAATGCATTTTGAGAGTGATCCCCATATGGGCTGCAGGAACAATTTATTTTGTTTCCATGGTACAACAGCAAACATATGTAGTCTTCCAAGCCCTTCAATCCGATAGGCGTTTGGGTAGTGGAAGCTTCAAAATTCCAGCAGCATCTTACTCGGTATTCCAGATGCTAAGCCTTACTATATGGATACCAATCTATGATAGACTCATAGTTCCATTTCTGCGAAGAATAACCAAAAAAGAAGCCGGTATCACAGTCCTCCAAAAAATAGGCATTGGCATGGTTCTTTCTGTATTCACTATGCTTGTATCTGCCTTGGTGGAAAACAAAAGGAGGAACATGTCATCTACCAATACAACATTGGGATTCGTAGCAAGAAAAGGAGCAATTTCTCCGCTGTCTGGTTACTGGTTAGTACCTCAGTTGGCGATTGCAGGACTTTCCGAGGCATTCGCTATTGTTGGACTGGTAGAATTTTACTACAAGCAGTTCCCGGAAAATATGAGAAGCTTTGGAGGGTCTTTCTTGTTTTGTAGCTCGGCGATATCGAGTTATTTGAGTAGTTTCTTGATATCAGTTGTTCATCAGGTTACAAGAGATTCTGCAGGAGAGAATTGGTTGGCGGAAGATCTTAACAAGGGAAGATTGGATTACTTTTACTACTTGATTGCTGGTTTGGAGGTTTTAAATTTGGGATACTTTCTAGTGTGTGCCAAGTGGTACAAGTACAAGGGAACAGGGGACAACACCCATGAAATTGGCATGGAGAATATGAAACCTAATAAGCCTCAAGTATTTACATGAAATAATTCCTGTAATTCATCTCATTACCAAAACAAGCAGAAGTTACACAAAAAGTAATCCGGAGAAATTTCTTCAGGTCCTTGTAATAAGAAAGAAATGCAAAATATGATTAATTTAAGTAGTTCTAGCTTCTATTTAATTTTCCTATCATGTTCATTTCTAGGGGCAAAAAAAGCAGCAACAGCACATCATTTTAATTGGAACTGTTGAACATCACTTATTACAGGATCCATAATGAAGTTCTGAAAAGAATGAACCTTGCAATGAATAGAATTGAGCATAATGTTATTACAGTGTCCAGAACATACTAGATAAAAATTCATTATAATATTATTCTTAGTTAGTTATTATGGTGAATCTTGGACAATTTTAGGCTCCCTATGAGCCAGTTTGCGATAGGAGGACTAAATAGTCGTATAAGTTGTCACACTCCGACTGACCGACCTCATCAAGTTACATGACGGCAAGCCCAAGCATGGAGGATTTAAAAAAGGCCTAATGATTACAAAAACTTTTTAGTTTTCTTTCTTTTCCTCAAGCTGATGATCATTCCGTAGCTACATTTGGGTTTACAACAGAAAGAAGACGGATGGATGTGTAGTGCGTTGCAGGACATTCACATTTTGTTTATGTGTAGTCTCTGCTGAGTCCAGTCCAGTCTGATCCACACGGGGGCCGGGGCGGGCGCATGTACATAAGAAATAACCCTGTTTGGTGTTGGCTATTCATAATCATATTATTAGACTATGGAGTATGGACCATTCCACTCCACTGGACCACTTCTTTAAAAAAAACATGTCTGTCTATAATTTTATATTATTATGACAGCCAGGTGGTATCGGATTAGCCAAAATAACTGATTGGGAATCAGTTTCGCTTAAATGATGATCATGATGTGTGTGAGAGATAACAAGCGTCTGTCTCTTATTGAATAAATTGGATTGTGTAGGGTAGAGTCAATAATTGAAGTTCAACTATCAAAGCATATAAAATTTTAATCTCAAGATTCAATGGCCCACATATTCCGTATTAAAATAGAATTGTAATGTGCGACTACCCCTCTCAAACCAATTCATTACGAGCTAAATGCTTTAAAACAATATAATCCCACTATATATATATATATATATACACACACACGAAAGGATCAAGAGATCCTACATACCGTTCAGTCCAGTCGATCGCTAAAGGGGGTAAGCATAATATGTAAAATAAAGGGGCGAGCCCTTGAAATAGAGTGTATATATATATATGAACATATATTATTATGAAAATTACATATTATGAGTTAAATAAAATGAACTTAATGTAGTTGATTTTTTTTTATATAAAAAAAACATATATTATTATGAAAATTACATATTTAGAATTTTTGTAATAAAAATTAACTTCTAACCATGAGTGCAGAAGTTAGTTACCAGCAAAGTCAAATTAAAGCAACGAATGTCCATAACAATCTCCACTGTTATTCCACATCTCCTGGTCATTTCAATTTCTCAGTTGAACTACTACAAGAATTCCAAATTTATATAACACTAAAAATAATAAAGAATATATTTAACTTGAAGAAATGGACACCAACTTTCTAAGGAATAATCTTCTCATATATAAGAGGTTAAGAAAGAAATCAAAGAGAATAGACATCGAAGATTAGTAATGCACAACCTGTGTTTCGCCCGGCCGACTTCATTATTTCATCTCTTTCAGAGAAAATAAAAATAAAAACTCCGCATGAGGTCATAATTTACTTGGCCAACTTGCCCACACAAAACAATTTATGATTGAGTACAAGACAGCGTTTTAGAACACCATTGCTGTTGCATTGCATGAAAGAGATATTTATCCATATCACGACAAGTGCCTAGTGTGAACATAACATATACCTATTGTCTTTAACGTACTCTCTCAGAGGGAGAAACACACATTATTAATTTAATTTCAACCGACTTAAGTAGAGCTGAAAAATGTGAGAATATAAATGAGCATCCAGCCTTCTTGGAGACGTACGGTAAGTATAACATAAGCATAAGCTGCATGTGTTTTACAGTCTACAACACCACCATAAAACAAACATTTGAGTTTCTTTAACTTGGAGAAAATCCATGGAGAAAAACGAAATAGTGATGATTACAGAATTTGTGGAGAAAGAAACTACTAGCAATGAGCCCAACTACAGAGGAATTAAAGCTATGCCTTTTATTGTAGGTACTGAAACAGTGTCTTTTAAGACACATACATGCAAAAACATACACTATCTTCTTCTTTTTCCCCTGGTACAGATTAACTTTATTCTTTGATAACAAGTATGAATTTTTGACTTAATTGCAGGAAATGAAGCATTTGAGAAGCTGGGCACAATTGGAACCTCGTCAAACTTCTTGGTTTACCTCACTTCTGTTTTTCGCATGAAGACAATAACCGCAACAAATCTCAACAATATCTTCCAAGGCACTTGCAATTTTGGTACCATCTTAGGAGCCTTCCTCTCCGATACTTATCTTGGTCGTTATAAAACGCTCGGACTTGCCTCCATCTCCTCTTTTACGGTACAAAATACTCCTAATCTACCAAGATATTCAGTAATTATATAGCATAATGCGATACAGTTAATATGGTTGTCAAGTTACATGAGTTTTTTTTTGGTTTTTTTTATGCAGGGCTTCTACTAACTATGACAGCAGCAGTTTCAAAGCTGCATCCCCCTAGTTGTGGAAAAGAAGAGATTACCAAATGCCAAGGACCAACAAGCAAATGGCTTTTCTTTTGAGCTCTTTTGCACTACTAGTAATTGGTGGTTCCGGTAAAAGGCCATGTAACTTGACCTTTGGAGCAGATCAGTTTAATCCCAATACAGAATCTGGGAGAAAAGGAATCACTAGCTTCTTTAACTGGTACTACTTCACCTATACTTTCGCAGTTATGGTGTCCCTGACAATCATAGTCTACGTGCAATCCAGCATTAACTGGGCTATCGGATTAGGAATTCCAACACTTCTTATGTTCTTTTCAATTGTGTTCTTTGTGGGTACAAGAATATATGTCATAGTATTGCCACAGGGGTAGTCCCTTGCTAGGTGTTGTGCAAGTCATGGTGGCTGCTATAAAGAAGAGGCGATTGAGGGCACCGGAGCAACCATGGATTTCCCTTTTCGACTATATTTCAAAGAATTCCATCAACTCAAAACTATCCTATACGGATCAATTCAGGTAACCAACCCTATATAAAAGTACACAATTTATATATAGAGCAACGCTACACATTCTAAAAAAGTCGATGTACACATTCTATTAGATCTTTTGTTGGCGTATCATTTTCTTTATATTTATTGTCAATCAAATGTTTTTTTTTTGGTAAAATTGTCAATCAAATGTTACTCGGGAAACAAACTGAACAATTATGTTATGCCGATTCCTGGACAAAGCAGCAATTAGATCTCTTGAAGATGAAGTCAATACAGACGGATCAGCGGCAAATCCATGGAGACTTTCCACTGTCCAGCAAGTGGAAGAAGTGAAATGCTTGTTCAGATTGATTCCCATATGGTTTTCAATCCTTATATACCACATAGCATTTATCCAACATAACAATTATTTAGTCTTCCAAGCCCTACAGTCCGATAGACGCCTTATCAAAGGCAGTACCTTTAAGATTCCAGCAGCAACATACATTGTTATCACCATGTTGACTCTTACAATTTGGATTCCCCTATATGATAGAATCATACATCCATTTCTCCAAAAATTGACAGGAAAAGGTGGGATCACAGTGCTCCAAAGAATGGGCATTGGCATAGTTCTCTCGGGTCTAAGTCTTATTGTATCAGCCTTGATTGAATCCCAAAGGAGAACATTTGCTCTTACTAAGCCAACACTGGGGATTGAACCAAGAAAAGGCGCGATTTCTTCAATGTCTGGCTACTGGTATATACCTCAGTTGATAGTTGCAGGACTTTCCGAAGTAAACCATGAACAATCAAAAACCGTCTTAATAAAACTTTCAATGTACATTACTCCCTCCCTCCCTTCCTTCCTTTCCTTGATATAAATCATTTAAAAAAAATATTTTTGTTTCCGTTTAAAAATTTCAAATAAACATTAATGACTTAATTTTCAATATTAACCCAAATAATAAATATAAATTTAATTCTCTCATTATTTTTTATCCAATAAATAACATTATCTTTTTTTAATACAAGAACAATATAAATAATTAATATTATATTTAATATTATACAATTATTTTCTTAATATTTATACATAATTTTAAAATTACTTATATTAAAGAACAAAGCGAATAATATTTAATATTTATTACGAAAAAATTTAGATAGAAGAAAGGATAAAGATGATACGACCAAAAACTGCACTTATCTATATAGACATTAAATACCGACATAATAACTGCCCTTTTCCCAATTTAGGCGTATAAATATTGCATGGGAAATGCGGGCCCAGATATGATTCGAGAACATTTTATAAAAAAAGAGAGGGAAAAAAAGACCCCAAGTGCTGAAGATAAAAAGCACGATCTCACTAATTCAAATGGTTGTTTCAAGGCAACCCACAACTACATGCTGATTATGTCACTCTTAAATTGCGCCTGTGAGGTAATATTCTCTCTCTCTCTCTCTTAGACAGTGTACGATTGCTGAATTGTATCTATATCAAGACCCTTCAATCTCACCACCGACTCAACGTGACCTTTCAGTGTGTGTAGTTCTCTCAACCTGGAAAGCAAATCAACAAAACTACACACGGTTACCATCAGCTAATAAAATCAAATATGCATATGCCCAAAAAGCTGGACTCAACTGAACAATCAAAAATCGAGTCTTGCTTCATGGTACAGTAATATCATGCTAACAATGATAAAGATTTCAAATCCATTCACAAATCTACAAGTGCTGCTTTCAATTTAACTACTTACCTGGCAATTTCAGCTCTTCTTTTAGCTTCTTCAGCCATCTGATTGAGCTCCGTGAAATTGTTTCGGTCATTAAACATTTTGGTGTCAGGTACGTCAAGCCCATGAAGGGTTCTTTGTGCATGTGCCCATTTAAGCTCACGTTGTTCCTTTCCGAAATCCTTTTGCCTAGTGAAAGCAATCTGCAAAACAAGACCATCATAAAGAAGAGCATATATAGATAATTATTATGAAAACACATCAATTGTGATACCCCAGAGGAACCATTCATACCCTTCGCTCTAGAACAAGATCCCAGGCCCTTCCACTTAGAGCGTATCGGATAAAGAACTTTATGATATCAAGAGGGATATAGAAGATGATATTATAAAGCCAAATTACGCCAGCCCAACCCCATCCAATTCCTTCAATAGCAGCAAAACTCCAATTTGCATAAACCGCAATCAAAGTAGCAATCTGGTTGTAATGAAAAATAAAAATAATAAGATTTTCATTCAATCACTCAAAAGGAAAAAGCAGAAATGTGAAATCATAGTTTACTCACCAATTGAGCAACCGCAAAGGCCACGACAAGTAACACACCAGGACGCTCAACGAAGGACCAACTTCGAGATCGTGTGACAAATATTAGGGCCTGACTAATAGTGCTCACTTGAAGATATATGGCTGAAGCAAGCTTTCTAAAATCATCATGAGCCGTTTTCTCAAGAGATGCCACCCCAAACACATTCTGCCAGGTTATAAAAAAGAGCAAATCATCAATATTTCAAAAATTATCACCATCACTGAACCACTATAGCATCTAGATGCTGCCAAAATAGCAATTAATTCATGTGAACAAATAGTGGAGACAGGTTTCATGAGAAGATTGAGTGTGACAATCAAACTTATCTATTGTAGCATAAAAAAGAACTACATTACGACATAAAAAAGAACACTAAGGAGTCATTAAAATTTATCAACTGCAAAAGATATTAACAGGAGGATATGAAAGATTTATAATCATCCAGGTGCATCCTTTATGTAAAATCATCTTGATGGCAATTAAAAGATTTGCGTACCGGGAAGAAGTTTGTTTTATATGCAGCCCAAAAGAATATAACAGTCATCATTGCCAAGTAACTACCAAGAACGATGCCAGTCGTAAAAATCTCAGCAAGCTTCCAGCTGTCTGGCAGAGGAGATGGTTTCACCCTATCCTTCGATATTGTCATGATGGTACCTGGGAGAAAACAGCTGCTAGTTAGAGGCAAAGCATCTCTGGTTCCACAGAAGAATTGCAAGGGTCCGCTTAATCCCCGTCTAGGCGCTAGGCGGTCCCTCTACCACCTGGATTTGGATGGCCACCTAGGCGAAATCAAACCTCTACCACATCGATTTTAAAAGCTTTGAAGCTCTACAACACTTGAAATGAATTTGCTAAGCATATTATATTTTGGAAATTTTCATGTATATTTTAAAAAATTAAATTATATGCTTTGTATAGATAGAAAATTAAATAAATAAATAACATTGCCTATGAAAAAGCCTAGTCCGCCTAAAAAAAGGTCTACTAATTAACCATAGCAACCGGTGGAATAGTAATTAACATCTGCCCTTGATAATGAATATGGTTCAGCTCCATTTTACCCTTCAAACTCCATGAGATAACATATACATTTGGGAACCACAACGTTTGCAGTGTTTGTGGGAGAAGAAAAAACTAACCATCATTAAGGATTGCAATGATGAGCACCATAAAAGGTGGAAAGTCAAATTTCCATATCAGAGCCAGCAGCATAAAACCAAGCTGTCACGAACAAAATGCGTATTGGTACAAAATTATATGTCGAGAATTTTGTAATAATGACGCATATAATAAAGAATCCAAAATAAGGACTATGAGATGCCATTTATAAGACAACTCCTCCCAACAACTTACCACTATACGAATTGTTATAGAGACCGCATATATCTGCCAAAGAGGAGAAGAAAGAAAGGGGTTAAGTTGAGCTTTTAAAAAGTCAGACTATATAGGGCTTTTAGCCATATACAAAACATCAGGATAGAGACCCCCAATGATAAAGGTGTAATAAGATGTAAACCAGCCTGGAGTAGAATTAATTAAATTTCAAGAATATACACCTTTATCAAAACTAAAGGTTACCGTATAATTTTTCATTCTCTGAAAGATTGCCCGACTGGTCAAAACAGCACTAATGATAACGCTGAGTCCCGGTTCAGTAAGGACAATATCAGAAGCACTACGAGCTGCATCAGTCGCATCAGCCACAGCAATCCCAATATCAGCCTTCTTAAGAGCAGGAGCATCATTAACGCCATCACCAGTCATTCCGCATATGTGTTTCCTAGCTTGCAAGCGCTTTACTATCTCATATTTATGCTCTGAAAACAATGAAATCAAATCATAGTATCATACAAGCAATTTGGGGAACCAAATTGTAAAATGTAGCATGCCTAGATCATTCCACCAAATATAAATGTAACATAAGAAAACACATAATGGTATACCAGGGAAAACACCAGCAAAACCATCTGCTTTCTCTATGAGCTCGTCAATTGGTAAAGCAGCAATAGACTCATCCTTGTCCTGTCCCAACAAAGCAGAAGAAGGATACATGTTGGTTCCCATTCCCAAGCGGCGTCCAGTTTCTTTTCCTATTGCCAGTTGATCCCCTGTTACAAATTTCAAGTTCAGCAATTGGAAAGTAGATCTGACTTTTTCTGAAACGATATTATAAACCACGATTTTGATAATGTCAATTTTATCCAAATATTTCAAGTCCCTACTTTTTTCAGGACAACTAAAGAGAATCAACGGATGATAGGAGAAACCATTCCCATAGAAGCCTTTTTAGTATACGAGGTTTATTTTCATAATACCTATCCAATCATGATAATTGATCAATACATGAAAAGACAAGACACACTAGAATTGCATTACCTAAACGTTATCCTCTGAGTTATATACTTATATGTATGCTCGACTTCTGTAACCACAGCCTTTTGAATTAAGGCCTTCTCTATTAGTGTCCATTTTGATGCAATTACAGAGAAGAGATCAATAGATGATTGTTCACTTGGTACATTATAATTATAGGCTCAATCCCCATAGATCTATGGGCTGTAATGTAAAATATCAGAGGGAACCTCTAAAATTAGAGCACCTAGCAAATGATGTCTAAGGTTTAGGTGAGGCATGGCTTAGCCAGCACCCCCCCCCCCCCCCTCCAGTCCATCCACCACTATTCACAACCTAGTCCAAGCAGTAAACTCATAAATAACCATTATTCTGTTTGCAGCCAATAATTGTGCAGAACGAGTACATAAATAACAGAAATTTAATAAGTACCATAATTTTGGATTGCATCCATCAGTTTAGCAGGCACAACTTGAAATGAAAATCTTTAAAAAATTAAAAAATAAAAACAAAAAATATTCAACTTTTGCATCATTGCCACAAAACATAGCTAGAATTTACACTAAATGTTGTCGCATAATTTTGGGGTGCTAATTTAAAAACATATTATAATATCATATATTAAATACAGTATGAGTAGGATATTTTCTTGTGATATATATGTTTTTAGTATTTTTACAATACTTCTCCACATTAAACATTATTGACTATAACCCATAAAAAGTATGCACCTGTAATCATTTTAACATTTACTCCAAGATTTAAAGCCCTCCTTATCGTCTCTGCACTGTCATGCCTGGGTGGATCAAAGAGAGGCATGAGACCTATAAACTGCCAAGGTCCCCCAGGGCTCTCTTTCCTCCCCTCTGGAACTTCCTGCATGGAAAAGGAGCATAATTAAAAAATACCACGAAGATATTTCAGTTTACATCGCATAGAGGATCATGAAATAGAAATAAAAACAATTTACCTGGTATGCTACAGCAAGTGACCGCAAACCTCGGTCCGCAAACTTATCAATTATAGAATGAACCCTACGCTCAATATCTGACTTATTGTGTGCAAGATTTAATATCTAAAGCAATATCAAAGGCAAAAAATTAGGCTATTTACTGACAAGAGAAGATACAGTCACACGACTAAGCATGCTGAGAATGATACCTGCTCCGGAGCACCTTTGCTGACCCTATGCATTTTACCTTGGCTGTCAAGATAAGTCAAAGCTGTACGCTTGTCAGTGGGATTGAAGGGAAGGAAGTGTAGTTCTTGAATACCAGCACGTGCCTGTCATGGTGACAATTCCCAAAGCAAAAAATTAACTTAAATGAGCATCAGTCACCAAAACAAATCTGCAAGCAAGTTCTGATATTTGATTATTCACCTCCTTAGGATCAGCCAGCATTCCAACTATAGCAGAATCTATTGCATCCTGGTTTTCTGTTCGGGAGGCTCGAGCTGCCATCAGAACAACAGTATCTGCATCTACTCCTTTGGCAAATACCTGAGAGAAGAGATCAGGCATGCGGTTAAACGTGAGCTAAAATTTTCTCACCAAGAAAATGGGTACAGAGTGGCACAAATAAACTAACCTCAATAAGATTCTTATCAACTGTAAGCTTGTTCAATGTCAAAGTTCCAGTCTTGTCACTACAAAGCACGTCCATACCCGCCATCTCTTCTATTGCTGTCATTCTTTTCGTAATTGCACCCTGTCATTATCAAGGTATCCTTTCACACACCAGAATCCAATACTGCATTAACCAAAGCAACCAAGGAAATCTAACAAACCTGCTGAGCCAAGCGATGAGAACCAATGGCCATTGTTACTGATAAAACTGTGGGCATGGCAATTGGAATTCCTCCAATAAGAAGAACAAGAAGATTGTCAATTCCAGGGCGATACTTCCTATCTTGAATGGGGTACTGTACGATAATCTCTATAATCATCCCCACAGCAATTGAGCATATACAAAAATTTCCAATTGCAGTCAAGACCTATTCAGTTCAAGAATGAAATAATATCAGAACTGATTTTCTAAAGGACAAGGCAACTCAAGAATAAACACAACAGTTTTATTTACTTGCCTTCTGAAAGTGGCCCACTTGGTTAGTAGAATCAACAAGGTGAGCGGCCTTTCCAAAGAAAGTGTGAACCCCAGTGGCAATTACCACAGCCTCGATCTCTCCCTGTTTGCAAGTAGAACCAGAGTAAACGCCATCCCCAGGGCCTTTGGTTACAGGAAGAGACTCACCAGTCAAAGCAGACTGCATATTGTGAAAAAGATAACTTCAGCAACGGTTATAAGACTTGACCAATTCAACAGAAAGATTACCTACAAGGCAATGCTAATAGCACACCCACCTGGTCAATTTTCAATGGATCACCATCAAGCAGACGAGAATCAGCAGGTACTATATCTCCGAGTTTTATACTGATTATGTCCCCAGGCACTAAAATAGCAGCATCTTCCTCGTTCCACCTTCCATCTCGAAGAACCTTCATGACAATGACAATTAAATAAATACAAACTAAATTTTACATATTAAAACTCAACAATCCTTAATTTGATCATAACTACATTATATTATTGCATTTTGTTGAGAAGTCAAGAGGAGGTGGTTGAGCGGTGGAAGTCAAAGGAACATTCCCCCCCTGTTTGGGAGACAGAGAAAAGGGTGACCGAAGTCAAAGTGGAGGGATGTCCTTCCTCTCCACGCCCACAAATTTCTTCCATCCCTATAGTACGCAAAAAGGCAAATTATATAATCACACATTTTTATTTTATCGCATCATGGGCTTGCAATCTTAACCAATTATAGTTGATATAATGATAAAATTACAGTACATCCAAACAATGAAAAGTGACTTCCTGTTCCCCATCCCTTACTCGTCCTATCAGTTAAGGTAAAGGATATAGTAACCCTTCCCCAAGGGAAACTCTATCTCCGGTATACCAACCCCTCCCCTCTCCTTTTCCTTTATCATACCAAATGAATAGTTAAGAGTTTATTGTACTAAATTTACAAGAAATGAAAAATTAAACTCTAATACCTTTGCTTTAGGAGCAAGACGCGCCATGAGAGCAGCAGCTGCATTGCCTGCATTGTTCTCCTCGATAAAACTAATAGTTGAGTTAATGGCTAGCAAAGTAATGATACCCACAAAATCTTGCCAATCAGGAGGCTTTCCCTGCAAGTAGTTAAGAACATATGGTTGGATGAATTTTAAAGGACCAAATTTTAATGATAAAACTAGATGAATCAAAAAGAGTGTATCTTACGCCTCCGTTGGCAAGGGCAATTGCCATGATTGCAGCAGCTTCCATAACCCATGACAGAGGGTTCCACATAAACCCCAAAAACTTCAAGAATTTGCTCTCCTAAACACGTCACAATAAAGGAAAATGTGAAGATACAAGGTATAACATTTAAACAAAGTTTAAACAGAGATAAACACGGATTTAAACTCTAGGTACAAGTTTATAAAATCAGAGTTGCATCTCACAATGAATGAAACAAGCACATAAAACAAAAGACGGGAAAAACACAGGCAAGACAAGAAAAGGAAAGACAATGGTGCTAGCATCAAGCTAAAAACCCACAAATAATTACAATGAAGTTGAGAATTAAGTATTTTTAAGACCAGAATGGGAAAAATCTTTGAAAGAAGAATATGGTTCCGGAGAAAAATAGGCACCTTTTTCTCCTCAAGCTTGTTGTGACCGAAAATTGTTAACCTCTCTTGAGCACCATCACTGGTGAGACCCTCTTTGCTACATCTCAGATTTTCAAAAACTTCTTCAATGGGTATGCTTTCCTGCACGCACAAAGAGTATAAATCCATCAAAAAACACAAACAAACAACCAAAATTAATCCAAACAAAGAGCAATAAACAATTCTCAGATCCATTACCAAATCCACAGTTTCCTTCAACACAGCTTCAAGAACTTCAGACTTGTCCTCCATCTTTCTCTCTCTAACTCCCTATCTATCTATCTCTCTAAATTCTTTCGCGATAAAATCAGTTGAAGATCAAAACCCATCAAGGAAGTTCAACTTCTGTGATGAAATTTTCAACAAATCAAAGAGGAGCACCCGCCCATTAATAAGACTTGAATTTAAAAATTAAACTTATGATCTGGAGAAGAAGAATGGTAGACCCACCTACACCAAAGTTGAACCGGCTGAGAGACAAGTAGTAATAGTTGCAGACTTGCAGTCCACAATCTCTTTCCCATTTTTTGCCTTTATTTACCAAATATCGAAACCTACCAAAAAAACAACAAAAACATAATAAATAAATAAATAAATATTTTAGGGTAAGCAAATTATAGTAGTCCATAATTTTTGGTTGATTTCTCATTTATTAAAAATAACTTAACTAATTTCACATATTAAAATTGTGAAATTAAGGTGTGTAGTTTTAATATCCTTATTTTTTATTTCTAAAAAAAATAGACTTTCTTCTTTTGATATATATTTTTTGGGTCTTTTGATAATTGGAGTGTTATGCGAGTGCCGCCGCCCTGGATACTGGTGCAGCACTAATATTATTTGGAAAGAGAATATAATTTTGTTCACATTTTGGAGTTTTGTCCTTTTTTCAGTATTTTAATTGACTTTTTATATTTAAAGGGATGAGAGATGAATGGCCATGAACGATGAACCAGAGATGAGATGAGATGGTCCATTGCCTTCCTTCCATAAAATTTTGAACTTTTATTAATTTAAAATTTTCCTGTGATTGAATTTAGTATATGTAATGTAATGTAGCCAGTCATAAACACTTAATTTGGTGATATCTTTGACCCACAGGAGTCACTCCACTCGAGATTTATATTCTTTTCAATTACCTTACCTTGGTCGCGACTACAGAATTTAATAACGTTGTCGTTGTGTGTAAAATGGAAGTAGTTAGTATAAAATTTATTTCCGGATAAGTTGATCAATTGATCAATAGAATACTGACACGCAGATGACATTGTATGTGTGTCAATATTCTATTGACCAATTAACCAATTTACCAAAAAAATAATTTCATGTTAACCGGATCCGTATAAAATACATATGCAATAATTGAACCTTTGTAGTAGTAGTAGTATTTATCTCCTCAAGGCTCAAACTTTGGTGATTTCCTATTTATTTTCTATCTTCCGAGGATTATTTCCAGTCTAGGCTCTGATATGTTTCATTTAATAGTCGAAAAATAAGAATCAGGTTGTATCTATTAGCTACCTACTTATAATACTACTATTTGTTAAGACTAAATATTTGTATTGCTCACAATTCTTTATTACATTTATTGATATTGATGGCGTTTGTTTGTTTGTTAAGATCATGCCATGAAAGTACTCTTAAAATAAAATTAAATATAAAAAAAAACTATTTTTACGAGTGTTCAACATTCTTCGTTGCCTATAATGGATAAATATAACAATGTTATACTTATTTGGTTTACTCATGTATAGTAAGTAGATTGTTAATTATTTATAATTAGGAAATTTATATATTTTCACATAATTTTTTGATATTTTATATGAAAAGTATCGTTATAGACGTATAGCGACGGTAAAAATTATCGTTATATGATTTATAATAAAAAAAATTATATGAAAATATCAAAAAAAAATCATACGAAAAATATCAGTTTCCAATTAGGAAACTACTAGCACCTAATGGCAGTGTTAAAGAGGGGGATTGAGGATACTTAATGCAGTTCAAGTAGACAACATTTTATTGTTATTTTTGGAGTTTGTTCCGGTACGGGTGCCTAATTTTTAGCTTCAAGAGCAATTATGACATAACCCGAGGACCATATTGTTAATTTCTGTTGGAGTACAATTTACATACTGTAGTACAAAGAGTCCTTCTACACATACCGGTTTATTGGACAAAAAAATATTGTAATCCTATTTTTGTATATGTATCTAAATTATACTAAAAATACTATATTTTATAAAAAAAATTATTGAAATAAATACTATATATTTTTTTGGAGTCGCATTAAAAAATAAAAAAAAATTAAAAATGTCTCATTTTTCTGTCCAATAAACCGATCTGCCAAAGACTTATTGGTAGTATTCCCTCTGTCCCTAATTATTTGATGTTTTAGAGGTGAACGCAAGAATTAAGATAATGATTGAAAAACATTAAATATAGTACTCAATTGCCTATAACACCCTTAAATTTTTTGTTGGGATAAGGAAAGAAAAATAGTTTAATGAAGAATAATTTTAGAAAAATTATCATTAATTCTTTTAAATTTGAATAAACATCAAATAATTAAGAATAAATGAAAATTTTTAAAATGTTAAATAATTAGCGACGGAGAGGGAGTACATAGGATTAAAAGAAGGAATGTTTGATTTCAGTAACATAAAAAGTAAAGTCAGCCTACTATTCAAAGAAAGTTATTCAGAAAAGTCATGAGAGTCAGTGATGACTTTTCCTTTCCACAATCTCAGCCTTTTTTGTCTTTTCCAATGTCGATTTTCCTCCATTTATTTAATATACTTTTAATATTTCTAAAATCAAAAATATAATTTAATTTTAGATATCAGATGAAATTGTATTAAAATTTAAATTGATATAAATTTATTTTATTTAAAATAATTATTAATTATAATTTTATAATATATAACAAAATTTGTTAATCATAAAATTTATTTCAATCTAAATTTTTATGGAGCACGGTAATTTTAAAATTTAATATATTATTATTTGATTTTAAAAATTAAATTGTTTTTCTAATTTAAATATAAAGGGAATAATAATTATTCTCTTTAGTATTTGTTCAACTGATACCCGAGAATAAAGGTTAAAAACAAGAAAAAGGACTTTAATTTCTTTATTGCACAAGTCAAAAGTTACTGCTTTACCTGTTCATGTTTGGAATCGATTCTTATTTTAGATAATCTTTTAAATTTGTTCTAATAATATTTTATATTTTAAAAGACAGTATAATTGTTATTCAAAAATTGTTAATGACAATATTTTAATTATCGGCTGAATGCTGTATATATTTTGTGGGGGGGGGTGGGGTGGGGTGGGGGGGAGGGGAATAGTCATATAAAGTAATTTGATAAAGATGTAGTTTAATGGTTTTTCCACGTCTTTGTTTATGCCTACCACGGAGGCCGGAGCTCACCGCCCCTTGAACAATCAACCATCAGTTCACATACTTTGAAAATATTTCTGTCTAATGATTATTTAAAAAATACAATTGTTTTTTTTTTTGGGTAAATTTATAGTATATTTTAGTCTTTGTGGTACATTAAAAATACATTTGAATTAAAGTTGAAAAATATATAGGAGAGAAGTTATTAGATATAAGAATGAAAGAGAGATTTTACACCGTCTCAAAAAAAAAACTTATATTTTACATATAGGTGTATGTATGTATGTATGTGTGAATATTTATACCATATACATGTATTAATATTTTTAATTTTTGTTTAAGGATAAAAATATATTTTTAATTTTTTGTTAAGGATAAAAATAGTGTAAGATTTACTTCATTGGAAGAAAGTGGTGCAAAAAAAAAGGTGTTATTTTTAATGAAGATAAAAAAATAGGAAAAATAAAAAACATAATATTTTTTTCATAATAAATGAGTACATAATGTACAAAAGTTATTTTTGATGTTTGCTTCTGTCCGACATAGTTGGGCATAACATATAGTAGTAATTTTAAACTAAAATTTAAAATTAAAAGAACATATAAAAAATTAAAACAAAGCCAAATTTAATTAAAATGTTATTATATTTAATACAGTATAAATATAAAACTTAGTAAACGTAGATAAGGTGAATGAAATTAAGGTTTAATTAATTGAAATAATGATATTTAAAAACCGAAATTCTTATTAGAGAATAAAAAAGAATATGCAATAAATCACAAAGTTTGTTTACTTTAAATCCATTATATATTATTTCGTTAATAACAATTTTGCCATGCATCTCTATCTATATTACTTTACTCCAGTATTAATCAATCAAAATAAAAAAAAAGTGAGATGATTTTAATAGTAATAAAAAATCCATAGACATTAAAAAACATGAGGGGGTTGAGAATAAAGTTGCATGTGAAAGAGATAAGAGGGACAGCAAACATGGGGGCACATGTACCCAACCCAATTATGGAGTACTCCGGTAGACAAACAAGATTGGCTGCTGCTGCTGCTGCTGCTTGTTTTCTAAACTTTTTGACCCCAAACCAATCCAATCCAATCCAATCCCTTCACATATCACATGATATTTGTCACCTCCCTTCCCCCACAAATAACGTACATCCGTACCATAATGCTACTATAATACATATATCTTGTCTTGCTAATTATGCTACTGCTTTAAATTATTTTCTATTAGTAGTATTTGATCATTTCATATATATATATATATATATGGGCTATATATATATATATATTATCTAATAAAATACAAAGGATTTTGAATTTCCCCCTCACTCAATAAATCATCTAAGCCGTCCAAAGTTTGAGATAAATCTCACCGTCCATACATTTATCTAATAAAATACATCTATCTATCTATCTAATCTATCTAATAATGATTTTGAATTTTCCGCTTACTCAATAAATCATCTGGGCAGTTCAAAGTTTGAGATAAATCTCATTGTTCATATAGTGCCGGAGGCACGGGACCCAACTAGTATATATATATGGGCTATATGTATATACACAACTGTGTATTACACAGTAGGCATAGGATGACAGATTTTTTGGGTTATAGCGACGGTAAACTGTCGCCATAGTCCAGAATAGTTATGACAACGGGTGAAACCGTCGCTATAGCCCAAAAAATCGTCGCTATAGCCTACTGTGTAATACACAGCTGTGTACACACTTTTTCCTATTAATTTTTATGGTAAAATTACAGTAACGAATGACTTTTTTAAAATAAAAAATGTTAAATCGATTGAAATATATTACTATAAAATTGTAAACCATTACACACGATAGATAAAAAGATTAGTGCAACTAGTGATGGCTTAATGATTTTCACACAAGTAGTAGTACTCCAGTAGGTTAGATAGGCGAATTCAGTGATACTACTAGTAGTAGTAGTAGTAGTAATGAGCGAGTTGAGTATGAGTGGGGAATAACGAGTCACAAACACATGCTCCTGCTTGGCTGCTGCTTCTTGGTACAGCTACAACAGGTAGGATTCATATTTATTGCAGGAAATGATTTGAGTGGCATCAGAACTACTTGTAACCTACGGACCCACCCACCCAACCATATGGTATAAATATTCACACAAACCAAGTCATATGGTACATTGAACTCAAATGGACATCGGTGTTTTGAATATGACAAAATATTTTAACAAAGCAGGCAGGCAGGCAGATCAAATGGGATACATGGCTTACACAACAAACTCCAACAAGACAAATAAATTAAATCTAATACCTGTATCAGATGCCTTACAAAAATTTATTGTATTTCTTTTGAACCGCTGGCTGGCTAAAATTTTGAAGGAATTGATGTTCAGGCGTCAGCATGCCCGCGGACAACAAGTTTTTGGCTGCAAATTGAAGTTCAAAGTTAGTATAAGGCTTAAATTTGATAAATTTAGACATCAATTGTTTCAATATGATCAAAATGTTTTCTAAAATACCATATGTCTAAATTCTAACATGATTAAATTTCATCTAATCTTTTTGGCTAACAACATTACATATATACACACACATACCTAATAATATGTTATATCATTTCCCCATAAATCAAAGGGAAAGATGAACAAAACCTAAACAGTAATACTTAACCAACCTTTACACATTGACGTTATGTCATGCTGAATATTCATCCTTCTCAGTACAACCTCCCCTTCTACTAGATTAACAATATATAAATATATATATATATACAGCAAATTTGGAAAGCTAGTATCAATTACCCTACCTATATCCCCCACTCGAACAAGTCTGATGTCCATCCCTGTTGTCAAAGAAAGATTTCTTCTGTAGCTAAATAACCATAAATACAAGGATCATATCACACATGCACACCTCCAGAACATCCTCTACTCTTTCAAATTTCTTCCTAGTATTCACACCTTCAATTGCATGCGTGTATTGTATCTACACTCGCCATCAATTGGAACTTCCTATTGGGTTAATCTAGTCAACCCTGATCTGGTGCAAGTGAAAAACTATCACAAACTTCCTCCCAAAACTCTCTTCAGCTCAGATTTTTGTTCTGCAGTAAGCCTTGATGGATACTTGACATCAAACTTTATGTTTAAATTCCCCTTCTTCCTAGGTTCTTTCGAAATCGGCATTCCTTCATTTGGGATAACAAGCTCAGAGCCTGGCTTAGTGATATCTGTCAATGGGAGCATGATATTTCTTCCATCTAGAGTTGTCATCTCAAGGGTCTTACCTGTGAGGGCCTCCAGCAGCAATATTTCCTGATTGACCACCAGATCATTACCATCCCTTGTATATACTGCATGAGGTTTCTCATCTATCACAAAAATTAGATCTGCTGCTATGACACCAGGCTCCTGGTTACCCTTCTCAGGGAAAGTGATCTTAGTGCCTTTTTTCCAACCAGGTCTTATCTCAATGGTCAAAATCTCCTCCACAGTTCGAATCTTGCTGCAAAAAATCACTGGACTATCAAAACAAGTAAAATCTTAGCACAAGAACACCAAATCAAACAAACAACTAAACAAACCAAACCAGTGCAAAAAAAAGCACAAAAAGAATCAATGAAGATTGTTGCCGTATGATGCTAGTTTTATGTCGATTCCCATATAATTTACTAATTTAGCATAGTAGCATTCACGATATCCATATGCAGCTCTAAGATGACTATGCTATTCTTCATAATTTCTACATATGATGAATACTGGGGTAACAACTAGCAATAAGAAGACAATCACCGTTACACAATGAATGCAAGTGTTCATAAAGGCGATGAAATGCCAATAGCTACTTTGTGAAAGACGCCATCATCATAAAATAAAATGTCTCATTAGGTTGCAAAGAGCTGACCACCAAAGCTAAAATTATCACAGCTTCCATATTATAATAACATATATGAGTGGCTGACATACACCAGATTGGGCTTGTTGAATTCGCTTAAGATTTTTGCTTATTAGAAAATTGATTGGAGTCGCTTATTCAGGGACACTTTTATCTTGAGAAGTAGGATTGTAAATCTGAAGAAGCAGCTCCAAACTCTTCAGTATTTATAGACCAAATAAACATCTGAAATGAACTTTCTGTTAAATTCTGAAAAGCTTAACTAAACACAAAACCAAAAATAAATAAATAAACAGACAATTCAAACAGGATAATTGAGAAAGCAAGAACTGGAACTAGAATTAGAGCGAAAAATCTACTTTTTCCCAGATATTACTGGTGTGGGATTCTCATTCCTGGTCTTAAAACCCAGTCAAAACCAGGAACTGATCATCAAATAAGGATGCAAATTAAATCATCAATGTTAAACAAAAGGCTTGATTTTTCCTTTCGGAACCAAGTACTTAAAAGGAAATGAGAAAGAAGTACAAAGTACTTTAAAGGAGAATCGCTCAAACTTGAAGGAGAGGAACAACAAAAAAATTCCCCACGACTTTCAGGACAGCATTCCATATAGTAGAAATTTCAAACAGATTGCAAGAAACTTATAGAACATGTTCTAATGCTTAGTTCTCACTTAAGTAGAATAATGATAAAGTATAAAATAAGTTCCGGTTTACCAATAGTGGATCCCACAAAAGTAAAATAATGATTCTCTCATTATTAAAACTAGTGGAACCCACTTAACTACATTTTTGAGGTTGAACTAGTATTTATATTACATTTTGAAACTTGTGTGCTTTGATGATGCAAGGCTGTTAGACCCGGCTCGGACGGTCGAACAGGTCGGAAAAACGAGCCGGTTACCCCAGCAAACCCGAAAGTGTCAAAAAAAACCCCGTTAAAAACCCGGTAATCCGATGGTAGATCGTCTAAACCAGAGAACTGGTGGCCGGTTGACGATTTTTCCGGTTTGCAACTATCCAAAAAGAAAAATAATAACACTTCAAAAAATCAACTTTTGTATTCTCCTCTATACCGGCGATCATGTGTGTGAGTTACTACTTTCCTTAATTTGATCGCATAGTGGAAAGAATTTAGAGATTGGGGAAGATGTAGCTTTCCAATCGTTTTATTATGGCGGAGATGGGAGGATTCGGTTGATCTGGGAAAGTAAATAGTTGAGAAGATGGAGAGGCATATAAAATGAAGAGAGAAAATCTGTAGCGGGTGGGATGAAGAATAGTGGGATTGATTTTGGAAAAGTAATTATAGTGGTTAATTAATTAAAAAAAAAAGAGTAAATACAATGGTTACACAGCAAATTCGCACAGGATTCAATGTGCTTTGTCTTTACTTGATTAGTCATATTCTTATCCAGTATTATATTGTTATAATGTTATATAAATATAAACTATACAAACGGAGATTTTTAAATTCATGAGTAAATAATGACTATTATTGCCACTTATATATTAATTTTATTTTTTTATATTTAATATATATCGAATAAAATTTATAACACTTATTAATAAGTTTGTTTTATAATACATAATTATTTAATATATAATAATTTTTTCGTTCTATAATATAAAAGTAAGTGGCTTTATATTTTGAAACGAATGGAGTATATAATAATTATTTAGTACAATTTATATTTATTTATATATTTAATACATAATTATGATGTCACTGGTTTGATACGGTTGGATCACTGGTTGAACCAATGACCCATTCACCCTGATAATTATTTTGGTTCGATGACCGGTCCGAGTTTGAAAACATTGCTTTGATGGACATATTTTTTCATACTTGACACATTTTGGGGTACTAACGGAGTATATCTAAGTACATCTTATGCCAACCTTACTATTCAGTATGGGAGCCAACAAAAAGGGTATTACTTTGTTTTACGACATAGGAGGTTATGCATTTGAGTCATTTATGAAAATCTCTACCATAACATTCAAGAGGTGCAACACATCTTTCTCTAGGGGGTGATGCCTAAGAATCCTTGGTGTAGTTGTCCTTCTCCTTAATTGTTTCTCTTCTAAGCTTTTTCCATTCCAATTTAAACTCAGTGTAAAACCCCATTGCACTTCACTAGATTTGTCAAAAGACTATCAACTTCCGGCACTGAGATGAAAGATCTTGCATTATTATTTCTTTTGGCCCATACAGAAACATATAAATTCATTTAATCTCAAAGTGTTGCACTGTATTTCAAATTAAAAATTATAAATGATCATCATGGTAGCCTAGACACACAACTTATATCCAGAAATGGAGTACATAGACAAGAAACATGTGATTGAGATATAAGTACATAAATCATTAATTTTGCTAATTAACAGACATAAATTAAGACCTCAACAAGTTAAATGCACATTTTGACAAATGGATTTAAAAAACACTAGGGGTAAACTCAATCAACCATGATCATTGGGGGCGGGAATTACTTCATACCTAGAAAGCATAAGGTAAACCAGAGTTTGACAAAAAGCGGGAGACCACTTTGCAAATATTAGAACTCACTTCTTTCCATGTTAAGGACTACAAAGGGCTCTATAGAAATTATGGACCACTAAAGTCAACAGTTCCATATTGGCATCAAAGGTAAAAAAAATGAGAACCACATAGCAGTAGTAGATATTGTATTTCCTAACACCATAAACTAATCAATGAGAATAATGGATGATTCGGCAAAAGCTTAAAGCCAAAATGACAGACCAATAACCAAAATATTTACAGCAGCTTGAATATGCCATGAGCATCTCCAGCAGTGCCGGCGTGCACAAATCCTAGACTATATTTAGTCTAGGAACACAAATCTCGCTCCAACAAATGGACTAAATATAGTCCATCGAATTTTCCGGCAAGGCACAAAGACTATATCAAGGAACAAGAATTGGTGGACTATAATTTTAATATATTTAAATGGGAGAGATAGCTGAAGAAGAAGGAAAATGAGGATGTTGAATAAGAATATGAAGGGTCAGGTCTGCTCCAACTGATATAAAAAAAATTAGAACTGACAAAAAAACATTGGTCAGAACAGTAATAAAATACCAACTGATAGAAATTGAAAATGTAAATTGGAAAATTTATAAATATGTACAATCGTAAGTATTTTGTTAATAATAGTTTGTATTTTTATTATATTTAAGTAATAGTTTTTTTTTAATTCATTAATTATTTTAATCTTTTTATATTATAATCTATGAGATAGTCTACATAGAAGGCTAAATGACATCTACTGATGTCATATGGACTAAATATAGTCTACTGAATAGTCCCTGGAGACGCTCTAAGGTAATCCAAAAATATAACACTGATGACCCATCCAAAACTAACATCATAGATACTAATATTAATAAGTGTTTAATTCAAATTAATCATAATAAAATGTGCAAGAAACAAAGCAAAGATTACATAATACAACAGTTGACAAGAACAATCCCAAAATAAAATTCAATCTTGCAAAACCAAAACCCTAATAAAACAAAGATTATGTCAATGTTTCTTCCAAAAATGCAACAATGACATACCCGGAAGTATCAGCAACAGTCCTGGAAATCTTCATCTTCTTCTTAGCACCCTTATAAAGCTCCTCCAAGCTACACGGTAACAAATTCTCAACGGCCGGTGCTTTCCTCGAAGCTCCCGCACCAGCCGAACTCCCAAAGTGGGCATTGGTAGCCCTAAAAAACCCATCTTTATAAGCCCTACTCCTCCCTCCTCCAGAGGGACCAGAAACGCCGTCGGAGCCACCGAACAATTCGGCATAAATATCATCGGCATCCCTGGGGTTGAAGCGAAATGAAGGGTTAGGGTGCTGGTGGGTGTGAGTGAAATTGGCGGCGTAGGAGCCACGGCCGGAGGAGGAGGGAGGAGGCGGCGGAACCTGGCCGGATTTGAGGACTTCTTCGCCATAGAGATCGTAGATCTGACGCTTCTGAGGATCGCTAAGGACGTCGTAGGCTTCGGAGATGTTTTTGAATTTAGCTTCGGCTTCGCACTTGTTGGTGGGGTTTTTATCAGGGTGCCAAATCATGGCAAGTCTACGGTAGGCTTTCTTGAGGTCTTCATCGCTGGCATTTCTATTAACTTTGAGTATATTATAATAATCCACACCCATTTCTCAATCAATCAATCTATCTGAGTGTATGAGAGAGAATATAGTAGTAATAGGATTGGATTGGAGATGAAATGTTGAATTTGTGTTTGTAGAGAAATGGGAAATGTGGAAGACGACTTATAAATTCTCAAAGGAAGACGTGTTGATGTGCAATAGATAGAAAGAGAGAGTCTTCCGCTCCGATTCCTTTAGATAGATGATAGATAGGTGAGGGAATCTGGTGGGCTCCTTTACCTCATGCACCTACTAGAATTTACAGATCAGATAGAATTGAACCAGGTAGTGGTAGAATTTTTTTCTCACAACTTTAAATGTAAGAAAAATGGTATGTAAATGCTTTTTCACAACTATTTAGTTTATTTGTTAATCTGTTCTTTTTTTTAAAAAAAAAAAGAAGAAGAGGTTTTTATCTTTTAAAATAATGTCTCAGGGACATGTAAGATTTTAAATTTCTAATTTGTCCTTTTAGAACATGAGGACATCTATCTATAACTATCTACTTAAGCTTAACTTTCATTTTTATTTTGTCCCTGCAATTTTAAATATATTATTATTATTATTTCATCTTTTTTTTTAATTGTCCATATTTTATAAAATTTTAATTTCACTCTACATAATTTATACTTGTAATGCTTGTGCCACGTGGTGCTGGTATGATATGGGACCTAAAGATGGGTATGGAGCATCCATCCAATAGGCAAATCAAATTGATAAAGGTAAATGATTTTTGATAAGGCCGGTCTCCTATCATATCACCAAGTGTTGTTGAATCAGCCAAAAAAAGAACATACTCCCATGCTACTGTAGTAGTAGTAGTATTAGTTTGGGAAGCAGGAAACAATAGTTATGGAGAGACAACCCTGACCATCATAACCAAGTACCAACCCTAAAACTACCTTCTGCACAATGTTTTACATTTTAAAAAAAAAAGCCAAAAATACATGGTTAATTTAATCATCAAACACATATAACCCTGATACTACTACTATACAAGTAAGGTGATTAATGTAAAACATGCCTCCAGAATCCACGGCAACAGAACTCTAGTCAAATTTCAGTCATTCTCGAAACTGGCACTCTCTGTAAGATATCCCATATTATCCAAATTTTCAGGTAATGGATACACTACGTCCACAATGAAGATTCAATTCATTTCGACTTCAGGAAGATGAGGAAAAACCAGTCACCATAAATGAAACGCTCAAACAACATAAGTTTGACCGGTCACAGCATCCTGAAGATGCAACGACCCATCCTTCATCAGATTTACACTCAAGCTCTGGAACCTTTCTCTAGAATATTGTCGAGATGCTTTTCTCCAATCAGTTCCAGTTTTCATCATTGCAACAAACTCATCGTAACTAATTTGCCCGTCCTGAAACAATGAACCACCATTGTAAAATTAAAAGATAACACGAGAGAGAGAGAGAGAGAGAGAGTTCAATGAATCTAAATCCCATATTTTTGTTCTAAAATGTCACACAACTTGTCAAATGAATTTGATCGAACTACAATTACCAAAGTAAAGTGTCAAGTAAACACAACTAAAGAAAGCAAATGTGGGTCTTGAGGTTGATAAATAAAAGGTATGTAAAGCTTGAATATCAGACCTTGTCTGTGTCAACCTCTTGCATAATTTCATTGAGTACATCACCATCAGTTTCACCCGATTCATCTGCCAAGGCTTCCCGTAGTTCATCATGCTCAATATACCCATTGCCATCTTTGTCAAAAAACATAAATGCTCTGCGGAAATGCTCATCGTTCTCCATCCTCTGCAGATGGATTGTTACTGCCACAAACTCTCCATAGTTCAGTACTCCATTCCCGTCAACATCAGCCTAAATAACATTCATGTGGTAATGTTTTATGAGCAAATCATAAAGATGAATCCAGCTACACAGATAACATAAGTATATCTACAGTAATCTTTCAAATCTATGTCCCGTTAGCAGCTTAATGTTGGCCAAGTCTATATAGTTAATACCTGAGATAAAAACCCAGAGAGGATATATACATATGTGTGTGTGTGTATAATAGAGATGCAAATTCTTGTTTACTCGGCAATCTTATAATATGTATCTTAATTCTTAATACATTAAACTATACATTATCACTGCTAGAAGATTATAGAATCAAATAGATAATGCTTCTAAGAAGGAATGCCTCTGACAGGATTTCAATACTTTGATCAAGTTTGATGCTTGAGACCTTCAAGAATACTAGGAGACAAATTGAATTATTAATGTTACCTAAGCACCAACTTCTTCTAACATGTGGTAAGCAGTCCCCTCGACTAATATATTATTTTATACAAAAAAGGTAAAGAAAGATTTCTTTGAAATACGGCGGAGCCTTCAACCACATATTGGAATAGCACTGAAGTACAAGGGAGAGACGGAAAGCATTAGTTTCTGGCAGTAATTAAGGACTGGATGGTTATACTTTGACAGATGCTTAGGACCTATACAGTGACTAAATATTGAGTGGCCAACAACAATAATTTTCCATATCCACCAAATACCTTTAACCTTTAATATACAAGTAAAGTTTGTAGAACTGCAATAATAACAATCCATGATGTTACTGATCTAATAAAAAGGGAGTACAAGTTTAGAAGAAAAGGATTGGCAATAGAATACTCTATTTTAATCATTACACTAAATAGAAGAATTCCACTACTCAACCAAAAAAAAAAGAAAAAAAAAAAGAACACTAGAAGTGTGAACATTTGACAAAACAATCCTACTAAGAGTGTTCAGAAACCAAATGAAGGAGATTATTCTGAAGAAAATATAATCAATCGAATAACTTTAGTGTCAGTGCATTGTACTAGGCTGAAAGCATAAAGCAAGAAAGTTACTTCAGTTAAGCAGAAACAATACCAATATATGTATGTTCACATAAATACTAATGTCTAAAAATACATCAGAAATGCATAAATTTCCACACTAAGCTTATAAATGGAAAGAGACATTTACCACATCCATCAGCAGTTTTATCTCTGGTTCAGCCAATTGTGAACCAACTTTCCGAAGCCCAGCCTTCAATTCTTGGTATGTAACTTTTCCATCGTTGTCGGTGTCCATCAAAGCAAACATATCTCTGATCACTTCTACTTCCTCTATAGATAAGTGTTCTGCAATTACCTACATCATTTGACAAACCCAACTCTTACAAGTAGTAACAAATGGCAGATCATCACAGTAGGTGCTACACAAGTTTACAAAAAATACATACAGACAAATTTGGTCCTATCACCTCAGTTTTAATTCTCAAAATAGGGCAACCACAATTTAATTTTTGTTATAAAAGGTGCCCAAATCAGTCCATACTCCATATAGGCTTCTGAAAAAATCAGTCCCATGACAAGACTTTCAGTCATACCAAAACAATCTCACAATCACCAACCAATCCTAGATGCTTACCCGCAAGGCTTTCTTCTTGAATCTGTTCATTAAAGAAAACTGCTTGAGCCTTGTCCTCACTATATCTCCAAGTGGAACATTTGAAGCCTTCTTTGCATTTTGTATCCAGGGGTGTTCTACCAATAAGAACAAAGCAAAAACTATTCAGCTACTTTAAAAGGAATCAATCATGTGACAGAAATTCAGTCTGCTACGTCCAAGTAATTTACATGATTAATAAATGCAGTTTCCTGATATTACAAGGATCAATAAATGCAGTGCCCACATATGGGTAAAATATTTGCGATCTTGCAATTTGCTATTTTGTAATTTTACATACCCTTTTCTATAACATGGTCTAGCCTAACTTACTGCAGAACTAATGTAAAACAAAATAATGTCAAAGCGGTTACCTGGAACACAAATCAGTTAAGTATGCGGAATGAAATCGGGTATGAGAAATGCTACTTATGCTAGAATGCACGAGATATTTAGTTCTCATATGACGATTTGGAACAACGGTACCCAATACACGGAATGTAGAGCAATAAGAGTTCCTTACCCGCTCTCAGTTCTTTGGCCATAATGAGCAGGGCAGCCAGAGGCAGATACCTTCAGAATCAGAAGAAATACCAGATACCTTCATGTGACACACGCACTATAATGAGAGTTGCTATTTAGCTAAGTGAAAAAATACCAGATACCTTCAGAATCAGAAGAAACCTAGTCCACTTCGCATTGGAGTGTTGTGCTATGATATCCAATTTTCCCACTACCCTCATCCTTCCAGAATGTTGTAACTTTTACCCAAATAATGACCTGAACTTTCTTCAAATTGCAAACGAGAGCTCGAAAGTTGATCTCCAGTTTACAAGCACAGTAACATGACCCATGCCCCAGTCTTTAAACTAACTAGACATCCAAATCAAGTCCATTGAGGTTCACTTTAATGTAGAGGTTGATTCAATTCAAGAAATACTAAATAAACGATTTTCTGGAAATAGTATAACTGGTCATAGACTCCTAACTGTGGAGTTTTTCAGATGAAGTATTAGTTGAACCAATGAACATATGATGGAAAATAAGAAGCTAAGGAAAGAAGTAAACACATGTAAACTGAAAGGGAAACTACGAGCCCTTGCCAACTAATGACTTGAGTTTTGGTATACGGGTTGAACTGAATCTCAAAAATAATTGGACGATTAAGTTATCTTAATTTAGATAACAGATTCCAAACAAAGAGATCTTAAATTAATGATTATATATATATATATTACATTTTACATGGGCAAGACACATCTAATGCAGAATTATATGAGCACATGCCAATTCTTGGATTATATTTGGCACCCTGGTGTGTCATCCCCCTCCCTTAACATAGTATCATCAAAACTTAAAACTATGGTCAATCTGCAAGTATTCTTATCAAAATGCAAAATTAACTAGATTAGTTCTTATAAGGACTTACCAAGCACCTGTTTGGCAGTCAAACGCTTTCTGGGATCTGGCTCTAACATCTGCCGAACAAGACTCTTGGCATTGTCAGAAATCTGAGGCCAAGGTTCCCTATTAAAATCAATTACACCCCGCAAAATTGCCAGAGCAACACCCTGTTCAGTTTCTGCAACCAAAAGAATGAAGCATAACCACATTTTTTTCATAAAATAAATAATAAAAGAACCCTCCAACCTCAAAAGCTGCATAATATACATCTTCCAAAGTCTTACATGATCGATAACAAATTAACAACTATACCTGCCCAAAATGGAGGAACCCCGCACAATAGAATGAAAAGAATCACTCCAGCACTCCATACATCAATTTCTGGACCGTAATTTCGCTTCAAAACCTCCGGGGCCATGTAGTAAGGACTTCCCACAATCTCTGAAAACTTCTCACCTTCAAAATGAAATCATGGAAAAATTGGAAAAAATATTTAAAAAATAAAATAAAACAAATAATGCAACAATACAAAAGTCTGACATCTCCTTAAAATATAAAACTAAAAAAAAATGGTTAGCATCTTGACACGGATATCAACAAATTTAAGTTTTATACCAAACAAAGATGTTATTTTGCTTCAAACTTCAAATCCCCTACGAAAGAAGGAAGAAAATTATAAAAAAGAAAGAAAAAAAAATAGAGGAGAAACTTGGCTGTTCCTTGAACTAATCATCTACAATCATGAATGCCTCCACTTCCACACTAAAATAGAGGTAAAAATTCATCTTGTTATACATCAGAAAATTTAAGTTAAAAAATATATCTTTAAAACCCATCCTGCCTTCCCCAAACCATCCATTATTCCAGTGAGAAAAAAAAAAAAAATATATATATATATATACTCAAAACCAACAAAAACCCCGCTTCAAACCTTGAGCCCAAATCAACCTTCTACTCAGTTATAGCAATAAACTAATTTTTAATAGAGTGCTAACTACAACAATAAACCATATATTGTGAAAGCCGATGCCAAATCCAAATCCAGTGAAAAAAATAAGCCACTGTCCATGGGTATATCACCCACGCTCAAACTTGAAAACAAGCTTCAGCAAAAAATCAACAGAAAACTCTGAAAGCTCATGTTCCCCAAAAAAAATACTCTCCATCCCCAAGCGTAGAAGGAGAATAAGTGGTAAAAAAAACATTGATAAAGAGAAGCTTAATTCGTCACCAGCATATTATGAATATACTATAATAATCCTACCAGGCCTGAAAAATACGGAAAGCCCAAAATCAATAGCCTTAAGAGGCGAATTCTCCTTCTTATTCGCAAATAAGAAATTCTCGGGCTTAAAATCTCTATGAATAACACCGCTGTCATGACACATCCTTACCACCTCCGCCACCGTCCTCGCCACGGCAGCTGCCGCTCTCTCGCTATAATGTCCCTTCGCCACGATCCGATCAAACAACTCTCCTCCCTCACACAACTCCATCACCAAATGCACCGCCTCGTTGTCCTCATACGTTGCCCTAAGCCTAACAATATTTGGATGCTCAGGCAAACTCGACATTATCGCCACTTCCCGCCGAACATCCTCGACATCCACGGCTGTTCTCAGTTTCTTCTTCGAAATTGACTTGCAGGCTAGGGTTTCTCTGGTTTCCCTGTCCGTACAGAGGTATGTGATCCCGAATTCGCCACGGCCCAGTTCCCGTCCGAGTACGTACTTATCGCCGATACGGGTCCGGTGAAGGCCTAGTGGGGTGACGTCTTTCAGGACCCGGATCGGGCTGGGTGAACTTGCATATGGGTTGGGCCTCCGCTCTTTTTTGTTCTTGGTCTTTTTTTTGTTGTGGGTTTTGGTATCTGGTTTTATACGTGCGACACAGTTGCCCATGCCGAATAAGATGAACTGGGGAGTTTTTGGGCTCAGCCGTTAGCGGTGGTTCTAAATGGTGGTAGGAGAAGGGAGCATGGTTCAGGCAAATTGAGCTGAGGAGTGAGAAAACGCGGGGACGGTTGATGGAATTAGCTTTAAATTAAGACTTATTATTATTTTATTTGTAGTTGGTGTATAAATCTATATAATAAAACAGAATCCATTTTGAATCTTTCATTTGACAAAGCACAAGGACGGGTTAGATTCATTATAACTTAATTCTTTCAATTTAATCTAAAGGCTCATATTTCTTCCCGCCCAAATCAAATTCACCCCTACACCATACTCTCTCATGCTCACACACAAAATCTTTCTCTCTCCTCTCTTCTTCACACACACAAACAAATAATAATTATTATTATTATTATAATAGTACTACTACTACTAATAATTATTATTATTATAATAGTACTACTACTAATAATAATTATTATTATTATTATAATAGTACTACTACTACTAATTATTATTATTATTATAATAGTACTACTACTAATAATAATAATAGTAATAATACTTATTATTATAGTAATAATAATAATTATAGTAATAATTATTATTATTACTATAATAATAATAGTAATAGTAATCTATATAATAAAGATTTAGATTCATTCTAATTGATTTAGGCAGAAAAGCACAAGTACTACTACAACAACAACTACTACTGCTAATAATAATAATAATTATTATTATTATTATTATTATTATTATAATAGTACTAATAATATAATGTATATAATAAAATTGAATCTATTTTTGAATCTTTCATTTGACAAAGCACAAGGACGGTTCAGATTCATTGTAACTTAATTCTTTCAACTTAATCTAAAGGCTCATATTTCTTACTGCCCAAATCAAATTATATTCACCCCTACACCATACTCTCTCATGCTCTCACACAAAATCTTTCTCTCTCCACTCTTCTTCACACACACAAACAAATAATAATAATATTTATTATTATAATAGTACTACAACTAATAGTAATTATTATTATAATAGTACTACTAATAATAATAATAATAATAATACTTATTATTATAGTAATAATTATAGTAATAATAATAATTATAGTAATAATAATAATTATTGTAATAATAATAATTATTATTATTATTACTATAATAATAATAGTAATAGTAATCTATATAGTAAAGATTTAGATTCATTCTAATTGATCTAAGGGGAAAAGAACAAGTACAACTACTACGACTACTACTACTAATAATATTATTAATAATAATTATTATTATAAAAATTATAATATTATTACTAATAATTATTATTATAATAGTTCTACTACTACTACTAATTATTATTATTATAATAATAATTATTATTATTATAATAGTACTACTACTAATAATAATAATAGTAGTAATAATAATAATTATTATAATTATAATTGTACTAATTATTATTATTATAATAGTACAAATAATAATAATAATAATAATAATAATAATAGTAATAGTAATAGTAATAATACTTATTATTATAGTAATAATTATAATTATAGTAATAATAATTATTATTATTACTATAATAATAATAATAATAATAATAATCTATATAATAAATATTTAGATTTATTCTAATTGATTTGGGCGGAAAAGCACAAGTACTACTACTATGACTAATAATAATAATAATAATAATTATTATTATTATTATATAATTATAATAATACAAATAATAATAATTATTATTATTATAGTAATAATAATAATTATAATAATAGTTGTAATAATAATAGTAATAGTAATAATAATTTATATAATAAAGATTTAGATTCATTCTAATTGATTTGGGCGAAAACACACAAATACAGTTCAAATTCATTCTTATTTTAATTCAAAATAATAATTATTATAATAATAATTATTATTATTATAATTATAATACTACTAATACTACTACTACTACTACTACTAATAATAATAATTATTATTATTATAATTATAATATTATTATTATAATAGTAATAGCAATAATAATAGGTATAAATAATATTATTAATAATAATTATTATAATAATAATACTAATAATAATAATTAATAATAATAATAGTAGTAATAATATTAATAATAGTAATAATAAGAATTATAATAGTAATTATAATACTAATAATTATACTAATAATAACAATAGAAATAAAAAAATAATAATACTAACAACAACAACAACAATAATAATAATAATAATAATAATAATAATAATTATTACTATTATTGTGGTGGTGTGATGAATTATGATAATTGTTATTGATGATTGTAAGTTTTGTACAGAAGTTTAGATTTTTCTAGATATCTATTTTTAAAGGAAAATAAAATATTTTGGTAGTGTGGTAAATTATGATAATTGGTATGTCTGATTGTAAGTTATTTTAAGTTGAAAAGAATCTTTAGTTAATATAGTATTTATTAAATTTTAATCTAATTTTTTCGTTACGCCGTGCCTTCAGGCACGGGTAATTACTAGTTAATTTATAAATCATGAGTTAAAAAACTACTTAATTGATATGTTCCAAAAAGAGACAAGTTTTTATTTTTAAAATTAATATAATTGTTACAATGGTTTGTACAAATTAAATTATTTTATATTAAATTTACTCTAAATATATATATTTATTTATTTATTTATTGAGACAGAGAGCATACAATCTTTACTAGTTAAACTATTAAAATATTATGTAAATTAATTATATTACAATTTATGTCATATTACCTACCATCATTTTCTATTCTCATCTTTACTAACTTTATATAACTTATTTTCTAATCTGACAAAAAATTTCATTTGTCATCTACGATTATTTAAATGAATACCCACGTACGGTTATAGAATTAATATAAATTTGAGGTGAGGTTCAGGACTTGTGAAGGTGGATAATGATTAATTTATTGTTGAGTAGCCTGCGTTTATTAATGACCAGGTTTAAGATCTGATATACTCTTATATATGTATAAAAATAATGTTATTATCATAAAAAAAAATCACACAATATTTATATACACACTTATGCATAATGCAAGCCGCACATATCAGGTGGGTTGATAATATAAATATGTGTGTGTATGAATATTATGTAATTATTTTTAATGTGATAGTAGCATTGTTGTATGTATAAAAAAAGATTGAGAAATAATGCCCCAGGTTTGAGTGAGATTTTTGTTGTGCCTGCCAAAATTGACTTTCGGTGTGTGTCTATATATATAACAAAATAATGTTAAAAGAAAGTGATTTTATTTTTATTTTATTTAAAAAAAATGTCACATGCAACCCTTCTAATTTTGTAAAATAATATTCAAAACATGTTTTTAATAAAAATATATTATTTAGGAGTGGTATACTATTTAAGAGGCAGATCTGTTCTATATATATATATTTGTTTAATTAAAATTTAAATGGTATTCAATTTGAGTTGTGTTTGATATTTTTAATCTTGTTTTTTTAAATATATTTAACACTTGTTTTAGAAAACATTAAAAAAATTAATCAATGGAAGATATTTGTGAATAAAACAAAACTTTAAGTTATTGTTATGGCAGTAATATTACAAACAAAACTTTAAGTTATTGGTATGGCTTTGTTCTTTGTAGCAGATAATTATGTTAGTAAAATAGAATAGACAAGGCCCTATATATATATATATATATACATATATATATATAGTTGTGTTTCGTAATTTCGATACTATATGAATAGTGAAATTTATTTTAAATTTTAAACGATTTAAATAATTTATTAAAATAAATGAGAAATTCAAAATCAATTATATTTTATTAAATAAATTATGTTAATGTTATCATACAGACAAAAAGATAATAGTTTTGTCTGTGTGTCGGTCTATATTGAATATGAATTTAATTTTTTATAAAATTTAATTCATTCATATCGGACAAAGTAAACATGCATGATTAGCCAATACTGTTTCGCCATCAATCAAGTAGAGGAGTAGACGTGACTTATAAAGAAAGAGGTTTAATGAATACCGACAATGTTTTAAACATTTTTTATTAACTCAAGTTAGAAGAATCAAGGCCCTGCCTATTTTTTAAAATCACAATTATCAAAATAATTAATAAAAAATAATAGAGTAAATTTGAAAAAAAATTATAAAAAAATATATTTTTTATTAAAAAACATATATTTTTTTATCTCCCCACCCCACCCAACCCCACCCAACCCAACCCAACCCAACCCAACCAAACCAAACCAACCCCACCCAAATTACTTTAATTTTTGCCTATTGGTTATGTTATGGTAAAGAGTACCTTTATTAATTTATGTACTATTATTAACCTTTAAAAATCGAAGTAAAATATTTTTATACTCATATAATTATTTGCAATAAGAAATAGAATCACTTAAAATCCAAGCCATGAATCATGATGATAACGTCGTCAACTATTGTTTTTCTATACCTTTATTTTTTCTTAAGAAACACGTCATATTTTTATTACTAAATGCTTTACGGAGAGAGATGAGTTGGGAGTTTACCCAGTCAATCCTCTCGACGATACAGTCCCAACTCTACTTACTTGTACCATTAGAAACCTTTTTTCTAGAAGGAATTTTCAAAGTAAAAACTTATGTTTTTATATGTTAAAATAATATTTTCACTACGTGTCATTTTTATATTTTTTTATAGTTTAATACTGCAAACGAAACAGATGATCAAAATATCTCTCTTTATATAAGTCTCTATCCGCAATTTGAGGTGATTTTATCACGTAAAAATACCAATTTTTTATGTAAAAAATTGGTATAAGGGTGTAAACGAATCGAGTCGAACCGAGTATTGAATTGGTTAAATTTGGTTCATAAAATTTATTGAGTATAAAATAATATTTGATTGAGACTCATTTAGCTTCCGAGTCTAGCACGATTCTGAGTCGAGGCCGATTCTGAATCGAGCCCGATTCCGAATCGAGCCCGAGCAGTTTGAACTTTTCGAACGAATATGATTCAAGTATCAATATAAAATTAAAATTTGAGGAGGTTCGAGTAATTTATCGAAATTTAAAATTTGTTCATATTTGACTAATTTATATTTCGAGTCAAACTTGAATCGAACTTTTAGTCGAACGAGTACAAATCGAACCCGAACTATTTGCTCATTTTACGGCCTTAATTGTGCAACTTACACTTATATTAAGCGCTAGGCGATAGGGAGGGAAATGAAAAGTGAAGGATGGCAAGGAAAAGCCGGATTTGCAGGAAAATAATGATACTATTACATAACAAAAAAGAATCGCATAATATTCACACACACAGACACATATATAATATAATATATTGCAGATATAATCCAATCAAAAAGTAAGTCTACTCTATTTAAATTTATTTTTTGGCAATTACATTTAATGGTCTTGAAATACATTTTTCACATCAACCTTGTGTACCATGGCATGCTCCTCGCATTTTTAGTTTTGACCACATTTTCTTTGTTCAGCCATTATTGACTTATCGGTGGCCTACTTTGAAAAAACAAGAGAAAAGTTTTGTCAGTTTTCTTGTCAAAACTATCTGTCTAAAAAGTCCTCAACTCCACGTACTATCCTTTATTTAAAAATACAAAATACTATTTGATATAAGGGTAAAATGATAATTACCATTTAAAAGTTAAGTTGTAACACCCCATTCCTGAAGAGGAAAGGGAGGTCACGTGCAAATCACAACAAACTTCAAAATAAATAAACATATCACTAACAACCTCAAAATATTAATAGTGGTGATCCATCAATAAAGTAATAAATACAATTCTCTAAACTGAGTCAAAATAATCAAAACTTAAAATTTGAATCAACCTAACTGGTCAAAGGCAATACTCTCATCACACTAGCCCTGAATCACCCCTGCAAACCTGCCGGAAGAAAAATACAGCATGAGCCAATTGTCCAGTACGGATACAGATATACAAAAGATATACAATTGATATACGAAAACAGTTGAGACAAATTACTGAACAAGCCTCAAGTGCAAGTACAAACGAAAATATAATATTCAAGGATCTGAATGGAATATATATGAATCAACATAATTGACGAAACCAATAAAAGAATAAAGAAATAGCGAACTGAAGTAACTAACTCAATGACTTGAACTGAACAAAAACCAACAAAACTAATCCAATAAAATAATAGGCTGAAACAAACGGCTGGAGTTATTTCATACCGAATGAGCTAAGAAATATACATTGCCACACAGGCAAGTCAAAATAATGTCACACAGGCAAATCAAATGGTGTCACATAGGCAACCAAAATAATGCCACACAGGCACATCAAAACAATGCCACACAGGCAAATCAAAATAATGCCACACAGGCAAATCACACATTGGACCGCGAATCCGAATGTATGCAAATCGGATAGGTGTGTTTGGCACAACATCACCAATTCGCAGAACAGAAAACTAGGGTTAACTCATACGCCTCCCACAACAAAACATCAAATGGCCCACTTCCTCCGGAGCCCAAAACGGAGACGCCGTGGACAAATCACACCGCCACGAAAAGTGTCATGCCTCTCGTGCCAAGACGACATGCATGTGGTACCCCCACAGGTGGTTATAGCTCTGATATACCCTACGATATATTCTAACAAAAATATCATGTCACAACACATGCGACATAATACCAACAAAAGGGTTCTATATGTACGTGTTGAACCAAATCAAATTATAGTCACAAGATTTCAAAAAGAAGATAGCAACATGTACCGCTCTACAATTATCAAAATAAATATTAGACATGATAACCTCATTCAAAGAGTACAAGTACGAGTCCAATGTGTCAACTCCAAAATGAAATAAATATATCAATTTCACAAGAAATAATTATGTGAAATAATAACAGGAATTCGAAACGAGGAACAAAACGAACAAATCAAATTTAACAAAGGTATCGCTGAAAGAGTACGGAATTCGTACCTGATACTTCCAAACTATTTATGGCACACTCTACAAAATTTTACCCTCAATTGCCAACGATATCAAATACGAAGCGTTATTCGCAACCTAAACATATTCACCTCAAATTAAAAACAATCCAAACTAATAATTCCAAAATAATTCACAATCTATTTAATATGTCTTTAATCATTGCTTTATATCAATTATTAATACTCCAAAATTTATATTCCAAATATAACTCTTTAAATCCCCTTCATTCGAACTAATTACACAAAATGATAAATAAATACGATTAGTGAATTATTATTATTATTTTAATAATTTTTTTTAAAAAAACATTTTTTTTCATTAACTCAAAATTTTTTATTATGATATATAAAATACCATTAATATTAATTTGTGATAACGACGATCATGCTAAGAGATTACACTAGGATTGCATCTATATACTGTTATATTAATCCATACAGATTGAACCTAACACATCACCAATTCCCACCAATTTCAAAAGCAACCAAATTTCTCATTATTAATAAAAAAATTAGTATTGACTTTACACCAATCTAAATATTTTTCACAAAATACCTACTGATGTTACATCACATGATACCTTTGGTACAGTAATGATTATAACCAATTTATTAATAAAAAAAACTTGGTTAATGATATCTCCTACAGTTACTATATCTATTCATAATAACTTTTATTTGCCATTCTTATATTTTATTAGGCTTATAGTGTAGGTATTATATATTATTATAATAGTTTCTAATAAATATGCATTATAGATGGTTATTCCAATGTTCTAGTCATACCTGTCAAATACACCTTCTTGTTCGTGACTCCTGAGTACCTCCTAATTAGTTTTCCATCCACAGTCGTTTTGTCCTTTTCTCCTCAATTAGTTCGTATCAGATACAAGAAGGTAATTAGGTTTTGGTTATTTAATAATATATGTTATTAACTCTTCTAGTATCAATAGGATTTAATATCACACAATTATAAATTATGCCCAATTAATTTTAAGGCCCAAATTAACGTAACCACATACTTATTATAGTCAACATAAATAACTACAATTTGACCAAAACTGCCAAACATAAGAAAAGCCCAATTAAAATATGGATTTAAATTTTTATTTTATTTTTACCGGATATTACATCACCTACCCCTTAAAAGGGATTCCGTCCTCAGAATCAAAAGAATGAACGTACCAAATTATCAAAAGATGTGAATACTCCGCTCGAATAGACTCCTCTATTTCCCAAGTAGCTTCCCGCTCCGAATTATTTTACCAAAAGATTTTAACAAAAGGAATTATCTTCCTCAATTTTAATTTAATCAGTTATTTCATTATCTACTAAAAGAATTTAATTTTCCAAACAAAACAAGGAAGAAAAGAGAGAAACAAAATCATTTACTATTTTTTTATTTAAACACAATTGTATAAGATAGAATCAATTAATATTTAATAATAAAAAAATGAGTTATTACATTTTTCACCCCTTAAAAATAATTCCGTTCTCGGAATTCAAATAAGCTACAAAAAAATAATAATTTAGTTACGACGTAGCGCCGCCTTTTGTAATTTTCTTCATTTTTTTTATAAAATCTTGCTACACCAAAAATATTAATAATAATAAATATTAAAAATAATAAAATAATTTATAATAAATAATAATTTTAATTATTTATATTAACTACATATCTCAATCAGTTAAAATTTTAATAGTAGAGTTTGAAAGCTGGTAGCCGTAATCAAAATCCCCTGGTCGGACTTGGAACTGGGCATATCACATGCTGTATAGTTTGAAAACTACTGGCCTACTGGCCTACTGTTAACCAATTTTATAAATGAGATCTCTTTATTTTGAAGGAAGTTATATATTAATTAGTAATTTTTAGTTTGTTTTCTTTGAATTAAGTGGACTCTTATTGTAATCTTATAGCTTCTTAATTATTAGTCAATAAATCTATTATTTAATACTCCCTCCATTTCACCATTTCAAAATTATAAATATATTTGTAAAATAAAAGAAGATTTTATTTTTTCAAACATATATTTAATATTTGTATTATAATTAAAACAATTCGAATCAAATTTAAATCAAATTCATCAAAATAAAACTTCAAAACCACTTATTGTTTGGTGTATTAGTGTATTAGTGGAATACCTGCATGCATGTTCTCCTACTGGCTACTCCTTATCTAGTTGAATATCCCATAAATGATTTATTACACTTTATGGTAACTTAAACTAGACACCACAATATATGCCACAGTTTCCACTTTTTATTTTAATATAATAAAACTTAGCTACTTGGGCAACCCAAATGATTTAAGGGTCCTTTATATAAGTATACAACAAATAGAAAGTAATTATAAAAAAAGTGCACCAATTAAATAATTATAAAAAGAGTGTAATTAGGACCTATATTATAAAAATAGTACAATTCACATTAATAAAGAAACCTAAAATCAAGGACAACTAACTGCCATAATTAATAATTCAAATTCAAATATTTGGATCTAACAACAAAAATAAATTCAAATTCAAAATTATAATTCAAATTTAAATATTCAAATTCAAATCTTCATCTCCCTCACATACACTTTGAAATAATAGTCCACCGCTATACCACACATATTTCGCCGCTACACCGTCGCGAATCTCCGTTGTCCAAAACGCCAATGAGAATAAGAAGAAGATTCGCCCTACAAAAAGTTTAAAAATAAATAGATGCAACTTTTAATGTTCTAAAAAAAATGTATAACTATTTTGTTACTCATAAATAATAAAATGGTTACCTTGGTATGAATGGTTGGCTACCAAC
Organism: Panax japonicus; assembly: GCA_020205505.1. Lineage (NCBI taxonomy): Eukaryota > Viridiplantae > Streptophyta > Magnoliopsida > Apiales > Araliaceae > Panax > Panax japonicus. Next base: position 7,167,786 of record CM035095.1, on the reverse strand, counting down.
TGCAACACATTCAAACGGAATTGGTAACTTAATAAAATTGAATTGGTTACCTTGGTTTGAAGGTTTGGCTACCAACTACACTATGAAAAAATGCAGGTGTGGAATTAGTTACTTTGGTATGAAGGTTTTGTTATCTTGGTACGAAAGTTTGCTTACCTTGATCTGAAGGTTTGGTAACCAACTGTACTAAGAAAAAATTTAAAGTATGGAGGTTGATTGGTTACTTTGATATGACAGTTTGGTTACCTTGGTATGAAGGTTTGGTTACTATTATCCAGTATTCCTATCCACCGCCATCACCGCCTGAATCTTCATACCACCTCCATTTTGACCCTTCATTTTGAGAAGTTACTAGAGATATACAATTGGTTGACTCATATATATATATATATATATATATATATATATATATATATAGAGAGAGAGAGAGAGAGAGAGAGAGAGAGAGACAGAGAGAGAGAAGGGAATCGCGATTGCCATCCCATGGAAGCCACCCGTCAGGGTTTATTAGATCATCGTTAAGAAGGACTGGATTACGACTACTGTTGATAGTGATCTTCATGGCCTGCCAAGGTAGGTTCTTATTCCTGAATTAGGCTTCAAGACCTCTGCTGCCTTAATTGTGCAGTTATGTATTCTTGATTGCTTTTCCTTGATTGTATAACAATCACCACTATTGGGAGGACTGTGATTGGAGAAATGATTAATGAAGAAGACAACGATTTATGAGAAGCATGTAAGACTAACTAATATAAATATATATATATATATATATATTTATATAGAAATAATATGTTGAATGAAGAAGGGTGATGACTAACTGCAGTTGTTATAGATGAGGAGAGAGAAGAAGCTATAACTAATTCATAAATTAAGGAATTCTAATTGAATTATAATTCCCTAAATTAAGGAAACCTAATTACACTAGAATATGTAAATAAATATGAAAGTGTATTAATTATGTAAATATTATATGAGTGCACTATTGATGTAATTATTTTTTTAAATGTATTAGAATATGTAATTGTTCCATGATTTAATATGCCTGTGAGTAGGGGACTAGACAACCCAAATGATTTAAAACTTTACACTGAAGATTCTATTATGTAACCTGTAGCTAAGTTTTATTATATTATAATATAAGTTTTATTTGAACTATTATTTATTTATTTACAAGTCTTGTGTTCAAGTCTCACAACTCACAAGTAATAATATTTTATTTATAAAAAAAAAATTCGCGGACCACGGACCGAGCCACCCGCAGGCCAGGCTTTCACGGGCCAGGCCGGGCCGGGCCAAAAAGACTTGTATTTTTCTGAGTTAAAAAATTACAGCCCACAACCCAATCCATGACGATCGGGTTTGGGCCATATTTGTCCGGTCTATTGACATTGTTACTTACTTGAACTTGAATTACAAAGTCAAATTGAAGTGCCCAAATCCTTCGAAAATCTTATTCCACTAACCAAATAAATAAATAAATATAGAGTAAAGAAAGGGTATATTATGCCACACTTGCACCACATCAATGGAACTATGGAAGGGTATATTATGGAAATTTATATTTTCGCATGTGGAATCTTGTATACAGAAATATCAAAAAATACGGTGGAAAGATAACTTCTTTATATTATTATTCTCTAATTACGAGTAAAGGTATAGTGATAAAAGATATTTATAAAAAAAATAATATAAAATAATACATCAAATTATAATTAGTTGATAATAATCTATCAAATATACCATGACTTTAATTATCCGAAAAATACTATTTTCACGTGAGATTTTAATATTTCTATATGATCTCAGGTGGAACATACTTTCTTCTCATGTGAGAGAGAAATATTATACTTGTTATTTTATATATTTTTTTGTCTAATGTTTTGTCACAAGTCTAAATAGTAAATACATATCAAAAATTATTGTTGTCCAAGGGAGTGTTTGATGAATAAAAAAATATATTTGAAAATTGATATATTTAAAATATCTAAATAACATATTTATATTATTTTACCTTTCTAAAAAAGTTTAAAATTATCGTAAATTTATTTAATAATTAATACCTTAATATAATATTTATTCAAAATCCCTTTTTTCCTCAAATCAACTACTTCATACCTTAATTTGTTCTCTTCTGCAACAGGTATGTTGGTACATCCCAAACCTCAAGCCCTCGCATATGCGGTTAGGTATAATAGAGATACACACATATACGTGTGTGTATATATATTTATTTAATAAAATACAAATAATTTTGAATTTTCCGCTCATTCAATAAATTATTTGGGCCGTCCAAAGTTTGAGATAAATTCCACCGTCCATACATCTATCTAATAAAATACATCTATCTATCTAATCTATCTAATATAATTTTAAATTTCTCGCTCACTTAATAAATCATCTAAGCCGTTCTAAGTTTCTCACTGCCGATACAATGCCGGAGGCACGGGATCCGGTTAGAATATATATATGGGGACTTGAGAGCGAGAGCCCGACAGTCTGTATAATAGTACCGATCGATCGTCCGTCCGTTCAAGAGTCTTCAATCAACGGCATCTTAGTCTCTCTCTATTCGAGATTTTAACTTAACCCCCACAATATTTCTTTATAGAATCCATCTATTCTTCATTGTCCCATTCGAAGTAAGTTCCTTACCCACTCTCTCTACATATATATGCATGCAATTAGACTGCTTTAGGAACTAATGGGGCATAAGAAGCGAGGTGTTGCTCCTCGCTCTAAACCATCACAGGCAGCTCGTCCTCCTCCACCGCCGGTTGTTTCCGTTGGCGGCGCTGCCTCTGACGGTGGTCTCATCTCACTTGAGACCAATGAAAACCTTAATTCAGAAGAACATAAACATCTACAACTGAGTAAAATTGAAGCGTCCGCGATAATTGAGCCGGGCGCCTCCTCTTACTCTGCAATTAAGTTAGAATGTGAGCGAGCCCTAACTGCGCTGGGCCGCGGAAACCATACAAAAGCCCTAAGGCTCATGAAGGACATGTGTATTAAAAATGAGAACTGTGTTCACTCGGCTTTGGTTCATCGAGTTCAAGGGACTGTATATGTTAAGGTTGCTTCGCTAATTGATGATCCCAATGCAAAACAAAGGCATTTAAGGAATGCTATTGAGTCTGCCAGGAAGGCGGTTTTGCTGTCCCCAAACTCAATTGAGTTTGGACACTTTTTTGCAAATTTAATGTATGAGTCTGCTAATGATGGTAAGGAGTATGAGGAGGTGGTGCAAGAGTGTGAGCGTGCATTGGCAATTGAGAATCCCATTGATCCCGCGAAGGAGAGCTTGCAGGGTGAGAGCCAGCAGAAGATATCAACTGCAGATGCGAGAATAACACATGTGCAAAATGAGCTGCGGTCATTAATTCAGAAATCTAATATTGCTTCAATTTCAACATGGATGAAAAATCTTGGAAATGGGGAGGAGAAGTTTAGGTTGATTCCAATAAGGAGGGCTTTGGAGGACCCAATGGAGGTGAGGTTGGTTCAAGCACGGAAGCCCAACGAGATTAAGAAGGCAACCAAGACGCCTGAGGAGCGGAGAAAGGAGATTGAAGTACGGGTTGCTGCTGCGAGGTTGTTGCAGCAGAAGTCTGAGTCATCTCAATCCCAAAATGATGGTGACAAGGCTTTAGATTCATCATCAGGGTCTGGTCAGAGAGCGGGTGAGCGGAGGAAGAATGTGAGAAAAAATGCATCTTCTGCTGAAAGGAAGGACTCGGTTCGATCTTATTGGAATTCCATGACTTTGGAGATGAAGAAGGACTTGCTCAAAGTAAGAATATACGATATTAAGGCGCATTTCAGCTCATCAAAAGATGTACGGGCATTTGAAGTTGTTTCAGAAGCTTTATCGTTTGCTGAAGCTAATAAAGGGTGGAAGTTTTGGGTGTGCTGCCGTTGCAGTGTGAAATTTTCCGACTCTGCGATGCATATGCATCATGTTGTGCAGGAGCACATGGGCAGCCTGTTGCCCAAAATGCAGTCGGTTTTGCCTCAAAGTATAGAGAATGAATGGATTGACTTGCTTGACAACTGTCCTTGGAAACCATTGGATGTCAATGCTGCAGTTAAAATGCTTGACGAACAGTCAAATCATCAAACTCTAAATTTTGTTTATGAATCTTACTCAAGGAGCGGTACAGATGACCGTAAGGACTGCTTCACTGACAGTTACTGCTCTGAAGATGCATGGGACTCGTCCCCTCAAAAGAAAAAATTGGGTGATAGTTGCAATGGTAGAACCATGGAGAGGACAAGATATGATAAGATTTATGACAATACGTGGAGGGAATGCGATGGAAATCCAGGCTGCAAGTCAACTTCTCTTCCTGATAGCTGGCCATTGTCCGATGACACTGAACGTGCAAAGCTGCTTGAGAAAATTCATTCCATATTCCAGTTGCTTATTCGACGGAAGAATCTTGCTGCAAGTCATCTTAGTAAGGTGATACAATTTGCAGTGGATGAGTTACAGGGTCTTGCCTCTGGTTCTCAGCTTCTTAATTATGGCGTGGACCATACACCGGCATGCATATGCTTTTTGGGAGCTCACGAGCTCAAGAAAGTACATAAATTCTTGCAAGAGTTGTCTCATTCTTGTGGAGGTGGTAGATATTCTGAGAAAAGTAATCCCACGGATGATTCAAACGGTACTTGTCAAACTGTTGATATCACAGAGAAGGTAGTCCTCGATGAATTTGATTCATGTCTTCTGTTGGATGACTGTTTCTCCCTGCCTTGCAAGTTCCCTCCAACAATACGCCACAATGCTGTTACAGATGGTGCAATTGTAACAGTTTCTGCTAGTGTTGCTCTTGAGAATGGAGTTGTTCTCGACGCTGATGCTTTGTTGTCCTGGATATTTACAGGTTCCACTAGTGGGGAACAGTTGGCTCTCTGGACGCGCACAAAAGAAGAAAAAGCACATCAAGGGATGGAAATTCTTCAGATACTCGAGAAGGAATTTTACCATCTACAGAGCTTGTGTGAGAGAAAATGTGAGCATGTAAGCTATGAGGAGGCATTGCAGGCAGTTGAGGATATCTGTCTTGAGGAAGGTAAGAAAAGGGATCATGTCACTGATTTTGTTCGCCGAAGTTATGTGTCCATCTTAAGGAAGCGGCGAGAAGAGCTCATTACAAGTGACAATGATGTAATGTTTATCAGCAATAGGTTTGAGTTGGATGCAATTTCTAATGTTCTAAAAGAAGCAGACTCTTTGAATGTCAACCAGTTTGGATTTGAAGAGACTTATAGTAGTGTGAATTCCCATCCATATGACTTGGAATCTGGTGAAGAAGATGACCGGAGAACGAAAGACTATCTGCATCAAGTGGACTCTTGCATTGAAGTTGCAATCCAGAGACAGAAAGAGCAGTTGTCTATTGAGGTTTGTATGTCAGTTTGCGTATCCTTTTCCAAAAATTTGTGCACTCTTGTTCCACATTATCTCACTTCTTCAGTAATGCAGCTCAGCAAAATTGATGCCCGAATTATGCGTAATGTTTCTGGGATGCAGCAGCTGGAAGTTGAGCTTGAGCCTACATCTGCCCACAATTATCAATCAATACTAGTACCCCTAGTAAAGTCATTCATGCGGGTCCGTATTTGCTTGTGTTTATTTGTATGATGTATTCCTTCTTGCCTTGACACCTTTTTTTTGAGTTAATTCTTTTTTTCGTGTTCATCTCCAGGCACGCTTGGAGGATCTAGCTGAAAAAGATGCCACACATAAATCTGACGCTGCTAGAGAAGCATTTTTAGCAGAACTTGCTCTAGACTCTAAAAATGGTATTGGTGGGGGAACTGATACTTCAAGACATCTCCATGAGAAGTCTAAGGAGAAGAAGAAGAATAAGGACTACAGAAAGACCAAGGAATTTAAAGTATGAAATATATAATCTTACTTTGTCATGTCTTATTTATTGGTAGTTATGTATTGCAGGATTACGTAGTTCTAATTACTATACATCTTTTGCAGGCTACTGGTAGCAATGAGTTGCATATGCTTCACCGTGAGACTGTTGAAAATACGTATGCCCCCTTGCTCTCACAATTCACATTCATGTGCACATTCTTGTGACAGTTCTCAATTATAGATGTGGGTATTTCATACCTGTCCAATATTATGTTATTTAATTCTTTGTTGATGTCTATCTTCCTGCAGCTCCTTGGTGGTTGCATTTGATGGAGACCATCCAGATTCTGGAATTGTTGTTACTGGGAGCGGCCTTGACTTAAATCAACAGGAAGAAGAACTTAGACAAAGGAAGATTGAGTTTGAAGCAGAGGAAAGAAAGCTTGAAGAAACTTTGGAGTATCAGCGACGGATTGAAAATGAGGCCAAACAGAAGCACCTTGCTGAGCAACATAAAAAAACTGCAATAGCAATTTCAGAGAAGAAGGAAGCAGTTGGACTGCCAAATGATTGCTTCCCGCACATCGATAATGATCAAAATGTGTTTGAACAACTGAAACATAGTAGGCAGGTGAGCGTTTGTTGAACTAATTTCTCTTTGTTATTAACAGAATAAATATATTGGTCCTTCTGTTTCTCAAGAACATGAACAAATAGGACTTTAGCTCATTACTGTGGTTAGATTCTGCAAACAATGATGAAAGAAATTTCATTCAAGTCTGAGTTAACTCACAAACCTGCACTCTAGGAACCGTCGAGTCAGAGCAATGGATTCATGAACGTTTTAGAACTTGTGCCTGGAGACCCTGGAGATGAAGCATCCCAGAGGATGGATAATACCCACACCAATCACCATGATGGAGAAATTAAACAACGTAAGTTACTCCCTCCGTCCCCAAAAGGATGAACAAAGACAATTTGGACACATTAAAGAAAAGTAAAAGTAGAGAAACGAGAGTAAAAAAGTTTTAAATTTATTCCTAGTGTCCCCACAAGATTATATAAAGTGATGATTATATAAAGTGATGAGTACTTTTAGTTTTTTATACTAATGGACCTTATTAAATATTTACCCTTTAATTTATCTCATGGGACAAAAAAATTTGTACTTTAGTCATCCTTTTTGGGATGGTGGGAGTACTATATTCGGGCCAATCTACTACACGCTAATAACGGTCTTTTGGATTTCATCTCCTACCAAAATTGCAGGTGGTTTGCAAGGATGAATAGTATTAGAAATTGTTCATTTTCTCTCTTGTGCAGGCCTACCTAATGGAGTAACTCTGGAGGATGGTGCTTTACTTTCTGATAGACGGACAGGAAAGAGAGGAAAACGCCAGAAAAATTCAACCAAATTAGTTGATGGAAAGTATCAACCCCTGCCATCTGACAAGGAAATTGTTGAAGGTGGACAAGTTAAATTAAAGGACAGTCCCCGTGGTGAGGGTAGTAAATTGATATTTTTTCCCTTAAAGATTATTTCTCCACACGGAAATATGATATTTCCACAATGCTCTACTAAGATTAATAGAGACCCCGCTCTCAACTCAAATTAATAGTGACCCCACTCTGTGAGAGCGCTCCATGTGGAAATATGTGGAAATATCTATTCCCGTTAGTATTTGTGATTTACTTATTTATTTACTATGTATTCTTTGGTGTTTGCTATAGCTCTAAATCTACAATTGAAACATAATCCCTACACTTGAATGCTTCTAATCTTCAAATTTAATCCAAAAGATATTGTATTAGTGTGCAGAACTGGATTAAAAGTATCTTGCAACTATTATTGTTTTGTAAATTTTAATTTACTAGGCCAAGGATGAGAAGTTTAAATTACTTGTTCAAAAAAAATACAAAAGACAATATAGTATTGTTCTCTCTATTTTTTAAATAACTTTTTATTATTTGTTGAATAATACACACACTTGTTATGTATACATCTTCTCAAGTGTTATGACTGACATATTCCTTCTTCTGCGAGAAGAGTAGTTATACCTTTCTGCGAGTGTTTTTTTCTTCTGGGATGGGAGAAACAGGGGGTAGGGGGTGGTGATGAATCATCTTGATGATTTTATTTTAGTTATCTTCCTTGTGTATTAACATAAAATAATGGTATCACCTTAATGCTTAAGCTGGTATCTGATTCTCTCCTTTTCGCTTAAAAATAATAATACTAATAATATAAAATTAAACTAGTATCAGTAAGACTCATTGTAGCTTTGTATTCTCTCTCTCTTTTCTTTATTTTTTTCGCGGAAGGATAGTTCATTGGAAGATATATGAGTAAAAATGTTAGACACACCCTGGTTGGAACTAAGTAACATAACTCCCCATGTATTTAAATGTAAGCAAAATTCCCCAGAAGACTTGTGAATCATGGGAAGTAGTACAAAAGGTGAAGTTCCAGGAGAAAAAGAACAAAAGTGAAAAATGAATTAGACATATACTTAAGCTGTCTTAAGATTATAGCTTGGAAGTTTGTTCTGACACTAGTCAGTTTAGACCCTATTTCCTACCTAAGCCGTAGCCAAATTTAAATTTCTGTCAAATTAAGGCTCAACCTTCATTCACCATTAGCTGACCCCTCCTCTTCATTCATTATTAGCCAACCCTAAAAAGCTATAACTTGCATCATTCGTAATACATCTATAAACATTTCTAATATAACTAGGTCTATATGACTCCTATATGAGCATTGTAATTCCCATAAACATTTGAATTTATCTGATTTATTACGCGTGAGCTTTTTGTGCTTCTTTTGCGGGTGCTTGGCCTATCCTTTGGAAGACATATTTTAGTGATCCTTTGTTTGGATGTCACGGACTATACTTTCTCTTTCTCCCCTCTTTTCTATTTGCAACTAGTGCCCGCATCACTCTTTACTAACTCCCACCCGCTCTCCCCTCACACGAAGAAAAGAATAATGCAGTTGAATATCTCAGCCTTCTGTCCATATAGAATCAATAGTGTTATTCTTGTGTTTGAAATGTATGCAACCTCTATCTTCAATGCTAAGATTCTATTATTTCGGCTTGAAATGGTTTGCTTCTGATTAGAATTAATCAAAATTCAAATTCTTGAGAACTGCTTTAAGACACGACCTTTACTCACATATCTTGGCATATATGGAACTGGGAAATTTTAATACATATTTTCCTTCAAGTTGTTTTTGATAAATCATTCTTGTATAGTATGGAACTAATATGATGACGGGTTAATTTACACGGAAATCAGATAATGCTTGTCTGGAGAACGGAACAAAGTCACTAAGACAGTTACATTCAGAGGAGGACGATGAGGAAAGGTTTCAAGCTGACCTTAAAAGAGCTGTGCGCCAAAGCCTTGGTAGATCACTCTTTTCCTTCTCTGTCTCCCCCTGGTCCATTTATTCTCTATATTCATGTTCATTAATTATTCTTCTAAATTATATGTAGTTACTAGTTTAGTATATTGGGATTACAACATGGCTAAATCAAAATATTTTCTTGGACTATATATACTTCTCCCCACCCCAACCCCATTTTACTTTTACAATTGTATAACATTCACAAAATATAGTTGCAAGCTCTAGATTTACTTATGTCATGTATTTTCTTCTTTTGTACCTTTCCATTTCCCCCCTCATTGCATGTTAACCCCATAGATAGCTACGAAACTCACTTCCTAGCTTGATTGAGAAACCTTGACATTTTAACCTTGACCCAGTGCAGTTATGCACTATTTGAATAGGAATATTTTTTCTAAAAGATCCTGACTTTCATGCTTGGTGGGTCTTTGAGATCCTTTCAATGACCTATGTTGTGTTCGATGACCTATGTTGTGTTGAAGGGATATGAATATATTTCGATCGATTGCGTAAAGCCCGCATAGCAATGGAACCGGGGAAAGTATACAGAAAAGACAGTTCTTTTCTATTATATTAGTATTTTTTTTATTAGATTAGATTAGTATTAGTTAGTGATCCCGGCTTAGTGAGTTTTTTTTCCCGTGATGAACTATTGCTGGATCGAGGAGAAAGGGGTTCAGTAGGAAGAGGGTTGTACCGTGAGAAAGCACCCACCTAGTGAAATTCACTGCCTCAATATGGCTGGGAAGTTCTGCCCCTGCCAGGCGGAATTAATAAATCTTAGGTCTAAAAATATTCGTCTTTGTTAAAAATTTACTGCCCCTTTTTTTATCCCTGTCCGAATCAAATTCAAAAATTTGATCAATTTGTATTGATTGATAAAATCAGGTGTCCATAAGAAATTCATATTCTTGGTCAAAATATTAAAAGTTAAACGAATTGTCAAAGAACTGACTACAACTATGGATTTAATATTTGACTATTAATGATATTTAATGAAGGTTTTGAAGCTCTACATTACTTGAAATGAATTTGCAGTGCCTTGTCAGATTTTTTTAAAGTAATTTTTCATATACAATTTAATATTTAACTACATGCTTAATTTAGTATATTCAAATAAAAAGTATACAAATAAGACCGTCTAGGAAAATAGGTGGGTGCTGCCTAGGTCCGTGGTCGACCTACCGATTTTTAGAACACTGAATCCTATAGTAGACATTATATTTTGATTAATTTTGGATTTTTGATAGAAACTGAACCTGTAATGTGAAAACTTTTTGAACGTATGTTCAGGGCCTCAAGACATTTTTGAGGAATAAGGCCTTAATATTAGAGTGATAGATAGTGAGACAGCATATAGCTTTGCAAGTTAATTCCATGGGAGAGAAAAGAAATCCCAACCAAATTATGCTATTAAGTTAAAGAGGTATATTTAATGTCAGTGTTGGTTTACTTACCAACAAATTTAGCAAGAAGCTTTCCTACAAACGTTTATCTTTGTGGTTATATTTTCCCGTTTTAATTTTGAATTTCAGACACATTCCATGCGCACAAGAAATTTCCGAATACAAATATGCCGCAGAAGATGTTTTCAGTAGTGGATGATGTGGGAGTTTCATCTAATGAAATTACAATTGAAAATGTAAATGGAGCTGATGTATATGGCACAGGGCTGAAGAATGAAGTTGGTGAATATAATTGTTTTCTAAATGTTATAATACAGGTTGGTTCAGCTGTTTAAGTTTCACCTTTTTTAAGGATTCAAAATTTTAACTGCTGTGCCTCTTTAATCTCCTGCTATGTTATGTTTTGTAACATTTCAGTCCTTATGGCACATAAGACTTTTTCGTGAGGATTTCTTGAGGAGATCAACGTCAGGGCATGTTCATGTTGGTGATCCTTGTGTTATATGTGCTTTATTTGATATTTTCAATGCTTTGAGCATGGCGTCAATGGGCTTGAAGAGAGAGGCTGTTACCCCTACGTCACTGAGGATTGCTCTAAGCAACTTGTATCCTGACAGTAATTTCTTCCAGGAGGTAAATTTACATGTCTTCCTGTTGGGTGTAGTTTTTTTTTTGGGTGTCCTTTAGTACATTATGTATTAATGCACTTCCTCTTTTCTTTTTTTTTTTTGGGGGGGGGGGAGAGTTGGTGGGTTGTGTGGGATGAGGTTTTGAACTTCTCACCTATTTTCCTTGGCTAATGTACTGTGTCACATTGTCCTGTGATGATAAAGGAAGGTCTTATATGCATTTTCTATTAACATGTTCGTATCTGACAGGCTCAAATGAATGATGCTTCTGAAGTTCTAGGAGTGATATTTGATTGCCTTCATCGATCATTTACTTCTGGTTTTGGTGTTTCTGATACTGAATCGGTTGAAAGCAATGGCATGGGTTCTTGGGACTGTGAAAATAGTACTTGTGTAGCACATTCTCTTTTTGGAATGAATGTTTTTGAAAGCCTGAACTGCTATAATTGTGGTATGGAGTCGAAAAATATGAAGTACACGTCTTTCTTTCATAATATCAATGCCAGTGCACTCCGCACTATGAAGGTATGTATTCCTAAAAGAAAATCTATTTTATAGATGCTTAATTTTCTAATAGCAAAGTACATATTTGAAAGTTATAACTTGTGCTTAGTAAGGTGGTACTTTAGCTATCCTCTTAACTTCAAGTATGTTCCTTAACATTCAGGTTATTTGTCCAGAAAGCTCCTTTGATGAGCTTCTCAACTTTGTTGAAATGAGTGACCAGTTCACTTGTGATCCAGAGGCTGGAGGTTGTGGAAAGTTTCACTATAAACATCATATTCTCTCGACTCCACCTCATGTTTTCACGACAGGTGACTCCATTCTTGGAAGGCTTAATAATTAGTTAGCTGCTTTGTGAATTTTATGTTACATCCATTGTAATACTACCTTTTATTTTGCAGTACTGGGTTGGCAGAATACATGTGAGAGTGTTGATGACATAAGGGCTACGTTGGTGGCATTAGCTACTGAGATAGACATTGGTGTTCTTTATCGTGGCCTTGATCCAAAGAATAGACATTGCTTGATTTCAGTGGTATACTCAATTGTTAAATTTGTACTACTTGATCCTTTCGTGATTTGCATTTTCATGAATAATTGTTGTTCTCTCAATATCTATTAAAAATATGAGAAATCCTTCTTAGAGGAACTAGAGGATAATGTTTTTGGTGCAGCCAAGGACTGAATATTATAAACATAGGTTTCAGGAGGATAAAGATAAGAAAATATATCTAACAATAATTTAAAAAAATAAAAGAAAAAAGAAGAAGCTCAGTTTCAATTCTATTATATCTTTCCTCGTATTATCTATAAAAGTATGATGTAATAATACCTTGTTGCCTAACACTGGTATGGTAAACATTAAATAAACCTGAAGCAACTATAAAATTGAGCTTGTATTATGAGATTCTTTAGTTCTAAGTTTTGTGGTTCAAATTGATTCTACAGCTTTACGTCCCTCGTTTTCTCTGACGATACAGATTTGATATATTTGTGTGCGACAGATCTTTTGAATTAATCTTACTGTTTTAATCTTTTGTTAATTCTAGGTTTGCTATTATGGGCAACATTATCATTGTTTTGCGTACAGCCAAGTTCATGAACAGTGGGTTATGTATGATGACAAAACTGTTAAGGTAACATTCTTAAATTTTAGCGATTTTTTATCTTGGAATCTCATTTTTTAGTGCCCAATCCATCCAATTTTTTGTGAGTAGGTAATTGGTGGTTGGGATGATGTTATTACGATGTGTGAAAGAGGGCATTTGCAACCTCAGGTTCTATTCTTTGAAGCTGTAAACTAGTTTCACTTGGTACAGATTACATATTTCATGTACCGGAGAGTTGGAGGTCTATGCGGCTTCGCATCCAATCTTGCAATAGAATGACAGCAATGTTGCATGAGCCTATGCAATTTTCTGGTGAAACTTGCAACATTTAAATTTAGAAATTATAGAAGTTGGTATAAAATCCGGAATTAGGATATTTAGTCAGAACCAAGAAATTTTGTAGAAGAATGAGCCTCTAATGGAGAACTTTGCTGCAAAAGAGCTTGGCAAGTGGATGTTTTCCCATTATATTGGGGATTTCCAATGAAAAGGTGGTTTGGTTGAAGAAAAGCAGCAATAGTCTCTGTTGCCTGGCCATCAATATACTTGGAGAATCGTGATGCTGATTTCTTAGTAAGTGGTACTGCCTTGCCAGGAGTTTACAACAGTTGTACAAGAATATTACTAGTTATGCATTAGATTCGCAATGCTGATTGTTTTCCAGTGTGAAAAGGTTATGTATAGATCACATCATGGTCCGTTGGGTTCTAGTACTTCATCCTGTAGTTAAACAGTCTGTGCCCAACCGTTATTATTTTGAATTTATGTATGTTATGGTGGCGCTGGTAAAAGAAATGAAAAAGAAGTTTATTTTGCTCTTTTGTGCAACTGTATACTTGCTTTTCTTTTAGCCTTTTCCCATGTTACGTTTATCTTTGCGCAAGTATCTTATACATTATATACTATAGGATGTATATTTATATAATCTGTTAATTTGTATTCATCCATCTCTAGTATTGTGTATTTCACGTGGGCAGAATGTTAGTGCCAGTCAATTTGTGACAGTTCAGTCTTACTGATGCAAAAATATGTATTTTTTCATAAAATTTAAAGTTGTGAAGCACCATTATAATTATAGGAATCATGGTTATTGCCGAAGCAAGAAATGGTGTACTATATTATATATACCATATGCATGAAAAATTAAGATTGTTATTTCAATGTAATAAAAACAAAAGTAGACAGACTTGAATTTCCATTATAAGCATTAATTATGAAGTTTGGACAAATAAATTTATACGTGTGAAAGAATAAGTGGATAACCTACTGAAAATTAAACATATAAACTGTAGTTATAAAAACTAGCAAAAAAAATAGGACTCTCCTAAACACTTCAGAATGTGCACTTGCTCCCTACTCCCCTCCTGACCAACCAAACCAAAGATTTTTCAAAATGCTCACAGATTATTTGGTATTAGTAACATTTTGAAAATACTCAAGGACTTGGACCCCAATCAGAAAATGGAGGCCATGAGGTCCATAATTTATCAGGCTAATATTCGCGATAAATTTTCTGTACACGGATGTTTGGGAGTAATTATGCAGTACCAGTACCAAATTCGCGAAGCTGAAGAGGAACTCCACATCATTCATGCACAACTTGAGATCATGTCATCAACATCACGTGAATTGCAATTGGGCATGACACCCACCCCTCTTTTCCACCAGGAAACTACCCACCATTACACTCCTGTCTCCCAATTGCCAATTTCTTCATCTTACTCATATAGTGACAATGTTAATTACTCTTATAGTGACAATGCTAATCTCAGCAGCCCTGCTGATGATTCTAAATACCATAATAACCATAATGATAATGTAGTAACTTCTTTTTGGATACAACAACCATATAGGAGCGACTACAATCAAATAGCAACAATACAAACTCAATTTATAGCTTCGCAGCAACCACTAACTATTCAACAAGAAGACTACGATTTGTTTGACAGACAATCTTCATATATTGATTCCAAGCAGGCTTATGAATCAAGGAATCATTTACTTTTAAGACTAGATAGCTAGCTCCGCATTGATGTTGATGTTTGCTTTGGTGATGTGATATTATTTATTTGCAGTTCGGAATCATCTCTAAAATCTCTGGATCGGAGAATGAATTGAAGAGCGCTGCGGCAATTACCAGTTGTGTCAACTGATGATCATATCCTATAGAAAGATACAATCTGTTAGTGTGTATATATATATATATATATATATATATATATAATCTAATCTCATATATATATATAAATAATCTAATCTCAAACATACTTTTTGCAAATAAACATAGTCTAAATGAATTTGATAACTTGAAAAAAGAGAAAATATTTCTTAGCTGAACGAACCCCAATTTCAGTGGTATCCTCCTCTCATTTTCTTCTTCTTCTTTTTATAGTATTTTACTATGTTTGTTCACTTTGTTTGCTCTAGATTCTCAAAGTTATGAGATACGTCCTCGTTTCATCAATAGTGAAGTTTTTGCCATTTTGAATTACTAGTTTATAATATTTTCCTGATTTTACTTGCTCTTCTGGATTTCTTACTTTAATTTTTTCTTTCGTGTTCCGAAAAAGAATTTTTTTAAGAAAGACTCTAATGAACACACTTTATATGAATTTGTTACTATAAAAAAAGATATCCAAAAGGCACTAAACTGGCTTTGGAAGAACAGAAGACCTAACCTTGGGAATTATTTGCACAAAATGGTCAGGACAAAATGGGTATGCACAGCTGTGTTCTTTTTTTTTACACTGTCTCCAAAACGACGTCGTTTTGGAGTTAAAAAAAATAAACGGCTTCTCTCCCTTCTCCTCCTCAATCACGCTCCTTCCCAGTCGCATAAGGGCTTCTTTCCCTTCTCCTCCTCAATCGCGTATCATCTCCTCCCTAGTCGCTGGTCGCATAAGGGCTTCTCCCCTACCAATGCCGCCACCGCCGCCACCGCCGCTGCGATTACCATATCGACTTCAGACCAATACAAAAACACGGCTGCTCATCAGTTCGATCTCGACTTCTATTTCACACTCCGTGATTCACACCTCGATTCGGTAAAGGTTTGATGTAGGATGATTTCTAGGGTTTATGTGACCCCTTTAAAGTGATTTTGCCATTTGGTGAATTTTTAAGTAGCTAGCACCTTCAACAGTATAAGAGTCTGATTATGGAGTTTGCCTTATATTTCTTCCCCTTCTGCTTTTGTCTAAATATAGTGATATGAGATTTAGGATTTTAGTCATAGTTGGATGCTACTTCGAATTTAGTTGACAGTCATATTTTCCTTGTTCACTTTTATTCCCATTTCAGTTGATCTGTATCGGTTGTTCTCTATCCAAACAGAAATTTGATTTTCTGTGTACTATTTTTGGAATATATTTTCTTTGCCTTTGTGCTTTGTATAAAACCTCTCTTACTTTCAGGATTTTTATACCTCTTCCAGTGAATATGTGTTGGCAAAATGATCTTGTTGTTTCTTCTTTTTTTTCCCAATTCCTGTTCAAGTTTAATATTTGTCTTGTCTTGGAATAATATTATCCACATCAGCTCTTATCCCTACTCCCAGCATTGTAGGTCACTATAGTTCAAACCTGATGATGGTTCTTAATTATGTTGTATTTTAATTGTTATTTTATTGCATTGACAATTTGACATTGTCAAAGATTGACATATGAAAAAGATAATCCACACAGCCAACACTAATAACTTCTTCTAAAGGAGAAAGATAAATAAACAATAATTTATGGAAATATTTCTCCAATGGACAGGGACTTCCTGAGTGGCTTCTTTGAAACAGCAATATCCTTGTCACTATTTGCCTGATTAACCTTGGGTAACCTGCTCTGATCTCAGTTTAAACATGGACTAAGAAATGACAATGTAATTTCAATTTCACTAATTTGTGGACGTCTGTGTCGTTGGCTATTTATGTTATTGTTGGTGATTATTTAGGTTAGTTGTGCTATATATATGGCTGGTACAATGTATTTTATATTTAAAGAATCTTGTTATACCTCAAGACTTGTGGGCCCTTTTGGCAGAGAATGATGTATTTTTGTAAAACTGGTCTGATTAGTCTCTAGATTTGACTTTGTGGCTGGATTATATTGAATTCCTAATATCTTCTGCTGGTGGGATGTGATACTTGATATGGGAATGTCTTTCTCATTATTTCCATTATTTCAGACTTGAATGTGTTTTTTCTATGTAGCTATGAGTCCTTGATTTTTTTTCCTTCAGTTTTCATATCTTCTCTTTTCTTTTATTTATTTTTTGTCCATCATTTGTTGTTTTAACACAATAGCATATTTTGGAATTAGGGCTTTAGCTTTATATAATTATATCAAGTCTTGTTTTCACTTTTCAAATCAGGAAATTGAATGGTCTTGGATTATTTATTCTTTGCCTCATTTTTTGTGAGAAATAATTATTTATTCTTTGGATCATTGTAGATTCCAAGTGGCTGATTATTTCGCTCTTTGTTTTAAATATCCTAAATTGGCCATAGTCTGTGGGTATTGTATCTTGGCCATAGTCTGTGGGTATTGTATCTACAGGTTGTTACTTTAATTGGCCATAGTCTGTGGGTATTGTATCTTGCTATGTCTCCTGATGGTCAGGTATAATGGATATTTCAGTAACAAGCCATTTATTAAAATGCATTGGTTGACAAGTATTTAAGTTTCAAATAGGAGAATTAATTGGTGAAAGTTGTTGAAACATGTTTCTGCAGACTATAGTAACTGGAGTTGGGGATGAGACGCTGAGGGTTTGGAACATCTTCCCATCTATTAAACTCCGGTACGTGAGACAGTCATCAATGTCATTCAGTTTTATCAATCAAAAGTGCTTATACATCTGAAACATTTTTAACATTACTTATATTCACTTATTTCTTTCTCATTTCAGGCACCGGTAAGGGACACAGGGCTATGGTCACTAGGAAGAACTAATATTCGATGACAAAAAATCCTCCTTGCACATAGTTGTGGCTTTTTGCATGTCAGTTGTAATCTATTTTGTATATCCATCCATCATCCAAGTGTGAAGGGGAAGAATAACCTCTTTTTCTTTTTTCTCTCTGGTCTTTGTTCTTTGGTACCAAAAAAGAGAAGCAAGTATTCACAGTTTTATCAGCAAGAGCTAGAAAGTTGCAAGTTGTTGACAGAATTATTGTAGAGGAGTTCATCATCGTATAAAAAGAACGATTCATTTATTTGTTTTTTTACACATTGTTTGAAAATCGTTACAGTGAAGAAAACATTTACTTTTTTACAAGTTGATGGAAAATGATTTATCTTGCAACTTTATGTATCGGTTTTTTTTGTTACTAGTTACAAAAATAACCATTGTTGACCAATATATAGTGAAATTTTAACTCAACTTGTAAAATCCTAAAACTCCAACATGAGTTTACATTTTATCTATACTCCCTTAAAATCTGTCAACCCCAACTAATTCTATTCAATCTCATATATCTATATGTTTCCAATGGTTGAAACTGAGGGAGAAAGTCTCATTTTTGAAGTCTATAACAATTCAGAATCAGGAACAGTCGACAGTTGGATTATAATATTGCAATTGTATTGTAATATTGCAATTGGATTATACTACATCCAACCTGGGGGTTATAATATTGCAATTGTATTGTACTGCTGCATTACATAGAATACAAAATAAGATGGTAGAAAGAACAACTCATAATAGTAGAGCCTACAAACATCACTATATACTCAACAACTAGCTGTCACTTGGAGCAAGCATCAGCCAAAGCCTTCTTTCGGCAGGTTGACTACCCCCAAAATCTCTCTCCTTTGCTAACAATGACTGTAAGTCGCTGCCATTTGCCAAGCTGTTGAATTCAACAGCTTTGGAAGGCATTGTTGGATAGTGTCATTGGCAAAATGTCATTAATCTCTTGAATGATTGCAAATACTTGTGAGTTGTCTCATCGTTCATTATATGGACAACACTATCGGTGTAGATCTTTTCACGAACCAACCATAGTAACACCAATAGGCCAAGGTGCATTACCAATGGCCATTCTGATATAGTGATCCATTGCGGCTAAATAGTCTCGCCTCATGCAACAGTCAACCACCAACATCAATGTTTGTCGAATATCATCAGGAAGAACCTATAAACCAAATAAATCAAGTATAAGACAACCAATTAAGTATTCCCTATTCGTAAAAAGTACAGTAACAAACAAAATGAATTCAAGCACAAGTTCACAAACTTAGAAGTATTGACCCTATAACCTAGTATTCTTTTAATAGTTTATCACTAATGTAGCTAGCACCTTCAACAGTATAAGTATTTCAAAAAGATCTGTCATATAATAAATATCAAAAATGGTAAGTAGTAACAAATGTTATATCTTGATTTCCTCTATATTTGCTATTATTTTGCAATAAACATATACCTTTACTTCAACCTACTATAGTAAAAAATATAAGACTGAACAACTTGAGAACACCCAATTATTAGTCACTATTTGTCTGTCCACCATCACCATCCATAACTATGATTCACATATTTATTTGAATAAAAATTTACAATGACAGTTTTGTATGAAGTGTAATATTCTAGATCAAAATTAACAGTTCTGAATACTAGCATTGCCAACGACACAGACGCCCATAAATTAGTGAAATTGAAATGTATTATCTTTTTCATATGTCAGATCACCAAGACAAATGCATTAAAGGGGTCAACAAATGGCAACATCACTTTAAAGGGGTCACATAAAATCTAGAAATCATCCTACATCAAACCCTTACCGAATCGAGGTGTGAATCACGGAGTCTGAAATAGAAATCGAGATCGAACTGATGAGCATCCGTGTTTTTGTATTGGTCTGAAGTCGATATAGTAATCGCAGCGGCGGCGGTGGTAGAGAAGCCCTTATGCGACCAGCGACTAGGGAGGAGATGATACGCGATTGAGGAGGAGAAGGGAAAGAAGCCCTTATGCGACTGGGAAGGAGCGCGATTAAGGAGGAGGAGAAGGGAGAAGGGAGAGAAGCCGTTTATTTTTTTTAACTCCAAAACGACGTCGTTTTGGCGACAGTGTAAAAAAAAAAGTACACAGCTGTGCATACCCATTTTCCCAATATATAATCTAATCTCATATATATATATAAATAATCTAATCTCAAACATACTTTTTGCAAATAAACATAGTCTAAATGAATTTGATAGCTTGAAAAAAGAGAAAATATTTCTTAGCTGAACGAACCCCAATTTCAGTGGTATCCTCCTCTCATTTTCTTCTTCTTCTTTTTATAGTATTTTACTATGTTTGTTCACTTTGTTTGCTCTAGATTCTCAAAGTTATGAGATACGTCCTCGTTTCATCAATAGTGAAGTTTTTGCCATTTTGAATTACTAGTTTATAATATTTTCCTGATTTTACTTGCTCTTCTGGATTTCTTACTTTAATTTTTTCTTTCGTGTTCCGAAAAAGAATTTTTTTAAGAAAGACTCTAATGAACACACTTTATATGAATTTGTTACTATAAAAAAAGATATCCAAAAGGCACTAAACTGGCTTTGGAAGAACAGAAGACCTAACCTTGGGAATTATTTGCACAAAATGGTCAGGACACCCCAAGATTTTGTTATCTGTAATATATAGTACTATTTAATAATGCATATAAATAAATTATGCAAAAATGAAAAATATAAATCCGAGTTCTTTGAATTCACAAAGTCTCCTTAAAGCAAATTTATTCCCCCACATATGCTAAGGGTTAATTGAATAATTGCTTCCCAAGATAAAACGGATTCCAATTCTTAATTAGTAGCATTACAAAATTAAGAATTCATCGAACCAAAATTTATGTTATGTACTCGAACTTTACTATTAATAATAATGATGCATGAAAGTGGTGCATGAATACACTTACCCAGAAAACGGGAAAAGATTTGCAGAACGGGAAAACACTGCAGAACGGTGGGAAGGAACGGAATCTGTAGAAACGGGATTCTTGCAGAAACAGAACGGGACTCTGTTTTCAGAACGGAACGGACAGATTGTGGAACGGGAACGGGATCTGTTTTAGAGAACAGAACGGAAAACGGGAATTCTAGAACGGGTTTTCAGAACGGGACGGGACAGAAAAAATTTCTAGAAATGGAAGGGAAATTTTTGTATGTATAAAATGCTTTCCCCACACCATTTATTTATAGAAAAAGTTTGCATGTAACCGTCGTCAAAACGACGTAGTTTCACAAACCCGCCCGTCACGACCACGACCCGACCCGAGTCCACGATCCGACCCGAGTCAATTTTCTCATTCAAATCCCATTTCCAACAATCCCCCACATGAATGTAAAATTGGCTTTACAATATGCAAAATATGTTATGAATATGCAGACACTAGTTCGAGTACATGAGAAAAGATATTTCATCAGGTTAAGTAGCCTAGTGGCTTTGAACTTGCCCTAGTAAAATCTATCGGATTTACTCGGCTAATCAGTAGACTTGATGTCTTTGAACTGTCAGCTTTTTGTGTAAACCAAGACAATAGAATTCACAAAATATCTCTTCAGACATAATTGGTTCTCACGTTTGTGTTCATTTTGGCCTTGAAACACCTCTTGGTTCCGTAAGTATTTTAGAGAATTCAGCCTTCATAATTCTCACAGAAGTGGCCCCCTTCTTACTCACGTAGGTGACTTCTATCAAGAGTATCCTGCAATACCCCACTTGAACATATTTCAAGATATAGAAATCATTAAAAGCGTATCTTATCCTGATTCTCGCGGCAGATGTGCACTGTCTCATCTTAGGAATGGTTAGGAGTATATATCTCCTCAGTGCTTTACTGAGTACTACATAGTTCGGTTTGCCCATTGAACCTAGATCTTGGGATCTCCAGTCAGCTAGGTTGGGTTTCCACTATGACGACTCTTATTTAAACAGTAGGCTTTAAACCCATTCCCTTCGATGATTTTTCCACTTGCTCTCTTGTTAAACCTTTCGTAAGCGGATCCGCAATATTATCTTTTGACTTTACATAGTCAATTGAGATAATTCCATTTGAGAGCAATTGTCTAACGGTATTATGTCTTCGTCGTATATGACGTGACTTACCGTTATATAAATGACTCTGTGCTCTTCCAATCGCTGATTGGCTATCACAGTGTATACATATAGCTGGCACATGTCTTGACCAATTTGGAATATCCTCTAAGAAATTACGAAGCCATTCAGCTTCTTCTCCAGCTTTGTCTAACGCAATGAATTCTGATTCCATTGTAGACCTTGCAATACACGTTTGTTTTGAGGATTTCCAAGATACTGCTGCACCTCCAAGGGTAAAGACATATCCACTTGTGGATTTCGAGTCTTTATTATCAGATATCCAATTAGCATCACTATATCCTTCTAATACTGTTGGATATCTAGTATAGTGCAGTCCATATTTTTTAGTATGTTTTAGGTATCCTAAAACTCTCAAAATTGCTTTCCAGTGATCTTTACCTGGATTACTCGTATACCTACTTAGCTTACTTACTGAATAAGCTATGTCTGGTCTAGTACAGTTCATGACGTACATTAAACTGCCTATTATACGAGAATATTCTAGTTGTGATATGCCATCACCATCATTTTTAGCTAGATGAAGATTTATATCAACTGGGGTCTTATTTAGAATTATATTATACTTGTTAAATTTTTCAAGTATTTTCTCAATGTAATGAGATTGAGATAATATAATTCCATCAGAGGTTCTAGAAATCTTGATTCCTAAAATTATATCAGCAATCCCCAAGTCTTTCATGTCAAATCTATTTGACAACATACGTTTTGTTGAGTTGATAACTTCATTGTTGCTACCCATGATTAACATATCATCCACATAAAGACAAACAATGACATATTCCTTTTGAGTGCTTTTGACATAAACACATTTGTCACACTCATTGATTTTAAATCCATTTGATAACATAGCATTATCAAATTTCTCATGCCATTGTTTTGGTGCTTGTTTTAATCCATACAAGGATTTAACAAGTTTACATACTTTCCTCTCTTGTCCAGGAGCAGTGAAACCTTCAGGTTGTTCCATATATATTTCTTCATCTAATTCACCATTTAAGAATGCAGTCTTTACATCTATTTGATGTATTTCAAGTCTATTTAAAGATGTTATTGCTATTAGCATTCGAATAGATGTAATTCTTGTAACAGGTGAATAAGTGTCGAAATAATCTAATCCTTCCTTTTTTCTATAGCCTTTAACAACAAGCCTTGCTTTGTATTTATCAATTGAGCCATCAGCTTTCAACTTCTTTTTGAAGATCCATTTATACCCTAAGGGTTTTGAACCAGGTGGAAGGTCCACCAATTCCCATGTATGATTTTGCATAATGGACTCAATTTCGCTATTTATTGCTTCTTTCCAATGAGAAGCATCTGGAGAGGATACTGCTTCCTTGTAGGTTCGAGGATCGTTTTCTAACAAAAATGTTAGAAAATCCGGTCCAAAAGACGTTGAAGTCCTTGCCCTTTTGCTACGTCTAGGTTCATCCACTACAGACTCTTTGTCTATATTTTCAGGATTATCACTAGTAGCATCCAAAGGTCTTTTGTTTGAATTTGAATCATTATTTCAATTATATGGAAAAATATTCTCAAAAAATGATGCATCTCTTGATTCAATAAATGTATTAACATGAATATCGTTAATTTCAGATTTATGAACAAGAAAGCGATAAGCACTGCTGTTATTTGCATAACCAATGAAAACACAGTCAATCGTTTTTGGTCCTATCTTAACCTTTTTAGGTTTAGGAACCATCACTTTTGCTAGACACCCCCACACTCTTAAGTATTTATAGCAAGGTCTATGACCTTTCCATAATTCATAAGGGGTTTTGTGAGTTTTCTTATGAGCACTTTGTTAAGAATATAATTGGCAGAAAGCAAAGCTTCCCCCCACAAATTTTGTGGTGCTCCAGAACTGTTCAACATAGCATTCAACATTTCTTTTAATGTTCGGTTCTTGCGTTCAGCAATACCGTTAGATTGAGGTGAATAAGGAGCTGTAGTTTGGTGAATAATACCATGAGTAGAGCAAATCTCTTCAAATGGTGATTCATATTCACCACCTCTATCACTTCTTATTGCTTTAATCTTTTTGCTAAGTTGATTTTCAACTTCATTTTTATAAAGTTGAAACATTTCTACGGCCTCATCTTTGCTTCTTAGCAAATATACATAACAATATCTTATGCAATCATTAATAAAGGTTATGAAATATTTTTTCCCACCTCTAGTTTGCACAAACTTTAAGTCACATATGTCAGTGTGAATTAAATCTAGAGGTTCAGTTTTCCTTTCAACTGAGTGAAAGGGTAATCTTGTCATTTTTGATTCCACACAAATTTCACATTTATGTTTTAGATTAATATCAAATTTAGGCAAGAATTCTAAATTAATTAATCTACGCAAAGTATTATAATTAACATGTCCTAATCTAGCATGCCATATGTTTGAAGACTCTAACAAGTAAGCAGAAGAATTAATTTTATTATTATCAATAGACTTCGGTACAACAGTCATAACATTCATCTTAAAGAGCCCATCATTCATGTAGCCCTTTCCTACAAACATATCATTCTTAGTAAGGATAAACTTATCAGACACAAACACCAACTTAAAGCCATTCTTGCTCAGAAGTGACCCAGAAACTAGATTCTTGCGAATATCTGGCACATGAAGCACTTCATTCAAAGTCAGTTCTTTGCCAGATGTCATTTTCAGTACAATCTTTCCACGTCCTTGAACCTTTGAACTTGAGGAGTTTCCCATAAAGAGTTGATCATCATTTTCTACTGGTTTGTAAGTAGAAAACATCCATTTATTGGAACATATATGGCGAGTAGCTCCAGTGTCCACGTACCACTCTTTAGGGTTTCCTACCAAGTTACATTCAGATATAACTGCACAAAGATTCACGTCTGAAACATCTTCATAAAGCTTTTCCAGTTCTGTCACATGTGCTTGAGGTTTTTCTTCTTTCTTCAACTTCTTTGGCTTTCGACATTCATTAGATTTATGTCCTGGAATGCCACAGTTGAAGCATTTGCCTTTGAATTTCTTTTTGGCCTTGAAAGCTTCTTTGCCTTCACGCTTCCTTTTGTTGTTGTTTGGCCTTTGTTCTACAACATTTGCCTTGGCTTCTATGAAATTCTTCCCACTTTTCTTCTCAGATCCTCGATTGTCCTCTTCAATCCTAAGTCGAACAATCAGTTCTTCAAGATTCATCTCTTTGCGTTTATGCTTCAGATAATTCTTGAAGTCTTTCCATGATGGTGGAAGTTTCTCAATCATTGCTGCAACTTGGAATGAATCACTTAATGACATTCCTTCAGCATGAATGTCATGCAGAATTACTTGTAATTCTTGAACCTGAGTGATCACTGCTTTAGAATCTATCATTTTATAATCTAAAAATCTACCGACTATGAATTTTTTCATGCCAGCATCTTCAGTTTTATATTTTTTGTCTAAAGATTCCCACAATTCTTTTGCAGTTTGGATTGTACAATACACATTATACAAGGTATTATCTAATCCATTCATCACATAGTTCCTGCAAAGAAAATCTGTATGTTTCCATGCATCAACAGCAGCCACTTTCTCCTTGTCAGTTTCCCCTTCAACAAGAGTAGGACAGTCCTCTTGTAGAAACCGAGCCAGGTTCAGTGTTGTGAGATAGAATAGCATTTTTTGTTGCCAACGCTTGAAATCAGTTCCATTGAACCTTTCAGGCTTTTCTCCATGAGACATACTCACGGCAGGAATGGTGCTTGTAGAAGCCATTTCTGTTATACAAAGAAAACAATTGTCAATAAACAGAAACAAATTTCTGTTGTACAAATTTAACAGAATTTTAAACAACAAACTTTGTTTATAAAAATTTGTATAGCACAAATCCAAATTATGTTTACAAATTTCAGTTTACAAATTTCTATTTTTGAAAACAATTTGTATTCTAAAGTTGGACAATTTTTATTAAGTTCCAACACAATGATTATTATACAACAATAATTAGGATCTTAACAGAATATAAACATATAAGTTTTAACCTATAATTTATATATAATAACAGAATTTAAACATCAAATTTTATTTATAAAATTTCTGTTTTTGAAAAAAAATTTTGTTTTAACAAAATCAATTTATAACCTTATTTAGTAAAATAATTAAATTTTTTTTTTATTTTTATAAAATCTGTTTACAAACTTCTTTATATGTAAACAACTGCAAAAGAACATGCAGGCAACATGCAAGCATAGTAATTTTCAGAATAACATACAATCAATGAGGGCTTAACTAGCAAGTTGATTAAGTAGCAAAATTTCCAGAATATTGCTAGTACTAAAAGTCATTATGTTTAGCAACGTGAACCAAAATTACCGTATTCCGTAATCCTCAAAAAAATCTGAAATATATTTAATATATTAATCTATAAATAATGAACCCGAATATATATTAATATATCCTAGTTCAGTAAATTAATATAATAACAGTAATCTATTAATTTGCAAAAAATATATTACAATATGCAATAATGTTAACATTTTAATGATGCAATCATGTTGCAGAATACTTAATAAAATAATTGTACTAAAATAACTTACTGCACTCATTTAATAGAAAAACTGAGATGCATCTAAGGGAAATATTAATAGTATAAAATGAGATGCTTCAACCTTGAGAAATATTAACAGTATTCCTTCAGTCTAACGTAATTGATTTAAAAAATAAATAAATAATCAGTATCCACTTTAAATTCAAGATGGTAGTGTTTGAAAACTGTAATATGCAAAACAGAATATATATATTCTGCGAAATATAACATGCAATATTAAACAGAATATATATATATATATATATAATCGAATATTATATATTTGAACATATATATTTCTACGAAATTAGAAATAACAGAATTGCATGTAATAACATGCAATCATATCATAGAATACTATGTATATTAAATCAAACTATAATTACACTATAATTACAGAAAAAATATAAATTTGCTTTAAGATTGTTATCTGTAATATATAGTACTATTTAATAATGCATATAAATAAATTATGCAAAAATGAAAAATATAAATCCGAGTTCTTTGAATTCACAAAGTCTCCTTAAAGCAAATTTATTCCCCCACAGATGCTAAGGGTTAATTGAATAATTGCTTCCCAAGATAAAACGGATTCCAATTCTTAATTAGTAGCATTACAAAATTAAGAATTCATCGAACCAAAATTTATGTTATGTACTCGAACTTTACTATTAATAATAATGATGCATGAAAGTGGTGCATGAATACACTTACCCAGAAAACGGGAAAAGATTTGCAGAACGGGAAAACACTGCAGAACGGTGGGAAGGAACGGAATCTGTAGAAACGGGATTCTTGCAGAAACAGAACGGGACTCTGTTTTCAGAACGGAACGGACAGATTGTGGAACGGGAACGGGATCTGTTTTAGAGAACAGAACGGAAAACGGGAATTCTAGAACGGGTTTTCAGAACGGGACGGGACAGAAAAAATTTCTAGAAATGGAAGGGAAATTTTTGTATGTATAAAATGCTTTCCCCACACCATTTATTTATAGAAAAAGTTTGCATGTAACCGTCGTCAAAACGACGTAGTTTCACAAACCCGCCCGTCACGACCACGACCCGACCCGAGTCCACGATCCGACCCGAGTCAATTTTCTCATTCAAATCCCATTTCCAACAGATTTAATTTACACACTCAAGAAAATTTATCTGTCTGTCCCTTTTACCGTAGGACTGATATCATATATAGTCCTACCAAATTAGATTTTATTAGTAAATATTTTGCTGTAGTTTTGTGGAATATTGTAAAGTAGAATAATTTCTTTTTCTTTAGGCAACCATATCAGCAGGCAGATACATTAGAATAAATAAAGCAAAACAAACATTTTCTAACATCTTCCTTTGCTGATGTTTAATGATCATGATATATAACCAACATCATAAAACCGTTTGAGTAAAAGTACATATTTATTATTGCAAATTCATAAGAATAGAAAATTTGCACAAATTATCTGTACACAGTTTATAGGGACACACTCACAGTCAATCCAAGTCATACAAGCCTTGTATTGTACGAACCACAATGAGGACACTTGTGATGGAGCCAATGGAATGGAGCATTACCTCTCTTCTCACAGTCATTGCATAATATGACCTGCAAATAATTCACAAGCTCAAGCAAACTGCAAGCCATGTATGCATTTTGTATCATGTTGAAAAATTAAGAACAAAGACTTCAGTCAACCTGAGTTTGGCCAGCATGCTCGTCTGGAATTTTCTCTTCAGCCAACAATGCGTCCAACATCCCAAAATACACCTGGATCATACCATTTTAAATTTTAAACTTTATGTCCTCCAAAAATATAATCTAGCTAGGAATTATTTAATTTGCTTCATATAGCTAGTTGATTCAACAAAAAATATTAGGGGCCATTTGTCCTTAATACAATCTAAGTAAACGCTGTTAAAGCTTTTTTTTTTTTTTGGTCCTCCCATCTGTAATTTTACAATCTGTTGCCACACTCATAATCAAGGCCGTCTCAATAGTGTGGGGATTATTAGCTGGCACACTCTTGGAAACATAATATTGTTATCTAACAGATATTTAAAGGTTAATTGTCCTGCTAGCGTTAATAGCGCACAACAAAAAGCAATTCGACATTTACAACAATTGTGTCTGTTTAGAACAAGTTAAAAGTAGAAAACCGGCAAGAGAATTTGATGGAAACCTGCATGTCCCCAAGCGACTTGCTGCAAATTGGGCAGGTGTAGTGGGAACAAGTGTAGGCCTAATAGCAGCATCGGAGTCGGTAAGTTGTCTGAATGATTTTATATTGAGAAAGAAAAGGGATGAACTTCAAATTAGATAAATACCTGGAAACATGCCGAGTGCATCAAATGACCACATGTAAGAGCCTTAACTGGAGAGCTTGATGTAAATATAAATTCATGGCATATTGGGCAAAAATCCTCAAAGCACTTCTCTCTGCATATATGCACTGAAAGAGACCTTGACATGCAGGCATTGCAATTCATACAGTGGAAATAGTCAATTCCCAACCCCTTCCCAACTCGGCACAGATTACAGTAAGGGCAGTGGTAGATTTCCCTGTTCATTACCAACCGTAAGTAAACTCCATGAAATAAAGATTTCAGATTAATGAAATAGAGACTTCAGATTTAGTAATGGGAGATAGCCTAAAAAATTCCTAAAATGTCTCTTTATCAGGATATGTGTGTGCTTCTGTGTGAGAGAAGAGATGCAAGACAAGAAAGGAATTGTTATGGCTTCCTGTGGCATTTTCCACCAAACTTTTACTTTCTTCTAATAAACTTTATAGAATGAAATTCAGGAGATGTTCGCTACGATCAGCTAGTAAGAATAACTGCAGTGTCCATGTTATGACTTGAGATAGTTGAGCAAAAGATATCGTAAATCAATTTCATTGGGAGTAATAGCGGCACTGATTTTACTTGTATGCTACTGTTCTTTGCTAATATGAGATTACCTTACCTTCAATCTACACGTTACATAATTCCAATGTATTCATAACAATTTTAAAACTCCAAGTATATGCAGATCCAGGAAGTCTGACTTGGGTAGCTCCCACAACTTGAGAACAAACATACGGTTCCAATAGGTTCCCTCAAATTGCGTTCCTCAAGGACCTTAACTGCATCTAGAGTCAAAAAATCTTCTTTCACTCTTTTCTGGAAAATAAAAATATTTGGGGAAAAAAAAAGATGCCTAAATGGCCAATTGGTTCTGTCTAGAGAATCAAGTCTGAGCATGCTATTCATTTTTACACAGGTCGAACAATGCCAAACAGTTCATTTCTTTCCTTTGTTAGGAGCAAACTCTGCACATACATGAAGATTAACTTGTTGGAATGCATCTGCATGATGACTAATATGCATGCTTAAATTTTGGGCACAAACGCATAAATTTGCAAGACAGTAGCATGCACTTCCAGGAATAATAACTATGTTACCTCAAAAAATGCACCTATTGTGAGTTATACAAATTCTAACACCTCTTAGGATTGTTTCCAAGTAATCTAGATTTTGTAGAGAAGATATCTTATTTTCTTGCATGAAATATTCTGAAGTATAAACTAAGAAACATTTGAGGAAACTGAACCTGTATTCTCAATAAGCTAGGAAAATAGTAGGTTGATTTTGATTACATCACCTCTCGTCATCAAAAAAATTGCAGATCTTGCAGAAGTATCTAGCCATGGATAGCTTATGGCAAGAAGGTGTTGAGCAGGTGGCACCAACAGGTTGAATTACTAAACATTTCATGCACATCATCTTGGTAGTGGCTTTTCTGCATGTACATATAAGAAACAGTGAATGTGTAAAGAAATAAAATTTACAATCTCAAAATAAGAAAGGGTAGAAGAAACTAATACTTGCTTACCTGTCCATAGAATGATCTGCCACATCGTCATGGCAAAGTCTGCATGTATATAGTGTGTTGCAACAGGCAGAAACAAGCTTACAGTTTCTCCTGTAGTGCTTGCAGCCAAAAGTTAATTTGACAGGATCCCGATAAGATGGGAACTGTCCTGGAACTTTTTCCTCATTGCTTGATGCTGTAACCTCTGCATGCAATTTCTGCTGTTTTACAGTCCACCGGCTGAAAAATCAGGGTAGCTTAGCTTAAATTCATAGGCATGTGAAATACAAAGGACGGATCTAAAGCATTCCTCTTAAATAACACTCTCTTAAATAGCACTCTTTTATTAAAACTACGTCGTTTTGGATATTCTTTTAAAAAACAAATGGGGCCGCGGGTGACATTTTTGTAAATAAAAAGAAAGCAAGTGAAACCACTCTATTTTAATATTATTTTGGTCTTTAAAAGAGGATCCAAAACCATGTATTCTTAATAAAGGAGTGCTAAGTCTAATGGCTCCCATGATGTACACAAAAAGAAGTAATGAAGTGTACTAGTTCAGGTACTCATGGGCATCAATGAGTAACTTGAATGAGATATTCTCTCTCTCTGTATGTGTATATATATATATATATATATATGCACACATATATAGATAGATACAGATATATTTCCTTACAAGATGTATTGGTTAATTGAAAATTCATTATTAGAAGTAAATTACTGACTTTGTAATTAACTAGATGGTATTCTAATTTGATCCATTTTTTTGACATGAATATTTGTTTGTTGGTTGGTTCAATGATCATATCCACCCAAGCTCATCATCTTTTTAGGTATGTCAGTAAGTTGCCAAAAAAGATAGGATCATTTGGTTAGATACCAATCTTAAGGTATCACGTGCCTTTCTTGGTCAAAATCAGGGGATTGAAGAGTTGAAGTGACAATGAGGGATCAAGTTTAAAAGGCCACATCTTGCAGGCAAGACCAGCACAAGACATTGATTTTTTTTTTTTGAGTTCTAGGGGCACCCAGTTGATCATACTTGCGTAATAAAATGTCTGCAAATTATAAAGTTGAGGGGCTAGAGTAATCTTTCATGGGGGCAGTATAAATTAAGAATATGAATAAATAAAAAATAGAAGAATTTATATGAACCTTGTAAGCAAGTTTTGGATTATGTATGCTTTCTTTTGAATGTCCAAACTAGAGTCACGGGACACTCGTCGTATTGCTGCCTCCAGTTCCTCTTGACTCATTAATAGAAGGCGCTTCTCATTCCTGAACTTCTGACTTTCTTGTACAATTTCTCCTGTTTCATCAGCCAGATCAGAAACATCTGTTCTTTCATTGCATCTCTTTTTGTCAACCTCAGTAGAAATGTTAGTACACTCTGAAGATTTTTTATTATGGTGGTCTTCTTCGAAAACATCCTCCTTATCAGCCACAATGGGAGTTCCAGATAAATCACTATTACAGGCACTGAAATCATTTTCTGAAATTTTGGCGCTTCTGTCACACAGAGTTCCTTCTTTGTCATCAATACCTTCTTTCACCATATATTTCGAGACAACCTCCAGGGGATCTACATTCCATGGTGGAAGAGCATTTGAATGATCTTCCACCTTAGTTATATTAAACATCTTCCCACCTTCCCACCATTCTCCTAACCATTCATCAAACTTTGTATGTTTAGTAGCCTTCCTCCATAAAGACATCATGGCGTGCTGTTCGTCTGGTGTTAAAGATGCCATTAACCAGGGTATCATTTCTTGCAGAATTTCTGCTTTTAGTCTTCCAAGCATGCATCCTATGATCTTTTCTTGCTCCTGAACAGAGAAATGTTTTCTAAATAAAGGCAACAATTCAATTTCTTCATGATGGATGTGGTCACATAGTACTTTATGCATTGATATGCACAGATCATGGAGCTTCACACAGAGCTGCCCATACTTTGGTTCTCTACGACAAAGTGCATCTACATCACTATTAGAAACTGAAGCATGCAATTTTGAAATTTCATCAAGAATAATGGAAACTTTGATGAATTGTTCACCTTCCAATTTATGGTCAATAGTGTAGGAGTGGCTAACATTTTGGAAGTTCCCCATTGCCTCAAGAGCTGGAAAGGCAATGTCGTCCTCTGAAGCACTATGTATCTGATAATGAAATCTTAGAAGATGGAAGCAATGGTGGAAGTCCATAAGAAACCCTACATTCTGAGACAACTTAGCTGAAACAAAGACAAGGTAATCCAGATCCTTCTTGAGAGCCTTGTGGAAGAAAAGGATGTGGTCCATAGGTCTTGATTCAAGGCTTGAAAAAGAACTACCACTACTACTTGCTGAAGAAAGATGAGAAGACTGAATTTTTGAAGTTCGAGGGAAGAACACATGCAAGTTCATCCCACTAGTGTATGATGTGTCATAATTCCTAGTGTTTTTGGAGACAGAAGATGATGCAGGCACGTTGTGCTTGGCAGCTGAATTTTTCTCCGGTAGACAAGAGTTCGATCCGTTGCAATGTTGCATATCCAATCGGAAGTTGGAGAGTTCAGCATCCTCCTTAATTTGTTCATACAAAAAAGAACACCTGCTATTGAAAAACTTCTTCAAGTCTTGTCTGAACTTTTCAGTAGAGGTTTTACCTGAATAACTAATGCGCACCCACTCGCACAAGAGAGTTGCCAAAGACTTGTTGGCAAAAGAACCTTCCAGGTTTATTCTAAGAATGGACTTGAATTCATCCTCGGATAAATGAGCCGTGAACCAAGTAATCATGCATTTTAGCAACCCAAGTGGCATCATTTTAAGGCTTGAGTACAATAGCCACTGTTGTATCTCATGGCTGCAATTCATTCCTATTAATGGAAAAACCTGGTTGAAACTGAAAGAAGTGAGTGAAAATCGATAAATTTAACATACATCAAGTATTAAAAATCATCTAAATTATATAGTATGAATACTTTATCCTTTGGGTTTTTTTTGTGCCTGATCTCACGGTGATAAAACTGAAAAGCAGGTGTGTACCTCTGTTTGAAGTAAGTTCAGGTGTTTATCCATCCAGCTCACAAATAACTCCAGTTCCCCGCAAAGCTTCTCCACATAGTTCTTTAGTGGTATTGCACTCTGAGCTTTATAGTACAGTAACTTCTGTAGACCTTCAATTTTCCTCTCATCCAGGAATTGTGCATAGCAGGACAAGGTGATTTTTTTGGCAAGTTCATTCCATATGGGGTAAAAGATTTTATCCAATGCGTTGCTGCAAATTCAAAGCATTCATTGAGTATAAAAACTTTTGAACAGATCACTAATGCCTTTGATTTTACCACATTCTATAGCATTTGATCATTTGTAGAGCTCCTATAAATGACAATAATTCAAAAAAATAAATGTCAATGGACCCATTCAAATCTAAGGGGAGGTTACAATAAATTTCAATAAGAAACTCTAATTGACACATTAATGACAAAACTACACTGATTACCTATAAAAGATGAGGGTATCTGCAAAAAAATTTAGCTGTACAACTAGTGAAGCTAAGTCTGAAAAACGGTTTGATATTCTTATTTGATACAGCTCCACCAAAATTTCTTGCAGATCTTTCTTCATTGCATCATGCCAAAGACGAATCCCGTCAATTGGATTGTTTCTACCAGTTGTTTGGAGTGAAAAAGCTTTTGTCATTTGCTGATTTTCTCCGTAGATTCCGTCAGATGTGTACAATTTGAGTATGTCCTGGTAATTGCCAAGTCCATTACAAAACTGAGCTCCTTGTTCACATCTATCATATGTCTGCTTCTTGCTATCAATCCAAGAATTGACCACCTTTCAAGATGAAAGTTAACTAATTACACCGGGAAATTAAGTTGCAGTAATTGAGAGCTTGGGTCAGAATCTACCTCTTGTAGTAGTTTTTCCTTGGGCACAATGCTTTTCATGTAATGCATAAATTCTACCCGTTCATCTGAGGAAAAGAAAGAAGTCATCCATGGCAAAAACTCCTCTAAAAGCATCACGGGGATACTACACATGAACTGCCAGACAAATGAAGCCTGTTCCTTTGAAGTGAACTGCTTCATCAGCAGAGGAAAAACCTGCAACTCAAACGTTCATTGAAAAAATTAAAATTTTAATTATACATAATAGAAAGAAAAGAAGAAAAAAAACATTATTGTGTTTAACTATCAAATTTAGTTGGAGGTGTCCTGTAGAATGTTTATTATTAGTATATATATAAAGATCTCAGTGCTCCACATATAAGTAGGGAGTTCCCTACCAATAAAAATTTCAAGCTAGCATATTCTATTACATACAAGCAATGATGAAACCAAAAATCTATTGCAACAAATGATGATAAAATTTTCAAAATAAATCAAAGCTTGGTGAACAATGAACATGAAGGGAATGATACCAGAAAAGAAAATGCAAACAATACCTGTTCTTCTTCTTTAAGCATATGCTGGCAAATGGTAGTCTGGATTGTACCAATGCAGAATACAAGTTCTTGAAATGGCTTGGAAATATCTTTCTCTTCCTTCATTAAAACATCCAAGCAGTGGAAAATAGAGTCGAAGAGGTCATCTATGCTTTCATGTTCAAGCGAGTATGCATTCACCACATTCTTGACAAGAACATCTAAAGCCATAAAAATAACCTGCCCAATAGTTACGATCATATTACAGTGCCATAGATGATCTTGAAAACCACAAATGACCATCATGTTACTAATGATTCAAACTAAAAAGAACAACTTGCGAGTGTTTTGTGTTTTTTTCTCAGGAAAGGGATCTGTAATTAACAATACATATTATGAAATATTTAAGGAAGAAATCTAGCCACCTTTTCTTCTTTTGTCTTGATAAGTACCATACTAATTCCACCATACTATCTCAAAAATGGGGAAGGTGTTCCACCTATATATACTTAAGTTGGATAAAAAGGACTCAGCTAACAGCCAGTGAACTTCATCTTTGTCCACCTTCTATCAAAGATTTACTACCAGCAGCAGCAGGTCCACCACCCTCCTCCCAAAATCCCCAAAAATTGCAAATATAAAACTTGGCATTTTTTTACGCACATTTGCATTTCTCTAGCAAACAACTACTAGTTAATTTAGTTTTCGTATGTATCTTTGGACATCAACTGATTTTCCAGTCGAGCTAAATCCATTTGAACAACATGATTGGAGAAATTTGATTTATTCCTGTTTTTCCTCTTATAAAATCTAAGTGCTAATCAAATGCTCCACAGTACTGATCGAGTAGCCCGTGATACCAACTACGACGTAATTGAAAAGCAGCTGTATAAATGGCAAAAGTCGAACTCTAGTTGCTATACTCACATACATAACCATACAAAATCAAGCGAAATTCCCTAATTTCGTCTCGATAATAACCAAGATATAATAATCAAAATGTCCAAACCTACCAAGTAAAAGAAGACGGACAAATTGACCTAAGATTACACACACATTGAGAAAAATGGGAAATTAAAAGTATGAAAAATACCTCATCTTCTGCAGAAGAGTGATACTTATAGAAAAGCTTCAAAAACTCAAACCGCCTACGAAGCTCAAAAACGAGGCCCTCGCCATGGGAGCAACTCTCCGACGCCTCCACCGCAATACGGCGGAGCTCAGTAAACTCTGCTCGCAGAGCTTTGTGAAAGTAAACAAGTAGTAGAATCGGTGCATCCATGAGTCCAATTCCAGGTACAGCCATTAGAGACGGTTCTTCCTCCTCCTCCACCTCCTCGGTCGCGCAATTTGGTTTGTCTCCAGCCATTTCCGCTCCCACTGACCACCATTAACGGCGAGAGACCAAAGGAGAAGGTCCGGCATCGAAACCGTGATCGATGCATATAACGACTATCTATCTGGCTCTTAGAGGGTCTGCCTCTTCAACATTTAGAAATCATTATTTTAATTTCCGTCTCTTAGTTTGAATTTGATTTGATTTCTTGTTTTTTAGCCACGTAAGCTGATTTAGACGTTGTACCTAACGGCCAACTGCCCTGGCCTTATGCTTCATTTGAGTTGGACCAATAACTTCATGACACGTCACGACAAAAATGATAGTATATGTCTACTGTAGATGATCCTTACCACGTCATGAAAATCAGTGTCGTGGCGCGTGACAAGTGTAGGAAGCATGGACGTGTGCAAGTCACGCAACTCTATTCACGTGGTTTTCCATGCTTTATCGTATAGTTAATGCCAAGCCTATCACTAACGCGTGTTCTCACGCTTTTACGTACTACAAAGGAAATTTTAAATTTCTCTTTAATGAAAAGGAAAAAAAGGATATATTCAAGTAAAAAATAAAGAAAATAATAATATTCATGATTTTAAATCTCTAACTATTCATTTACTAGTTTCAAAATATAAAATTATTATTGATTTTTTAAAAGTTAATTTGAAACAATTTAAAATTCAAATAGATTTATTTATTTTTAGTCAATATAATGATGAACAAAATAAACTATCTTACAAACAATGCTACTTATAATTATTATTATTTTAAAGTTTTAAACGAATCATTATCAATTTTGAGTTTGAAAATTTTTTAAATTAATTTTCTAAAAATTAATAATAATTTTATATAAATATGTTTTTTGAAAATATAATAAAATACAAGAAAAATATCTAGAAACGAAGTGTATGTATAACATAGTACTCCAGATTTTTATTAATTAAAAATTATATATACCATCATTTATTTAGTATATATCCATATTAGGAGTTAAATTTTAGGGGTCTATACAGAGTTAGAGTTAGTGGTGTTTTTTTTTTTTTGGCGCGTAGGCAGAAAATGTAAAGGCTTAACCCATGCCGGCCGTACTTTTGTCCTCGCTTTTTATATAACCGCATTTAGAGGGTTTTTTTGTTTGTAGGAGTATTTCTTTATGCGCGCGTGAGGAGGCTTTCAAACAGCAAGTAAATGCATCTGTTAAACTCATGCCAACACACGCCTTCCTCTTTTCGTTGACTTATACTTACTACTCCACATTATATATTATACGTCTCCCCCACATTCTTATGCAATAGTACTAATATTTTTCATCATAAGCAGTTGAACTCTCAAAACGGGTCTTTCAGCATGCCCTTTTAGGCCCAAACTATTTTGTCCAACCTATTTTTGGGCCTACTTGTGGTTTTGTTGCGAAAGGAACATCAATTATCTATATTAAATCATAGTTTTTAACCCAATAAATTGATATCTGTCCTACCACATATACTGCCATTTGTCTTTGTAAGACTCCAACTTATAAAATTCGTATGGAGTAAGAAATGCGAGAAGAGTTTTCAAGAGCTTAAGGGAAGACTCATTTCGGCACCTGTTCTGACAATACCATCTGGTTCGGATGGATTTGTTATCTACAGCGATGCTTCAGGCAAAGGGTTAAGATGTGTTCTCATGTAACGTGGGAAAGTCATAGTCTATGCCTCGCGACAACTTAAAAAATATGAGAGGAATTATCCTACTCATGATCTAAAGTTGGCACCAGTCGTCTTCGCGCTAAAGATCTGGAGGCACTATCTATATGGGGAGAAAGTGGAGATATATTCAGACCATAAAAATCTCAAATATTTCTTCATTCAAAAAGAACTCAACATGCGGCAACGACGTTGGTTCGAGTTGTTGAAAGATTACGACCACACTATTCAATACCATCTTGGAAAAGCGAACGTGGTAGCTGACGCGTTGAGTAGAAGATCATATGCAAGAACGAGTGCGATGATGTCAAGTATACGCATAGAGCCAACTTTAATGGAAAAAGTTAAGGCTGCTCAAGCCACCGACCCGGAGCTGATGCGTATGAAGAAGAAAGTACAATAATGTGCTATTCCGGAAGCGAGAATCGATGAAGAAGGAATACTTCGAGTCCACTCCAGACTTTGTGTTCCTAACGATTCTGATTTAAAGTACAAGATCATGATGGAGGCACAAAATACACCATTTGCAATCCATCTTGGAAGTACCAAAATGTATCGTGATCTTCGACATACATTTTGGTGGAACAATATGAAGAGAGAGATTGCGAAGTTTATCTCGAGGTGTTTGACTTGTCAACGTGTAAAGGCGGAGCATCAAGTGCCTAAGGGTCCATTGCAACCACTTGAGATTCCGAAATAGAAGTGGGAACATATTACCATGGATTTCGTTACGGGTCTTCCCACGGTTTCTCAAGGCATAAATGTTATTTGGGCTATTGTTGATAGATTAACCAAGTTTGCTCATTTCTTGCCGATACGGGAGACTTATTTCCTTGAACGTCTTGCTAGTATGTACGTGAATGAGATTGTGAAGTTGCATGGCATGCCAGTATCCATAGTTTTGGATCGTGACCCAAGATTCACTTCAAGATTTTGGGTTAGCTTGCAAAAAGCTATGAGCACGGATTTATGATTTAGTTCGGCATACCATCCTCAAACGGACGGACAATCAGAGAGGACTATTTTGTTAGGTTTGTAATATTCATGAACACAATCAAATTGCATAAAAAGTGCGGAAACGTGGAAAATCAGAGTTTTAAAATTTTACAAACCATAAATCCGGATCACCCTTTATGCACAATTATTAATTAAACGAAAAAGAAAGAACAAGAACCATACCCTTGAAGATCCGAGCTTCCTCAGGTACAAGTTCACATCCAATCCTTTTCGCGTTCAACTTGAATCCACCGGGTTTAGTTCCTTCCTTTGATCAACGTTAGCCACCCAAGTGTTTGGCCTCTAGAGGTGATCCACCAAGGAAGAAGAAGGATTCAAGAAGATGGGTATTTGGCTCAAACCCTAGTTTTCTATCTCTATAGAAAAAGGGGCGTACTCTCCCAACTATTGGAATTACGTATTCTAATAATACGTCAACCTCTCTCCCACCCATAATAAGACTCCTCTTATTTATAGATGTGGGCAACCTATCCTTAACAATTAAGGAATTGGGTTTTATTTTAATTAATTAAACTCTTTTAATTAATTAGGCTCCTAATCTTATTAGGAATAATTAATTAACCTTTTAATTAATTAAGCTCCCTAATCTTATTAGGGATAATTAACTAAACTCTTTTAATTAATTTGCCTCCTAATCCTATTAGGATATTTGAGAGTACTTTTATTAATTAATTCCCAAACTCCTTTAGGAATTAAATAATAATAATTGTAATAATAATAATAAGACTCCTCTTATTAATTTATATTTAATATTTCCAAAATATTAAATAATAAATATTAAGCTATTTAATTTATTCTATCATCATAGATTAAATTAAATATACTTAACTTATTATTACGATTATGCCATTAACTTCTTAAATAATTATTCTTCCTTTTATGGTGTGACCCTTTAGGTTCTCCATATTAAACCGGTTGTGAATAAATCAATTAGAACAATTCTAATCTTATTTAAAAAAATAAATTAAAATATTTATTTATTTAAATAAATAATATTTATTCTACAATAGGGATAAGCCTCCCTAGCGATCAACGACTTTCCAGATAATATAGATTTCAACATTAATCATAAAAGAACCTTTGAGTAAATAGTTACCGTACAATTCAATCCTTCCATCATACAATGTCCCAATTAAATATAAGACATGGAATTTCTGTCAAGTCTTATTTTATTTAATTATATGTATTTCGACTCTTAAATGCACAACTCCAAATAACGTAAATTAGAAACTCCTTTCTAATTTCATTCTGCCTTGGCCAAGGACTACTGAGTTGTCATTTATCGAATCACATAGGACATTTCTCTTCTTTTACTAGAAGTGGTAGATTCTTTATTGATCATACATTATCTCCATGTACAACTTATTATACCCAAGCATAACCTTTGATATACCCTAATGGTCTTAAGGAATAAGTCAAAGTATAACTCATCATACACAAGATACTATGATGATCTCAAGTCCAAGGATCACTTGTACTACTATCACTACAGGAATTCCTATTGACATGCAAGTAAAACTCCATTAGGTATTCCTTAGCGAGTCACGTTCAGTGAACTTATTCTCTAATAAGCACCTACATACTTGTTTTAGTGTCTCCACACAAATGATCATGAGATCAATCATCCTCATCCAATGAGCAAGCAACGTATGTACCAATCTATCCGGATTCACTAATCCCCAATTTAGTAATCCAACGATTGGGAACTATTTTAGTTTTAAGCTTTCTAAGAATTTAGATCTCATTAGAATGATCATCATCATTATTCTAAAAGCATTGCTTAAAACTACGGGTTTATCACATATTATAAAACAGCATCATGTAGATAATTAAAAGCCTTTAATAAATTAATACCTTTTATTAATAAATGAATAAGATTGTTTACAAAGTATATGCTTTATCATCAAACATGATTGGCTTGTGTGCATACTACTTTCAATCTCCCACTTGCACTAAAGCCAATCGCCATGGTATCTCATACCCTTCTTCTCTAAGTGACGATTATCCTGCTGTTGGATAAGCTTTAGTTAATGGATATGTAATATTGTTCTTGAGAGTTCACTATCTCTATAGTGATTTCCCATCTTTCAATGATTCTTATAATCAAATGAAAGTGCCACAACACATGTTTACATCCAAGATGAGACTTAGGAACTATTCCTAGTTCTGTAATGAACTTTTCATCCAAACAATCAACTTGTAGCTTCATTTATAGCTATATACTTTGTCTTTATCACTAAATCAACAACTCTTTGTTGTTTGGAACCTTTCCAATTCACTGCACCACCGTTCAAAGTAACCCTTTACCTTAAAGTGGATTTTCTGTCGTCTTGGTCTGTCTGAAAAACTTGAGTCTGTTAAGCCCTCTAGTTTTAATTCAGACCCGCCATGAATTATATCACATCCTTAGTGCTGGTTAAGTAC
Source organism: Panax japonicus (assembly GCA_020205505.1). Lineage (NCBI taxonomy): Eukaryota > Viridiplantae > Streptophyta > Magnoliopsida > Apiales > Araliaceae > Panax > Panax japonicus. The sequence goes on along the minus strand of CM035095.1, from coordinate 7,126,488 downwards.
TTTAAGATGTTTTTTTACTATCTCATAGTGAACTTCTCCAGAATATGACTGATCAACATCAGGTCGCGTATATTTCATTGCATACATGATTGTCACTCATGCGATCTCTCTTTTAGGAGTCTATGGGGACTATTAAGAGAGATACACTCCATGGCTCATCAACATGAGACAACTCTTGGAGTTTGCCATGCTAAACAACTTTAACATCAAATGAATATACGTTCATTGGGTTAAGTCGAGCTCTTCCCAAATCATTTATGGAGGAATGTTTAGACAACTTTATCTTTACTGATTGTAGCATTGGTATGTCAATCCTTATCCGTAGTATATCAATATATAATACTAGGAATGTCACGACGCTCCCACTGACCCTTTTGTACACACTAGGTTCATTCTTGTTTTTGATAAAATCAAACTCTTTTGATTGTCTCATCAAAACGAATGTTCCATAATTTGAGAAACTTGCTTCAATCCATTTCTCTGAGTGTCTACAACTCTTACCTCATCGTATGTAACTGGATCATCATCTTCTATGATACGTACCTCATCATCATCATCCATGATGAATCCATACCTCCCAGGTATCTTCGGTAATATTCCAGATTTACGATTCGGTTGTGGTACATTAGGTCCATCTATAAGTTCCTCTTATTTGACTTATAGTATTTTGTGGTTCTTGAACTCTTCAAGATCTATTATCCTCCCACTAGCCACTTCATTAATAAACATCTTTATCTTAGAAGGCAGCGTGTTTCGCACCAAACACCTTTTGCTAAGTAGGATTATAGAACATATGCCCTAAACTTACTTTAGGATGTCCCACAAATCTGTACTTGTCAAATTTTGTCCCAAGCTTATCCTTTGAAACCTTTTCACATAAGTTGGACAACCCCTTATCTTAAAATACTTAAGATTAGGAATCCTCCCTGTCCATAACTTTTATGGAGTCTTGGGGCCGGATTTTGAGGTTACCTTTTCGTAGATATGCAGCCATTTCTAGGACATTACCCCAGAAGGATACTGGAATGTCGGTAAAATCATTATGGACCGTACCATGTCCAACAATGTACGATTTTTCCATTCAGATACATCAATCAATTATTGCGTATCAGGATGTGTCCATTATGAGAAAACCATTTGAGATGATCTAGAAACTTATTGCACAAGTATTTATTCCTTGATCTAATCAAATAATCTTAATATTTTGTCAATTTGTTTCATTTCTGAATTCTTTGAACCTTTCAAATAATTCACACTTGTATTTCAACAAATACAAACATTCAACTCTTTGAATGATCATCTCCTTTTCATATACTAATTTGTTCAATTTGTAAAATAATTTTTCACGTAAGTCAAGTATAAAAATCCATTAAGTAATATTCCAGTTCTATACAAAACATTATTATTATAAATAGAACAACAATTGTTCTTAATTATAATACCAAAAATTTTATTGTCTAACAATAAAATGGAAATAATGTTTCTAACAAGAACTGAAATACAATAACAACTTATTGACTTAATAGATTTGCCCGTAGGCATTGCTAAACAATAAATTCCTATGGCTAATGTAGCAACCTTTACTTCATTTCTCACACATAGGATTACTTATATTCGTTTAGCTTTCTACTTCTGCTTGGTCCCTTCATAAATCTATATTTATGATAACCAAATTCGGTATCCAATACCCAAGTAGAACCTTGACTTAAAGAAAAATTTATTTTAAATCATGAACAAAATTGTATTTGTAACCGAAACTTCACTAAGCTTCTTTGGTTAACCTCTGCAAGATACTTCTCGCAGTTTCTTTCTAGTGTCCAGGCTTATTGCAGTGGAAGCAAATTCCTTTGTTATCCGTATCAGTTTTGTTCTTATTATCCTTTGTTTTTACCTTTATATTTACCTTCTTAGAATCGTTCTTCTTTTCAGAAGATCCTTTGGCCCCTACCAGTAAGCCATGGTATTTCTTGGTTGGAAAGTGACTCTCAACATTTTTCAACATGTCAAGCAAATCAACGAGGCTGATATCTAGCTCGTTCATATGAAAAATTCACAACAATTGTGAAAGGAGTCCGGAAGTGAGTGCAAGATCAAATCTTGGCTCAACTCTCCATCCATGACAAAACCCATTTGTCCTAATTGATCAATCAAATTGATTATGTTAAGGACTTTTGTATGTACTGTAGTGTCATCGGTCATTCTAGATCGGAAGAGCTCCTTAGATATCTGATATCTATCAGTCCTACTTTCCTCACCATCAACTACTTGATGTGCAGAAATATAGTAGGAGCATCCATAGTTTCATGCTGATGCTGAAGCTCGTTACTCATGGATGCGAGCATGATGCATTGAGCCAACTATGCATCATCTAGCCACTTTCTAAAAGCAGCAATATCTTCCTCAGAGGCATTGTCTGCAACCATTGCAGGGATATGCGTATTAAAGACATAAGATAGCTTTTCAGTCGTGAGAACTATTCTCAATTACCTTAACCAATCCATTTAATTCGGTCCGGTTAATTTAACATCTAATATGATACGCAGTGATAGTAATTTAGACATTGTAAAATTCTGTAAATGAATTTGTAATTAACAACATTTTAACATACATTCTTTTATTAATTACCAAAATAATTTAGGTCTTGTTTTAAATTGGTATCTCCCACTATTTTCTTCAAACTATATTACCCTCACTTATATAGTTCGGCAAAATCTAATTAAAGATTTGCTAGTGAGAATAAGGATCCCATTTCAAATGTATATAGCCTTGTGTGTGCACAACAAACTATATATAAATAAATAGGTAGACAACTCTTGTCAATTACATCAACTATGTAACTCCTTGTATTTTGCCTCTTAAATCGTAATGGTCAAGTGTGTGCACATCCGAACTAAAATAATTTAAGTTAAGTCAGACCTAGCATTTCCATATAAGTGAAGAGAAAACTACAGCCCTTGTGTGTGCACAACAAAACAGTAATGTTCAATTCCTTATAAACATCATATGTAATAAAAACAACATCTTAAATATTTAATACTTGCCTTGTGTGTGCACAACAAACTCATATTAAATATTCAATACTCTATTGTTTCTATCATGCTAGAAGGCGATGTTCGATATTCCAAATATCTTTGAACGTTACAACTTAATATAAAATATTTGAGGGGTTTGTTATTAATTGTCTCATCTTGTTTAGCGCGCATGCACATATATATATAAAATATGCGTCATATTAATAAACATGCGAAGCATGTTTGCATAATATATAATATATATAATATAAGCATGCACATATAGAATACTATATTCTTCCTGGATTGATTATGGACTTTTATTCTAGTTTGATTCACTAGAGCCACCAAGTGAATCAAAAGGTCAAACCCTAGGGGTGCAAGAATTAATATTTAAATATAACTATTACATTTAAACTCGGGCTCCATTACAAACGGGTCTTCAAGCGCTCCTTGCTCCTTGATCTCCAATTCTTCAAAATTAATTCTAACTATTTCTATTACAAAACTATTTAAAATAAATAGAAACCTTGATCAGCAGTCAAGGGGAAGTACATAGGAGGGAGATAGAATTTACATTAAGAAAAATTAGAGAAGACGAGGTACGCAGACCCCATTTATTAAAACCCATTCATTCAAGCATCCAACTAAAATAAAATTCAATCATATTGGTCAATAGTCCATAATCAATCCCATTTATTCTCATACACATCACCATATGCATCAATAAATAATATTCATCTCATGAATAATAAACATTTAATATATATATATTGATATCATTTAATGGGCAAATTTAATTAGTATAAAATCTATTTTTGAATTAAAATAAACTCCTTTATTTTAATCCAAATTTAAATCAAAATAAAACTATTTTATTTTAATTTATCCAATTTTGAATAAAATAAACTATTTTATTTTAATCAAAATTTTTAATCAAAATAAACTCCTTTATTTTAATTAATTATGGAATCCAATTCCATGTAAAAAAAAACTTTATTAAAGGAAACACAGATTTTCTTTCCTATTCACAAATAAACTATTTTATTTTGAATAATATGAAATCTTATTTCATATCTAAATAAACTCCTTTATTTAGGGAAATTAGGATTCTCTTTCCTATTCACAAATAAACTCTTTTATTTTGAATAATATGAAATCTTATTTCATATCTAAATAAACTCCTTTATTTAAGGAAATTAGGATTCTCTTTCCTATTCACAAATAAACTCTTTTATTTTGAATAATATGAAATCTTATTTCATATCTAAATAAACTCTTTTATTTAAGGAAACATGGAATCCAATTTTAACTCCAATTAGTTATCATGGAATCCAATTCCAACTCTAATTAGTTAGCATGAAATCCAATTTTAAAATTAAAATAAATTATTTTATTTTAATATTAAAATAAACCTTTTATTTTAAGATTAAAATAAATTTTTTATTTTAATTATAAAATAATTGAGAATATATATATATATATATATATATATATATATCACGTGTTTTATAAATTATCCAGGATAAAATATGCTCCACGTGAGTTCCCTTTTATGGTGAATTCTGCAGCATGATTACTTGTAACTTTTTTTTTTTTTTTTAAAAACACCTGAAGCATGTAATCATATATATGCCCAAGTAATCAAGTAATCATGTAACAATCTGTGGGAATGGGATCTCCTACAAAGCCTTTCAAGAATTAAGAATATATAACTGTTATATATATATTAAATGGGAAAGTGGAGACCCTAACATGATCAAACTTTGGAAAATAAAACGAACCACGCGGATATCAGCGAACAAAAATCCAAAAAACAGTTTTTCGGAAATTAATTATGTTTTTTTTAAATAAATTTTATACAACATAATTATGCCCAATTAAATTATTCTAAACACATATCAATATAAATATCAAATTAAAATAATTAATAATTCGCATAAAGGTTTGGCTCTGATGCCACTGTTAGGTTTGTAATATTCATGAACGCAATCAAATTGCATAAAAAGTGCGGAAACGTAGAAAATCAGAGTTTTAAAATTTTACAAACCATAAACCCGGATCACCCTTTATGCACAATTATTAATTAAACGAAAAAAAAAGAACAAGAACCATACCCTTGAAGATCCGAGCTTCCTCAGGTACAAGTTCACATCCAATCCTTTTCGCGTTCAACTTGAATCCACCGGGTTTGGTTCCTTCCTTTGATCAACGTTAGCCACCCAAGTGTTTGGCCTCTAGAGGTGATCCACCAAGGAAGAAGAAGGATTCAAGAAGATGGGTATTTGGCTCAAACCCTAGTTTTCTATCTCTATAGAAAAAGGGGCGTACTCTCCCAACTATTGGAATTACGTATTCTAATAATACGTCAACCTCTCTCCCACCCATAATAAGACTCCTCTTATTTATAGATGTGGACAACCTATCCTTAACAATTAAGGAATTGGGTTTTATTTTAATTAATTAAACTCTTTTAATTAATTAGGCTCCTAATCTTATTAGGAATAATTAATTAACCTTTTAATTAATTAAGCTCCCTAATCTTATTAGGGATAATTAACTAAACTCTTTTAATTAATTTGCCTCCTAATCCTATTAGGATATTTGAGAGTACTTTTATTAATTAATTCCCAAACTCCTTTAGGAATTAAATAATAATAATTGTAATAATAATAATAAGACTCCTCTTATTAATTTATATTTAATATTTCCAAAATATTAAATAATAAATATTAAGCTATTTAATTTATTCTATCATCATAGATTAAATTAAATATACTTAACTTATTATTACGATTATGCCATTAACTTCTTAAATAATTATTCTTCCTTTTATGGTGTGACCCTTTAGGTTCTCCATATTAAACCGGTTGTGAATAAATCAATTAGAACAATTCTAATCTTATTTAAAAAAATAAATTAAAATATTTATTTATTTAAATAAATAATATTTATTCTACAATAGGGATACGCCTCCCTAGCGATCAACGACTTTCCAGATAATATAGATTTCAACATTAATCATAAAAGAACCTTTGAGTAAATAGTTACCGTACAATTCAATCCTTCCACCATACAATGTCCCAATTAAATATAAGACATGAAATTTCTGTCAAGTCTTATTTTATTTAATTATATGTATTTCGACTCTTAAATGCACAACTCCAAATAACGCAAATTAGAAACTCCTTTCTAATTTCATTCTGCCTTGGTCAAGGACTACTGAGTTGTCATTTATCGAATCACATAGGACATTTCTCTTCTTTTACTAGAAGTGGTAGATTCTTTATTGATCATACATTATCTCCATGTACAACTTATTATACCCAAGCATACCCTTTGATATACCCTAAGGGTCTTAAGGAATAAGTCAAAGTATAACTCATCATACACAAGATACTATGATGATCTCAAGTCCAAGGATCACTTATACTACTATCACTACAGGAATTCCTATTGACATGCAAGTAAAACTCCATTAGGTATTCCTTAGCGAGTCACGTTCAGTGAACTTATTCTCTAATAAGCACCTACATACTTGTTTTAGTGTCTCCACACAAATGATCATGAGATCAATCATCCTCATCCAATGAGCAAGCAACGTATGTACCAATCTATCCGGATTCACTAATCCCCAATTTAGTAATCCAACGATTGGGAACTATTTTAGTTTTAAGCTTTCTAAGAATTTAGATCTCATTAGAATGATCATCATCATTATTCTAAAAGCATTGCTTAAAACTACGGGTTTATCACATATTATAAAACAGCATCATGTAGATAATTAAAAGCCTTTAATAAATTAATACCTTTTATTAATAAATGAATAAGATTGTTTACAAAGTATATATGCTTTATCATCAAACATGATTGGCTTGTGTGCATACTACTTTCATATTTAAACTCTTGAAGATTTATTAAGACTTTGTGTCCTAGACTTCAAGAGGAGTTGGGATAAGTATTTACCATTGGTGGAATTCTCCTACAACAACAATTATCAGACAAGCATTGGTGTGGCCCCATTTGAAGCATTGTATGGACGAAAGTGTCGCTCTCCAGTATATTGGGACGAGGTGGGTGAAGCAACATTGTTGGGACCCGAGTTGGTACGTATGACTACGGAAAAGATCCAAATGATTCGACAACGTATACAAACGGCACAAGATCGACAAAAGAGTTATGCGGATCTTCATCGAAAGGACGTGAAATTTATTATTGGGGATCATGTATTGTTGCGTGGTGCCCCATGGAAGGGAGTTACAAGATTCGGGAAGAGAGGAAAGCTCAATCCACGATTTATTGGTCCATTTCAAATTCTTGACCGCGTAGGTAATGTAGCCTATAGACTCGCGTTACCTCCGAGTATGTCTCGTGTTCATAATGTGTTTCACATATCTGTACTTCGTAAATATGTGAAAGCCTCGAACCACGTTATTGAGTTAGAACCGGACGAGATAGCTGAAGACTTAACGTATGAAGAGATACCTGTCAAGATCTTAGATAGGAAAGAGTATGTCCTACGCACAAAGGTCATACCACAAGTCAAAGTTTTGTGGAGGAACCTTGCTATTGAGGAAATGACTTGGGAATTCGAAACGGAAATGAAAGCGAGGTATCCTCACCTTTTCGAAACACCAGGTACGTACGTCAATTTTGAGGACGAAATTTCATAAGGAGGGGAGGTTGTAAGACCCCAACTTATTATTAATGAAATTAAATTTCCTCTATTTATTATTTTGAAATATTAAGGATTAATTTGATTAATGTGGTTAGTTATTGGTAATAAATATAATATATATTTATTATATTTATTGTGAGAGTGGGAACGTGGGTACAATACAACCAGTGGCCTGCTCTAGTAAGTATGTATGTATGGGTCTTTCAGGCTTGGATTTTCATCATCAAGTCAGTCTTTGATATCTCGACTATGCTCTACTTAGCCCTGCAACTCATGTCTAGGCTGATCTGATATTTTTTTGGGTCCTTTACATAAGTATACAACAAATAGAAAGTAATTACAAGAAAAGTGCATCAACTAAATAATTACAAAAAGAGTGTAATTAGGACTCATATTACAAAAATAGTACAATTCACATTAATAAAGAAACCTAAAATCAAGGATAACTAATAATTTAAATTCAAATTCAAATCTTGTCTCTAACAACAATTTCAAATCCATATTTCAAAATTCAAATCAAAATGAGAAAATTAAAAATAAAAAATTATGAAGGAGCTAATGTTCATCATCATCCTCTCTCGCCGCTACCACTGCCGCCGCCGCTACCGGAGTTCCTATTCTGAATTTTTTTTGACGATTTGGTTACCCACAAAAATTGAAATGGTTATCTTTATACGAATTTTGACTAGTAACTGCATCACATTTAAAATAAATTTGGTAATCAAATAAAACTGAATTGGTTACCTTATCAAATGGTTTGGTAACCAACTATATGAAATTTGGTTACCAACTGCATCACATCCAAAATAAATTAGTAACCCAATAAAACTAAATTGGTTACCTTATCGGAAGGTTTAGTAACCAACTGCACCACATTCAAAATATTTTAGTAAGCTAATAAAATTGAATTGGTTATCTTATCAAATGATTTGGTAACCAACTACATGAAGTTTGATTACCAACTGCATCACATCCAAAATAAATTAGTAACCTAATAAAATTGAATTGGTTACCTTATCGGAAGATTTTGTTACCGGTGAAAATAAAGAATGGACCGGTGACGGTGGGAGGCGGAGGGATCGAGGAGAGGGATGGGCGGGAGGAGGAGGGGGTGGGGCGTGGGGTGTGGGGGGAGAGGAGGGTGGAGGAGAAAGGGGGGCGGAAAGAGGGGGAGGAGAAAGGGAGGCGTAAGGAGAGGGATGCGGAAGGAAGGGGAGGCGGAGGGAGGGGAGGTGGTGAGGCGGAGGCGGGGGCGGGAGGAGGGGGAAGGCAAAGGGAGGGGGAGGGGGAGGGGGCGGGAGGAGGGGGGCGGCAGTAGGAGGAGAAAGGGGCGGGAGGAGAGGGAGAGAGAGAGGGAGAGGGAGAGGGAGAGGGAGGGGGTTGGGAGGGAGTGACGGAAGGATGAGATGCGGAGGGTGGGGAGGGGTTGGACAGGAGGAGGAGGAGGAGGCGGCGGCGGAGGGAGGGAGGAGAAGAAGAAGGGAAACGGAAATGGAGCGGGAGAAAATCGTGGGAGAGATGAGGAGAAAATTGTGGGAGAGATGGGGGAGAAAATTGTGTGCATAATTAAAGGGATAAAATTACACTCTTTTTGTAATTAAGTATTGCATTTGCATTAATTGTGTAAATATTTAATGAGTGCACTTTTGTTGTAATTATGTTTTTAAATGTACTATAAAATGTAATTGTTCCTATTTTTTTTTTTAAAAATAATAAGTTTAAGGGGACATTGTTCTATCGACCGCTACAATAATCGATTCAATTTTTTTTTTGATTCCCAAAAAATATAATATATGATATTTATTTTAATTAAATTTTTTATAAAATTCAGTGATTTAGATGTAATTTGAATACATATAGTAAAAAATAGTGTTCCATAGACTGTATAACTCTGTTTTTTATATGTATTTAAATTACATCCAAATCATTGAATTATGTAAAAATTCTCATCAGAATAAATACTATATATTTTTTTGAGAATCAAAGCAAAGAAAAAAAAATTAGAAGAAAAATTTTTGGTCCAGAAAAAGAAAACAGTTGAAAACAGGCGGTGGAAAATGGAAATGTAAGTTACTCGCGGTTATTTATGGGAGCTCAAAACTTTACTTTATTTAATGCCAAATTGTTTAAACAAGTAGTGGAGGGGATTTCCGTATTGTGAAGATCTCCGCCATTTCCAAGGAGAACGAAACCATAGATGATAGACCTGGCTTTAGCAAATACAAAGCCCTAAAAAATATTCATACATACCCATTTTGATCTCAACACATTCCTCCTTTTTCCCTGATCGATCGGATTTTTGGGAAATTTTAGGAGAGAGAGAACGATTTTTGTAGTAGTAGTAGTATTAATTAGCTTCAATCAAAGTAATCTGTCATTTACATTGGCCGCTTTTGCGGCATGTAAGCGGGCTGCACATTTCGGAGCCAAATCCGGAGGAATCAATTTTACCGTTTTGAGAGGCTTTGGAGTTTCTCCTTCTCCTTCTCCTTCTCCTTCTCCTTCTCCTTCGTTACATTCTTCGTGGAGTAGTTGGACCCGAATTGATGCTCGACAAATTTCTCAGCTCGTGCAATCTAATGGCAAGCGCGTCTTCGACCCCTAGTGGTAGGGCAATAAATAATAAATACTCTTTCAATTTCAAAATATATGGTCTATTTAAAATATTTTTAAAAATTAAATAGCATGATTTATTTGAGTTTCAAAAACAATAAATTTTATATAATTAATTGTATCTTTACGATTTATAATAACAAAAAACCAATATTATCATATCAATTTTTAATATTGGTTTTATTATTTTGAAATGAATGAAGTATATATAATATATATTATAAAAGTAACAAAATTTAAAATTAACCATACTGAAGGCGGCCTCACGTATATCAATCAAATAGAGTTTCCTATCTTTTTGTTTTAAAAAAACAATAGTAAAGTTGTTCATTAATTGAATATCCAGATAGACAAAATTAACTACTAAAGTAGAGTCTCAATAACGAAAAAACAAACAAGAAGAAGACCATATTATTGAACTATTTTTTTCACTGTTTCGATAATGTAAACAAATTCCAACCAATTATAATGCTTTGTTTTGATTAACGGAATAGAATGAAAGAATGAATTAAATGATTTTAAGGTATTTTAAACCAACATTAATTACCTAGCATTATGTAATTAATAAGATTTAACGGGACTATTAAACCGACCAAAACCTCGCTTAACTCAAACGCACGTTAGCTTAAATTCCGAGTATTATAAAGAGCCGCACCGAGAGAGAGGGACTGGAGTATTCTTTCTTTTCACTGGTCCAGTTATCCCTGTTGTTCTGCTGATTCGATGTGCCTGTAATTAATTGAATTATCAATCGATATAGTTCGAGAAGAGGGAAAGAAGAGATAGAATAAAAATGAAGACGACAAAGGGAGGGAAAGTCATGAACCCTACAGACGCCTATCGGAAAGAGCTTCGAAAGAAGGAATTAAAAAGGGTAATTGCTCACTCGTTACAATCCCTTTTTCATATTTTTATGCAATTTCTTCATTCGATGCTATAAGCAATAGTACATATTTTCCTGGAGTTTCGATTAGGTGTGCAATTTTGACCTAGTTTCGTCGCTGGGAAAATGTAGCGTAAAAGGAAAACAAATTATCAATTGAAGCTTAAAACATGGATAAACCTTAAAATTGTACTACACTAAAACTATTAAAGCTATTTGAATTAGTCAATTTCAGTTGCTTTCATTTTAATGTGACAAAAAAAAAGAAAAGGAAAATCTGTAAGGCTAACTTGTGAGATATGTGGGAAAAATTTCTTTTCAGATCGGAATTTGTACAGATAGGGACAACAAGGAGTCCTCCAAACCCCAAAGAAATTTTAATAAGGAAAAACAAATGAAGCACTGTCCACAGAATTTATGAACATTTGAAATAGCAACTCCCATAGCTGAAGTCCATAACGATGCTAGAAATGAAAACTTATTACAAGTAAGAGGAAGATAGATGGTAATGGTTTAAAATTATTGCATTCCTTTCAGTCCATATTCAGTATGAAATTGCAAAAGAAGAATACCTCTGAAGAATCTTGGCTCTCTTCTGTATGCATTTATTGTTTTAAAGTGTAATGTTGTGGCAACTGCCAATTGGCGAGTTGTATTTCAAATTAAATGTAAAATTCCAATTGATTTTTTTGGATGAAATAGTTATACCATCATCCTTTTTTAATATTTCATGATATTGGGATCTTATCACTTACTGTATCTTATGGATTGGATGCCTTCGATCATTAATATGCAATATTTATGAATTTTCTCAATTTTGATGTATTTGATTTATGACTTGGTTTGATGTAATGTTTATGCTGTCGTTCCAATTTCTCGAATTTGCAGTTAAGTTGCTTTTTAGTTGCGCACTTGCTCTGATTTATCTGATTAACCTTCCTGCTTTCAAGTTTATTTTTCCTGTTTTATTTAATTTAGGCACTTATTTTATCCAGATGTTCATTAGAATAGGTCATATTATGTCATTCAACCCTGTCTCTCATTTAATTTATGATTATTCACAGAATAAGAAAGAAAGGAAGAAGGTGAGGGAGGTGGGGATTTTGAAGAAAGATCCCGACACACTGAAGGAGCAGATAGACAAGTTGGAAGCGATGAGTAAGTCCTTGTCTTTCTGAAAATGATTATATCTTATAACTGTAAAGTCGGTTGGCATTTAGCTAATTTAAAAAATCTTGTTCAAGTTTATTGGTATTGAGGATTAAGAATCATCCATAAATTCACAAAACTAGTTTAGTGTACCATAGAAACTAAAGTTTTGACCACTGGTTTCTAAAGTGATGAACAGTACCATTTGGGCGTTGTTTTTTAATTTATATATATGATGTTCATGCTTTCATGCTGTAACCGAAGAAGATGATAATGCTTTTGATTAGTGGATTTTTTAATCAATATTTATCTTTATTCTTTTCATGGTTTGATTCTTACCATCATTTGAAGATATTATTTGCTTCCGTTTCTTCTAGATCTGGTTAGTACATAGAAGTCATACAAAGTTGCTACCTAGGTCCTGAGCCAGCATTTTGACACTTGCTGTGCTATGTCAAATTGTCAATAAAATGTGACTTATTGCATTGCTTCATTAATTAGCACATTAAATTAGAAAGTGCATAATAATAACCAATCCTGCTGTTATAAAACAAAACCAATTAAATAGGAAGAAAGTAGAAGAAATCCTTTGACATGAAATTTTATATCATTGTTTGTAACTCCTGGAGTTCCTTTGTTGTGATCATTGTTGTGTTGGTTTTAGGTAGTCTTTGCTCAAATTCATATTTGCTGCTTTTTGGGAGCTTAATTGACAAGCATTTTTTTGATGTGCTTATGGGCTTGCTTTGAATTTGATGCAGAGGCAGATGGGGCTCTAGACAAAGCAAGAAAACACAAAAAGAGACAACTCGAGGACACATTGAATCTTGTTATGAAGAAAAGGAAGGTAATAAATGCATTTAATTGTCTTTATAAGCGTTAGTTAAATGTGCGGTATAGAAAATATTCTATGTTTGTGTCCAAACCAGCCCTTAACAACAGGAGGGTGGCTTCTTTTTCTGTATTGGACAGAAGAAGTTTTGGGTGTATACAGAATTCAACTTCAAGTTTGCGTCTTCCTAATCATGACTTTTAGAACACGAGAATGTCAGGTTTGTTTGCGAACATAACAAACATGAACAGTCACACCTCCTCAACTTGTTCCTCGATGCCTTTCGTTTTTGTGGTGCAGAGGAAAAAGTTTGATGTGATGAATTTCAAATACAACCTCTTGTTAGTTTCAAGTCACTCAAACCAAACTTTGTAGAAACCTTTCTTTATAATTCTATTTAGGAAATTTTCTTCTTGAAGCTATTTTTCCTCAAGAAGGATCACCTGGTACTGAATTTGTGGCATGATGGGTTATAATATATGACAGGTATATCTATTTAGATGGGTGGTGGTCATTTTCTCTCCAAATAGGCTCATGTTGCCTACCTTTTCCCAGGAATGCCTATAACATTGATAGTTAGTTGAATGACTTCACATTTAAAGCCTTGTGAGATCATTTCTCCCTTAAAATGGAATATAAAAAAACCCCCCTAGTGTGCACATGAACCTGGTTAAATAAGCATTTCTGACCAGGTTAAATAAAATTAGGCTGGAAGACTTCGGAAGTCAATTGCAATTCCGTGGTTAGCAGCAGGAAAAGTTGATGCACTGTTTCTTATTTCAAGCCATTTTCCATGCTATTTTTTTTGTTTGCTTGTCGGTGACCATTGGTTGTCAATTAAGACTTCGGAACTCAATTGCAACTCTCTGTGGTTAGCAGCAGGAAGAGTTGATGTACTGATTCTTATTTCAAGCCATTTTCCGTGCTATTTTTTTTGTTTGCTTGTCGGTGACCATTGGTTGTCAATTTTCATTTCTATTTTTTAGTATGAATGGGATGGCTTATACATCTGTGTATTTGATGTCTTTTTAGCTACGTACCTCACTTGATAGCTATACTTTTATGTGATGTTCATAGTCTGCTTTGATATTCTGGACAGGAATATGAAGTGAAAATGCGGGAAAAAGGTGAAGAACCAGTTATGTTTAGGTGAAGTCTTTCTCTTTAATGATATGTTGTCAAGAGGTAAACTCTATAAAAAGTTTTAAACCTCTATTTGTTTTCATTGATAAGCACGGTTTGTCTCACTACTGTTGCAGTCATTTGGGACCTCCACGAAGACGGACAACTGCAGAAGAAGAAGAAAGAGTCAAACACCCACAACCAGAAGTAATATCTTACCTGAGTCTTTTATTTGTAATATTGAACTATCTACTTGTATGTGAACTTACTTTTTTAGGAATAATTGATGCAGGACTCTGTTTACTATCATCCTACTCTAAATCCAACTGGAGCTCCTCCACCTGGAAAGCCCCCAATGTTCAAGTCATCAATAGGTCTGCCTTTTCGGTTTTACTATGCTGTTCTCTTTTAGTGGTGTGTGTCTCGCAAATATCAAAACAAAATAACATAGACTTTGTTTGTGTTGTGTGTCACGCTCTCTCCTTTATCGCACTTGTTTTGTTTTGGCTTTGAGTTGCAGGACCTCGAATACCCTTGTCAGAAGCTTCATCTAGTGGTGCTACATCATCATTTTTGTCAGAGTCAGAGGATGTTGCTTTATCAGTTCCTCCTCCTCCACCACCACCACCACTACCACCTCCTCCGCTGCCTCATGTTGGTGAGGTGGACTCTGGAGATGGCTCTGTTATACCTTCATCTTTGCCATTACCTCCTCCACCACCTCCAAACCCACCTAGGCCTGCTGTGGCAGACTTGGGTACAACTTTGCCTCCACCACCTTTGCCACCACCCCCTCCCGGTCCCCCTCCTAAAGAGCAAGGTGCAATTCAACCTTCACTTCCTCAACCTCTCCATAAGCCTGCTCAGCCACCTCCTCCAGGCACTGGAGGACTTGAAAGGGAGAAAAGTCAATCTGCAAAATTGGACAATCTGACCTTCCAAGAATCAGTTCAGGTATTTCTTTTTGTTTGATTTCAGTTGATATTCTTTCACATAAATAAGTGGCTCCTCTTGTAACATTTTCTGGGAATTTAACTAGGCTCATCATGCAAACTCCATGTGTTATATTATGTTTATCTTTTAATGCTTTATGTAGCAAAGAACCCAAGGGTGGGAGAAATGGTAGAGGCTTTGAGGGATCCTCAAGGCTACTGGTTCCAATCACCATACGTGGGGGCCAAATTTTACCTATCAACAAAAAAAAACCGTATGTAGAAAAACTAGTATTAATGTAAATTTCTGTCTATATATAAATTGGAAAATGATATATTGCGAATGTTTACACCGACATTTTGATTGCCAGTTACGTGGATAAATTTTAGTGGTAACCCTTTTAGAGAGATGTGTAATAAATGGGGCCCTCTTATAATTCTAACCAATCCCATGTATTGATATGTTTCGCTATTGTAATTTGCAACAAATTTGTTACAACACATAGCACGACTCATATATATTTTGCTCATGTAGGGATCCAGTATGCTGCCTCCACCGCCTCCGCCACCAGGACTGCCACCGAAGTTTGCCGATAATCAGTCTGAAGGTGCATCATTCGATTCTGATACTACCAATAATCAGTCTGAGACAAAGGAACTACCTAAAATGATTCCCCCTCCACCCCCTCCAAGGCAACAGCCCCCAGTTCCCGGACCTCCCCTGCTGCCTACTTTGCAGCATGATGTCTTACCCCCAGGAATTTCACGTTTCCCACCGCCTCCACCTGATATGCGGCCACAACTTTCTGCTCCTGGAATTTCTGGCCAACCTGCTCCACCTGGAATGATGGCCCCGCTGATGCCAAGGCCACCTTATGGGCCTCCCCCTGGCCCTCCTTTAATGATTAGACCTCCACTTCCACCTGGCCCTCCTCCTATGGCTCAAGATGATTCTGGTGCTAGACCATTTGTCCCTCAGAAGCCTTCGTATGTCAAATCAGCCGCGTCTACTGTTGTTAAGAGGCCTCTAGCTCAGCATACCCCACAGCTTACATCTATGGTGAATTTCTAACTTGCACATTATATTTCCATTTTATAGCTTTTCATCACAACTTGATAATATGGTAATATTTTTTTTTGAGAATTAAATTAAATTAAAGTGTGAAGTAAAATTTGTTTTCCATCTGGATCGTGGTTCGGTATAGTAACTTTTTGTGGTACGAAGTCAGGTAGCGGTAGGTTTCTTTAGATCACTTAGTTGGTACGTTTTATGCGGAACTCTCATTATTTCAAATCAGAAACATGCATTTTTCCCTGGGATTGGGGTGGGGGGTTTGGAATGTAATACGAATGATTAATCACCAAGAAAAGGAGACAGAAATGTAAA
Organism: Panax japonicus; assembly: GCA_020205505.1. Classification (NCBI taxonomy): domain Eukaryota; kingdom Viridiplantae; phylum Streptophyta; class Magnoliopsida; order Apiales; family Araliaceae; genus Panax; species Panax japonicus. The sequence goes on along the minus strand of CM035095.1, from coordinate 7,109,881 downwards.
ATAAACTCCCATGCATCCAATATTCTAATTAAACTTTATGTTATAATCTAGGTATTTACTTATTTGGTGCGACTTGTTTAACATTATTTTGGCCATTCAAAACCTGGTTTAGGAAGCCTAGCAATAAATGCCTTGTTTTAAAAAGCTTAGTAAAAACAAGTACCAACTCTGTCTTGAAATGAGATCAAGATCTTTTCCAAGACGGGGAGTAGCAGTGTAGCACGGCTTTTGCCCTAGTCCATTAGATCATAGCTGGTATCTTTTATTTCTCGTTACTACTGGATTATCTTGAAGTATTTAAATTGTTTTGCAGTCCACTAATCAGAATCCTTTTTTTTACCTGGATACAGGTTCCTGCATCTGTACGTGTTAGAAGGGAATCTGCTGTTCCAAAATCAAAACCAAAGCCATCCCTCTCATCTGTGGCAGCAGCCACCCTGCCGACAGCTGCTCCAACTGTTGTGAAGCAAGAAACAGCAAACTTCTCGTCAGCACTGAAGCCACAGAGTATTGATGACTCGTATATGGCATTTTTAGAGGATATGAAGGCGCTCGGTGCTCTTGATAGTTGAGCTGATTTACATAATGAGGTGTAATGAAAAGACTTGCACGTGAGAAGGGATTGTCAGCAGGCTACTGTGATCATGCAATTGATTTGTCGGCGGGATAATAGTCAATTGCTGTTTGTGGCCTTCATTCCTTTGTTGCAGTGTTTCCTTAGAATGATATATTGTTTCTCATTCTCACAGTTAATAAGATATCTAGAATTGTCATTTCTCGAGAAAAGATTCTACATTATAACTTCTTTTATTAGGACTACTCTTTATTCCTGGAGTTCCTTTTTTTTTTTCTTTTGTAATACTCTTTATTTTCTTTCTGATTGTGCTTGTTCTATCCGTCTCATCTGTGACTGTGAGTTGAATGAATAAACGGATGAAATCAAGAAAAAGATCGAAGAATTCAAAGAATGGTTCGGAACAAAGAAATGGACGAACGAAAGTAAAGTTGTATGGATTCACAAAGAAATACTTTGTCGATAGGAACAAAAAAGAGATATATCCCTTCCCTGCCCCCATCGAGAAATAGAACTGACTAATCCTAAGGCAAAGGGTCGAGAAACTCAACGCCACTATTCTTGAACAACTTGGAGCCGGGCCTTCTTTTCGCACTATTACGGATATGAAAATTATGGGAAAAGTCGGATTCAGTTGTCAACTGTCCCTATCGGAAATAGGATTGACTACGGATTCGAGCCATAGCACATGGTTTCATAAAAGGTCTGATTTCTACAATGGAGCTCATAATGAAATTTTTTCTTGAGTCAATCTTCTTAGTCTTTATTGGCTCGAAGCTCTTATTTTTTTATTTTATGAACAGATTCATTTAATTATGTACGAATCAGCATTGATGCTTTATTACACTGCCTTTTTTATGAGATGACTCATAGACCTTACATATTGGATGGAATTCTAGATCATTGGTATTTTTCTCTCTCTTTCTTTCACCCTTCCATTTATCCACATCTTTGTTCTCTATTTCGCTTTATAACTTAGAATTAGATTGATTTTTCTTTTGTTTATGCAAAAAATATTTCAGTTGCTACAACGATCAACTCTGGTTTTCTCTTTTAGTTGAAATGGATATCTTAACCTGTAATTGTTCAAGTCGGTGATAAAAACGAATTTCTATCTAAATGTCGTGCATTTATAATATGAATAAATTTATGTACACACCCAGTGTCTAATGACACACTCAAGTGTAAAATAATAATACTAAATGAGGAGAAGAGAAAAAGTGTTGTAAAGAGGAGAGAAATATTTTAGTATCATTTTACACTAGGTGTGTTTTTGAAAATATAATTTTGGGCGTGTATATAGATATGTCCTTGTAATATATATTTTGGCCGTTAGCTATAGGCAGTTGGCAAGGTTCATTTAATGCACGAGGTCTATGTCCTGCAAAACTGATCAATGGGAGGAAGAAAAGCAAAATTGGAAGAAAGCTGCAAAGCCAAGTCTTGCAAACTAACAAGGCATTATGTACAACAATTGTTTGAATTTAGCTTTGAGATCTTTAGTCTTAACACTTTAGTATTAGCTGATGAAGGAATTCTTTATGGAACTTGACCTGTAAATGTAAGAATGCTGGGTATTTGACTTAAGTTTACCGGAATTTAAGTATCACAAAATTTACCTAGACTAACTTTTCCTGGTCAACTTTGAGAGTATAATAAATGGTGCTGGGGTTGATGATGGATATTGCATCTCGAGTGTGTAGTAAATTTCGTCTTCCTGAAACATGCATTGGGAAGTTACATAAAAAAAAACAGGATTTGATCTTTGATCATTTTAGGATTATGTAAAGTCTGGATTTCATTTGTCCTATGTCAAAACCTAAGAGTCTGCAATGATTTTTCTACATGAACAGGTCACTTTTCTGAAATCCCAAGAAGGTGAAGTTGGGAACTTAACTTTCAGTTAAAAAAGGTAGGTATGTACTTTGCCATCCGTGCCAGAGCAGGCACAACCTCGTAAGGTCAATCAATTCCATCTTGAGTTTTCCTGTCTGCTCAAGACTGGTGTCCACCCCTTTAAAATATGCTTTCAAGCCCAAGAATTAAGGTTCACTCTATTTGATATGCTGCTTATTTGTTTAAATATTATCTCAATGTGAGCTTCTTTCTCGAATTTCCCAAATCAGGTGTCAAAACTCATAAAATATGCCTACTTGTGGATTCAGAATGCATAGTGATCAGGTGGCCGTTGGAGACAGCACTTTTCCTGTATAAGTGGTCCTTGTTTATCTTACTCTTGTCATGCGGTACAGAGAAAATATATTCTTTTTGATAAGAGTTCTAAATCATAAAATTTGAGTAGTGCTAGTGAACAGAAGAAGTACATTTGTGATTATTGGTGTTCTTGACGTTCTCTTGTCATTTTATTGTTATTTCCTAGTCGTTCTTGATCATATCCTCAGTGCACCAACTCAAGTATCTCTCTCTATGTTTGAGTACTGTGTGCCTTGACTGGTTTCTGTATGCTGTTTTTGATAATAGGGGGGCGCCCTTTAAGCTGGAGACCCCTTAGAAGTTTTGCTCTCACAATGGGACTGGCTGTTGTGACCTAGCTGAAGACTTGAGACTGGAAAACCAGTTTCAAGCAATGAACATCTCCAATCCTGAATGTGCTTCTCTCATGAAGTCAATCTTATGTGCAGTGAGCTTTCGCAACCCAAAAATACAAATGCTGTTTTTTATCCTGTTTGAACAGCAGCCACATCATACATGTTTGTTGCATTTAGAAAGCATTATACACTGCATGAAATTTTTAGTTCTTGTTATTTTTATTCTTGAAATGGCTGGTATAGGTTTCTTGTTACACTACAATACTGCAATTATATTTTAGTTGGAATCAGATTATCCATCTGCTGCGCTTGTGACTTTAAGATCCCTTTATGCATAGTTATGCCTTGAAAGGTACAACCATATGATTAATTCAGTACCTGTATGAAGGTTTAGATAATTATAACATAAATCAAACTGTAAAGAAAAAAAAATCTAAATATTTAACAAGAATCAACATAAAGTAGAATTTCCATATAACTGGAAACACAATTTTTTAATCTACATAAAACAGAACACCGTTTTTTTATCGTTCAATTCTTTAATTTATCTGTGAATATAGTTCAAAAGAATCTCCAAACTAGGAAATTGGGGGTTCATTTTTTTAAAATAATAATTATACACCAAGCAGCTGCAAAGTGTTTGATTGCAAAATTTGATTGATGAATGTAAAATCTTTGTGTTTAAGAGTTTTGAATTTAATAGCAAGAATGAAGCTCCTATGACATAAACACAAAAACAACACCATATCAGGTTTAATAGATTTAGATATTCTTCAAATAATCTTTCCATGCTTTGCAGAGATGTAATTAGTTTTCTGCCCAGCTGTTCCAAATTAAGTCAGGGGCCAGGAATGTTCCTACTTAGTGCGACTCCACTGATTCTGTGAAATTACAACAGTCAAAGAATGAAGCTTATACTGACTTTTGTACTAATATATGGGATAAATGTGGAGATACATTAATCTTGAATTCCCCATTTGTTCCATCTCTGCAAGAGAAAGATAACATCTCTTTTGATCCTTCACCCTCCAAGCTGATAAATCACTGGAAGTCAAAGTAGGGACTTCTGCGAAGCATTTGGTAATTCTTCAGCTGATGGACCTGTGTGTTTCAATTGTGAAAATGTAGTATTTAGAACTGCAGAACCTCCTAAACCTCCCAAGGGACTATGCCTTGAGAGAGTTGGAAATGGCTCTTATCTTAATATGATTCCTCATCCTGATGGATCCAACCGTCTGTTCCTATCTAATCAACAAGGTATGATATGGTTGGTCAGTGGTCACCATTCCTGAGGCGGGATCTAAAGGACTTTTGGAGATGGATGAGTCAAAGCTCTTGATGGACCTAACCGACCAAGTGTTTTTTGGAACTGAGTATGGTGTGATGGGAATGGCTTTCCATCCAAACTTTGAACAAAATGGCAGATTCTTTGTCTCATTCAATTGTGTTAAGCTTTGACATAAAGGATGTCAAGGAAGATGTTCATGCAATGCAGATGTAAATTGTGATCCTTCCAAGCTTGGTTCTGATAATGGGATCCAGCCATGTCAATATCATACTGTTGTTGCGGAGTTTACAGTCAATGGTACCGCATCAAAGCCTTCCTTGATACACATCTTAGTCTCCTGTCTGTACAGAATTTATAACGAATTGTCGCCACATTATTTTCATGAAATTTCATTTTGGTCATCATTCTTAAACAGGCAAAAACTGCTACTCCAGTAGAAGTAGGAGAATATTTACAATGGGGCTCCCAATATACATGATGTCATGCAGGTCAGCTTCTGTTTGGTCCTGCAGATGGGTATTTGTATCTTATCACAGGAGATTGTTCACAGTCGAGGTAATTCCTCTAATTTTGCACAAAACAAGAAATCATTGCTCGGAAAGATATTGAGGGTTGACTTTGATAACATCATGCCAGGTAAGTATTGTGAATATATAATACTTATCTCAACCAACCAGTTTCTTGTTCTGGTTCCAGAATTATATCCGAATGAGTTTCTTAATATAATACTATCCTTCGATTCAAAATTAAGTCTCAGTTTCTTAATAATGTCAGAAAATAAGAGTTGTTTTCAAATTAAGATTTGAGCTACTAAATCTTGCTACTTCTACGCTTTCAATATAGATTCATTTTTATTTTAACCCAACCAGTTTGGGTAAAAGGCATTGTTGATTGTATGTCTAACTTTTGTTCTATATGAAAATTTTGTAGCTTATAGCTACGTCCGCTCCACTTCCTTAAAATGTAAAAAGACAATGGTCTAATCATGTACAATTTGACATGTATTGTGTGTGACGACGAAATAGATATAAAATATCAGTCAGCATACTTGTTAATAATCCTATACATATTGAGTATCCATCTTTGTCATTTTAATTTGTATCCATGATCTCAGGTGCAGCAGAAGTTAAAGGGCTAGGTCTATGGGGAAACTACTCTATACCAACTGATAATCCATACATGGATGACTGACGATGAATTGGAACCTGAGATTTGGGCCCTAGGTTTCAAAAATCCACTGGCGTTGTAGTTTTGACTCGGAAAGACCTTCATATTTTACTGTGGAGACTCTGGGCAGGTAAACTACTCTATACCACCCCTCCACTGTTTTTTTCCCCCTTAGTTGATCATTTATGTTTCTTGCATGTCAAGGGATGAATATGAAGAGGTTGACATAGTCACAAAGGGAGGAAACTACGGCCCCTACCTATTCCATCCCCAAGGAAATAGCCCTCCGAGTTCCATTAATCCCATTTTCCCAGTAATGGGATACAACCACCCCTCAGTTGACAACAACATTGGATCTGCATCAATAACAGGTGGTCCATGACTGATCCATGCATGTACGGAAGGTTAGTCAAGTTGGACAAATATTATTAATGAATAAACAACAACAAGATCATTCTCACTCTTGAGTTCCTCCTGGCTAATGTACTTACAAGTAGTCTTTCAGGTGCTTTTGGTATGAAATTGCTATATATATATATAGAACAAGGATCCAGTCCGGTCTCCCGGACTGGTCCTAAAATACGGACCCCGTATTTTTTTTTTTACTTTTTTTTTGAAACAACTAAAAAAAATAAAAAATTATGGAACTGAAATTTTTCCATAATACAGTGTTTTGGGTGTGTTTTTAATACCTATACCAACCAATGTATGTACAGTCTGCCCAGACTGTACAGAAATGTTTTGGTATAGGCATCCAAATCACGACCAAAACACTGTATTGTGAAAAAATTTCAGTTCCATAATTTTTTTTTTTAGTTGTTTCAAAAAAAAAAAAAAAAAAAGGTCCGAATTTTGTTAAAATCCGGGAGTCCGGACCTGATCCGGACTCTCTCTCTATATATATATATATGGGCGGCTACTGAAGTTCCTAAAAACAGCGGGAATTTTACAACTACTAATATTTCTTTCAGTTGCGCCCACGACGGACTCTTCCATTCCGTGTAGCACAAGACCAGGAAGTGCTCCCCCTGCATTTGGAGGCTACATCATAATTTCACCGGCAGAGGATAACAACAAGGATCTTTTTATATGTTGACTAGCACCAGTGTTTATAGAGACCATGGAAAGTTTTGTGACTCATGGACCACAATATTATTCTGGGGTTCCGGGGGGAAATTGCAAGCTTCTTCTCTTTTTCTTTGTTGATTTTCCTGGAGTTTGTCTTGTAATAGGTTTAAGATTGTTGTTCTAAAAATGTTATGCTGAGAATGCCTGAATCCTTGACCATGATTGATTAAAATTGTAGAATAAGCCCCACCCAACGATGTCGTATAGATCCATGATGAGAGTAATGATTACAAAATTACAAATGAAAACCCTCACAAAATTAGTTTCCCACCCTCTGGCTCTGGCTCTGGCCCTAATAAATTACAACTTCAAAAATCATCCTTCAATTAACAAAAGATTATAAATTCCCCAACCCATATTTCTGATTAACTAATCTTTTTTACCCCAAACCCAATTCTCACTTCACCCCAAATTTCCAATTCCACTGCCCCCTCTTCCTTTCGTTCCCTTCTCTCGCACATCCAAACACAGAACAAAAGGGAGAGGAGAAGAAGCTACTTGTGAAGGTTTAAGCTTCAACCCTCTTCTCTACTTATTCTAATTATTATTTTCCCAAAACCCCAGCCTTTTCTTTTCTTTCTCTCTCCTCAAACTAGTCATTAATCTCTTTCTAGGGTCTCCAATCACTTCAATGCAACCCCCATGATCTCTCTATGTGACCCCTTCCGCACACAATCCCCTCCCACTTTCCGATCCCTCCGCTATGTCCGACGACCTACTCTCAACTCCGATCAATTCCGATACCGAAAACAATGAAACCAAAAACACTCGCAACAACAAAATCACTAACAATAATAACAGTGTAGTTAGGAGAGAGAGGCCGTCGAGGGCATGTACGGCTCGGTCGGCGGCTAGGCTCTACGCGGCGGCGGAAGCGGAGGCGGCAGGTTGTTGCTGCCGAGCGGAAGCAGAAGAGGAAGGAGAAGCCACCACCGCGGGAGGAGTCTCCGCCACCATCTCCACCACAGGACCGGCAATGCAACAAGATTGTGACTCCGTTAGTTGGGGATCCGCCACCCTCGCAGTTGCCACGATGGAGTATTAGGTCAATGTGGGAGTTTGCTTCCGTTCTTAATTTCTTAAATGTGAGCTGAAATAAAGTCTAAAGTTGCAGTCTTTGTTGAGGAATTTTGATGCTTTTTAGTGTTGTTTGTTATACGAGGCTAATGTGTTTGTTATTCTTCTTGTAGGTTTTTAGGTCCCTTTTAAATATTAAAGTTGAGTTTTCTGCCGAGGAGTTTGAAACAGCTTTGATCACACCAAATAATACTTTGGGTGATATACACATTCCTTTGTTAAAGGTTGGTGTTTACTTTTTCTAAACTGTAAATTTGCAATTTTAGTTCAGCTTTAGCTTTTGCATGCAAGTCTTGAGGCCTCAAATACATTATTGATGTAGTTGGTGCACTATTTACTTTTCCAAAAATCATTTCAAAATATTTCAGCATTTTTTCCAGCTATAAAAGTTTGAGCTAGATTAAGTTACTTGCTCACTATACGATGCAGCTTCTATTTGTTTGTTAAGCAAAGCTTATAGCTTTAAGCTTTATGCCACAATTACAAACAACATTTAGGCAGTGTCCCCTCTGCTATCTATATCCTCAACTGCACTGGTCTACGGATAGCGATTTGTAGAACTTTGCTACATTAGCAACACATTTTGTTTTTGAGTGCTATCTCCCATACAACACATATTGGTCAACCAAACTAGCAGTTCACCTTATTTGTCTGATAGAACTAGATCAACCTGGACATAGCCAGAGGTCAAAATATTATTTTTTAGTTCAAAATATTACTAAGTTCAAGTTTATTTTCATTCTTACGTTCGTGAGGTGTACGACTCCTTGGGTCATTTTCTAGGTACAGAGTCTTCAAACATCTGGAAGCTTGAGTTTAATCTTCAGTGTTCTCATGAGCCTCTCGTATACATGATTAAACAAATATTACCATTAACCAATACCGAACTTAGCACATCCTTGGTAAGTGATTAGTGATTTAAGGTAATAAAACCTTGGGGCCAACATCACTAGGTTTATTTTCAGAAAAGGATGAAATGAATTCGCTTATGATCTGTTGTAGGAAGATGGCCCATTTAGAGATTTTAGCTTCACTTACACGAACATATGGGTAGCAATATTTATGTTTCACCTTTCCTACAGTTCCAACTTCCAAATTTTGGAATAAAGAAGTTGAACTCAGTTAGCTTGTTTAATATTATAAGTTTGAATAATGCTATGTATTACTTCATATATGATTACATATGGTTTACTGTTATGATTAGCAGTATCTCTTTCCTTCCAAATCCTAATTGTATGTTCTTGTTAAAATCTCGTCATAACTAATAAACTGTTACTGGACTGCTGGCTTATAACATGTTCTTATGTGATCAAAATAATCCTTTTTCATCAGGTTACCAGATTTACAACCACATTAATGGATTCAAAACCCTTTTTTGTGGCTTTGCAGACTTATCCCTTTTGATCCTGTAACCTTGAACTCCTCTTTGAAGTTTGAAAACTTTATGGTGCTTTGTTTTTAACATGAATTATGTGAGTAGATTAATTTTTTAATTGACAAGTAAAGAAGTATACAAACAGTGTACATAAATTAATCATTGGAGAATATTTTGGATTATATGTAAATGGAGCCAGGAACCTTGATCTCCTCTCCCCTTTGATGACACACCAGTGTCACTCTATATTATATTATATTTGTAATTTTTAGGTCTGTCCTTTTTCTACCATGAGTTTCTGGTGGGCAGTTGGACTTTTGCGTCAAATCTTTCAGAAGTCGCTCTTCTTGTCTGACTTTGTAAACTTTTGTGCTCCCTTTTCTCTCTCTTATTTTCATCGTAAGTGTGGATTCCTCTTTGAATTATTTATACAAATATCTTCTGTGAAAGTTCAATAGCAATCTTTCTTCCTGTTCTGTAACACAGTTTGATTTCCTTGGAATGCAAGATGCTCATATAAAGATGCACTAACAACATCATATCAAATTGCTCCTATACCGTATCATATCTTAAAATATGTATAGCGTATCATAAGATATGTATCCATAAGGGATGAGATACTGAAAAATATGTAATTTATATGTTGTCTACTTGTCTGATAATGAGAGATATACTTTTATGCTGTAAAATTGTCTTCTGTTTTTTCGTTTTTTAATTGTTCTGGCTATATTAATAGGCTATCCCACCTATTACTCGAATGACGCTTGGGCAAAATACTTGGATTACTGTTCTGTGCAGAAAGTTAAGAGACTGGTGGCATTGGGTAATAATCTGTGCTTGTTGAATTAAGTTTTGGACATTTAAGTATCTATTCTTGTAGTTCTAAAAGCTGTCTTTACTTGGTTTGGTACTTCATTGCAGGTTGCAGATGGGGAGCTACCAATTGTTGCATCACATGGGTAAGAATTTTACATTTTGAAGAATTCATGTTATGGATTTGGTGTGTAATATGAGTTTACCACATTGATTTAGGGCTGAGATTGAAGCATATAGTACACTTGATTCTGGTGTCCGCGTGGTGATTTTGAAAGCATTGTGTGATATTCGTGTTGAGGTACAAAATTTTTAGTTTTGAATCCTGCTTCAAAGTTTACTTTCATGATGTTATCATATATTGATATAAATAGCCATTAGTTTCATGTTTTGAAGGCAACAGTGACTTTGGACGCTTTATTAGTATCAGTGTGTCAGCTGAATCATGGTTTTATAAACTATGACATGAAAATTGCCTTCAATTTTTTTACTTATTTTAAGACCAACTCATGTATTATAATGCAGGAAAGATTATTTAAATTGTTTGACTTTTTAGGTCCTTATTTTGGTTCTAAAGGAATATGGATTCATTGTTTTTAATTTCGTTTTTCCTTTTTGTGGTTTCTTTTAGGGTCAAGTGAATTGCATTTAATAAAAAAAATATTAATAATGTATTACTTGGTTATCTTTTTCCTTACAAACATAAAAAAGAAACTTAAATACTGTAAGTTAGTGACCAAGTGATTAGTCAGATGCTCTAAGATAAAAGAAAGCGGTGTACAAATTTAAGAAGTGAAGAGGTGCTGGAAAGAACAGCACAGATGATGCAAGAAGTAAACTGCTTGATTTAAAAATGTTTTTGTTTATATTTTCCTTCTCTTATATGTTTCCTGAATGCATAAAGAGCTGAATGTTTTTTTTGTCTTATTTTACAGCAAGAAGATATTCGGAACTATATAGATGATTCAATAAAACACGGTGTTCATCTTTCAGCATTCCGTAAGGAACGTATTGGGGGTGATTCTCATGGAATCTCCTATTGGTAATTCCTCGTGCTTGTTGTACTTGATCTGTTTATAGGGTTTATCTTGAGGTAGTCTTTGTCCACTAGAAAAATCCTGACACGAGAAATAAATTCATATTTATGCGGGTAAATGTCAATTATGATGAATATTCTTCTGTAATGATAAATATATCATCTCTTTGTTTATTGTTCTAGGTATGAAGATGATCCTGTCATCGGCCAGCGGTTGCACAGAGAGATTAGAAAAGCGGAGGTGAAAAAAGGGAAGGGCAAAAGTGTACAACCCATTCCTAGCTCATGTTACCAGTGGGAAACAGTTGCAACTAATTTGGATGAATTTCTAGATGTTTCTGTAAGTTTTCATGGTTTGTTGCCATGTCCTAGTATTTCTAAGTGTGTTGTGAATTCTTATTTCATGTTTCTTCTCCTTGGTTGAGAGTTGGGAAAATTAAGAAAGTTTTCACACATTTTACACTAACATAATTCTTCCTTGGAGGTAGTGGAGTCTCTATACCTTTTAAAAAGTAATGTCTCGTAACCTTTGAAGAAGTTCAACACTTATCTGGCTGCCTTTGGTATTATGTCATTCATCAGACATTCTGATTCCCCATGATCAATGGGATCAACGTTGAACATTGCCTTTTTCTCTGAATATGGTCTTTATGGTTGATAGTTTATAGAAACGCGGTTTTACCATTTTCTGGTCATTGTTTTGTTTTTCTGAAGTTTCCCATATTCTGGTTTCAGGAGAAGCTTTTCTCAAGCAAAAATAGAACCGAGGCTTCACTTGGGAAGAAATTAAAAATCGACATGCTTCCGGAGATTGAGAAGGTCCATAAGGTATTATTATTTTTTGATTAAAACTGATTATAATTGCAATTTCTTGAGTTGTATTTGTTTTGCTTTTCCTTGGATATCTCATCAAATTTCTTCCTTAATAACTGTTTTCTTATTTTCAATGGAGTAGATTAGAATGAATTTGTAAAAAGAACGTAGATTTATGACCATATGTTTATCTTTATGATTGTTTTCTGCGCAGAGAAAAGAGAAGCTGTTGAAAAAACAACATAGACAAGCTCTTCTTCTCGATAATATGATGACTGTGGATGTGCTTGCTCCTGGACGCTCCCTTCGTGGTAGAAAACCTGTATCATATACTTTTGGTAAGAGCAATAAATCTGACTCTTTCTTTTTTCCTCCTCCCGTGGGAAATAGTTTTTTTCAATGTTTCTACTTTGTGGTTGGGTAGGGTACACTAGAGGGGGAGCCCCCAACACCGACTATGTGGATATGGTACTAGATTTGGTGCTACCACCAAGAGGCCCACATAATTGTTAACACTATATTGCACCTTTTCAGTAAGGATAAATTAAGATATTCTACTTGGATCTCATTTTTTACATTTGATGATTTTTGCAGATGACTATGACCGATCAATCAGCGAAGCTATCAATATAACCAAGTATGGTTTTATCACCTAGTCAATATCGTATAATACTTCTCATGGAATATCATACATCTTGAAAAGATATATTTGATTACTTTCTGGGACAATACTAGACTTCATTTGACTTTTATATCTAATTTATTACTCGTGTCAGTAGAAAACAGCCGTCCCCAGAACATACCGTCAGAAGAGAAGGTATGAGACCTGATACTTATTCTACAAATGGTAGATTGGGTGGCCCTTCACAAATTTCTCAACATGTCTCGTTCAATGTGCTATCTCCAAAATCGTCTGATTATGATGAAACTGATGAAGACCTTAACTCTGAACCATTGGATCGCAGGTAGTTCCAATCCTGTTAAAAAAATTGTTGGTGCAGTGATTCATCTTGTAAGCTAACTAATAAATTTGTGATATATAGCAATCGACGAAGACAGAGGCCCGAACGGTATTCAGCAAAAGAGTTTGTTGAAGCAGTTTCAGATAATGATGTAGACTTTGACAGTGATGATGATATAGTTGGGGAAGTTGTGTATGATGAAGAATATTTGAAGAGACGTAAAGAAATGCGGAAGATATCTAGCAGCTCTGAAGGAGATGAGGAGTATCATTGGGAAGGAGAAAATGCTGAAGATGAAGAGGAGGAGGATGAAGAAGATGACTCCTTGAGTACGAGTGACGACAGTGCCGAGCCTCGAAGAAAGAAATTGCCAGGTCGCACCAGGAGGGAAACTAAGTTAAGGTCAGTTTGTGAGCTCCAGTCAGGTCTAAGACGTAGTAAAAGGGCCACAAGAAACCGTATTGATTATAGACAATTAGAGGGGTCGGATTCAGAAAATGAGTCTTTAAAGCCTGAGGAATCAAATGCATCAGATAAGTACACAGATGCAAGTGAGAATGCAGAGTTTTCATTGCGAAGTGGGAGTGAAGAATCTGAGAGAATTGATAACAATCAGGAGATGAAAATTGAACCACCTGTTGAAGAACAACCTGAGACAGTAGGGAAAGAGCAAATTCAAATGCCTAAGAAAGCTGATAGCCCAGATCAAGATGAGGTTGAAGGTGTACAAAAAAGGCGTTTTCTTGATCTTAATGAGCTGGCCCCGGGCTCTGGCTTTGACGATTGTCCCAACTCAATGATAAAAGATGAAGATACAGATAACTTCTGAGGCTTCTGTAACTGCCAAGTCAGAGTTGCAGGTTTCTCTTGGTGAAGCTGGTTGTATGATAGATAATTTTTAAATTTTGCGTTTGGTCTATGAAGGAAGTTACAACTCGAGAGTTCTTCATTGGTGGAATCTAAGCAACTGCCTTCACGCAGCTTATTAATGATTTCCATCAAGGAGCAATGTGATGCTGTCATACTGAGAAATTATGTAGATTGGCTAGTTATTTTTTAGTTTGCCTACAACTAACAAACCAGTGGTGAATGTGGAATTTGTTGGGAGCTCTGTAGTCTTCGCTTATCTAGTCAGTGTACAATAACCCGTTAACTGATATGTGATCGAAAGTTTTCAATTTTAGATGTTCAAGTCTACTTGTTTTATGGTCCATAGACGTTAAATGGTCTGCCTCTTCCTCTTGAGGAGTGGATTGGTTTGGGTTTGTTGATAATTTAGAAACTGAATTTCTTGTTGTAAACCGTAACTATCCTCCCACAAAAGGTAACTAATTGAGTTTTTTTTGTTGTTTTTCCAGTTCAATGTTTCCATGTCCTTGTGGTGACTGTTGGCAGTTTTTTTCTTTGGCAGTTTTTTTCTTTTCTGTGTGTTGCTTAATGACATGTTTGTGAGTTTCGTTTAGGGAGGAAGGGAAGTATCGAGAAAGTTGGAGCAAGCCTTGCAAAATATTAGAAGAAAAGTTTCAACTTTCCCTTCCCTTTCCCTCAAAATAAAACTCAGAAACAAACCATAAGGTACATTACTGTAGTACTGAAGATGCATAGATGGCACTGCTAGACGCTAGTGTTAAGCTTTGTCGATACAGCATGTAATTAGTTACTGAAGATTTTTTTTAAAAGGTAAATTTCTATTTTCCATTTGAGAACTCTACACATTTTCAAGTCTGATAATAGCATTTGTATTTCAATTTCATAATGTTTTTGCAGCTTCTTGCTTATCTGGCAGCATTGCTTCCACCTGTGCTGGTTCCTCCTGTTTTAAGTCATCCTTTGCTTCCTCAAGAGCCCGAACCAGATTTGAAAGACAAATCTCTGCATCCTTTATTGCTGTCTTGGGCATGAGGTTCTCTGCAACATCAGCAGGTGTAATCTTGGTTTCCTCCATCAACCGTTGAATCAAATCGAACACTGGATGTGCTTCTATCTCCAGGTAATTTTTTGCAAGCACCTTAAATCCCTCAAAACTGCAGTAAGACAGCTCGATATGTTTGTCCATTCTTCCCCTTCTTGTCAGTGCTGGATCAAGCTTTTCCACATAATTAGTTGTAAAGACAATGAGTCGCTCCCCTGCACAGGCAGACCAGAGCCCGTCAATGAAATTCAAGAGCCCTGATAGAGTAACTTTGCTGTTGCTCTCGTCCTTGGGTTCTTTACTAGAAGTCTCCTTTTTCCTCTTGTCATCCTCTGAAGGTTTTTTCTCTTTCTTCTTCCTTTCACCTGTAAGATCAAGTGAGCAGTCGATGTCCTCGATTAAAATAATAGATTTACTCGTTGTCTCGATTAAAAGTTTCCTCAGCTCCGTGTTGTCCTTCACAGCCGTCAGCTCAAGATCATAAACATCATAGCTCAGCAAATTTGCCATTGCAGCAATCATGGTTGATTTGCCAGTGCCTGGGGGACCATACAGCAGGTATCCCCGTTTCCATGCCTTTCCAATCCTAGCATAAAAGTCCTTACTTTTACTGAATGTTAATAGGTCTTCAATAATCTCCTGTTTCTTTTCTGGCTCCATTGCCATAGTTTCAAAAGTAGCTGGATGCTCAAAGACGATATGACTCCACATGGTCTGCTTTCGGCTTGAGAATTTATTGTTGGTGCTGTTGGTGTAAAGCTTCCTCTGCTTATTTCTCCTTTTAATTTCCTTTCCCTTTGTCACCACATGCTCCAAGTAAGTATCTGTTATCATATCTCTATATTGCTTATGAAATTTGAGCCTGTAATATCTTTTCTCTGGCTCTGGGTACATTGACCGTGATGGTGATGCGAGTTTGGTCGAGACCCACCAAACTTTGACACCCTCAAATTCATCAGTCACCCTTTCATGTTCATCCATGCTTAACACTAGCTTCTTGCTGTCTCTTCCCATCTCAGCTTTAAATCTCTTGGCACTTTTTGATGAGTTAACACTAAGATATGCCTCAACAGCAGCGAAGGCTTCACTACGCTTGAGATGGGTTCCAGTGAACTCGTGGATTGAAATCCGAATGTATGGGGAGAAAAGACTCATGAATCTGTGTGTATATAACTCTAGGTAGCGACGAAGCTCATAGGGACAGTATTGGCGGATGATCGCCCAGACAAACATGAAACTCGCAATCGATGAGCCTAGTGTCGTCCAGGTCTCCATGATCGTCTTTGGGGTCGTCATAGTTACTTTTGGTTTGATGTTTGATTGTTGCTCACTCGGTCACTCCCGCACCCACCGTCTTTTATAGGCAAATGCAGAGTTTTTCTTTGTTGTCACTTATAAAAACTATGTGGTAGTATATATAAATGGTTAAATACAGAAGGAAGGAGTGGAAAACAGCGAGTGTGCTTTTTGGATGATGGAGAGGTTGTAGTTTTCTTTTCTACAAAGGGTTAACTTATATTGGTTGAAGTAGGTGGACCAAGACTCAGCAGTGACGCGAGGAAGAAGAATGAGCGTGATGATGTCATGGACAGATGGAAACACTTTCTCAACGACTGGCTAGGAAGGGAGTTGCACTTGCATGACTTTATTAGTTAACAGTCCTTCTACGCGGACAGGAAAAATGGACTGGAAAATTGGACCGGTCCAATTTTATTTTTTTTTTTAATGTGACTCTCCAAAAATTGTATAGTATTTATTTCAACAGAAATTTTTACAAAATATGGTGTTTTAGGTGTAGTTTGGATATATATACAAATACAGGTTATACGGTATGTATCAAACTATACCTAAAATACCATATTTTGTAAAAATTCTTGTTGGAATAAATACTATACATTTTTTGAGAGTCACATAAAAAAAAAATTTGGACCGGTCCAATTTTCGAGTCACATTAAAAAAAAAAAAATTGGATCGGTCCAATTTTCCGGTCCATTTTTCCTGTCACTTATTCATTAGTTAATGGATTTTTACAGTTTTTATTCCTAAGTCATACTCAGAGAGTCTGACATGCAATAAGCATGTACTACTATTTAATATATATATATATATATAGATCGTATTACATTATTTCCGTCATTGTTTTTAGCTAAACTAAATATGATGGATAACTTTATTTTTTTGTGTGTAGTAGTTTAACGCCCTCAAATAGGTTCACATAATTTATTTTGAGTCGTTAAAATATATGGTATAAAATTTAAATATAAATTTTTATATTTACAACTATTAAATTGTTGTGTAAAATATGGTAACACATAAGCTGTGAGTTTGAATATAAATATTGTACCGTACATAATACGACAATATTCAAACTCAAATTAAGTCTTCAATATAGTTATTATCATACTATTTCACAACATAGTGAAGATTTCTATAGTAATTATCTTGGATCATTACTCCACTCCTCGAATAGTCTTACTTATACTTTTATTTTCTGAGAAGAACAATGGAACAAAAAAAAAAGGGCCCTCGACTAATTTCAGTTACATTTTCATTTCTTGAGAAGAACAATGGAACAAAAAAAGAAAAAAAAAGTGAGTTGTTCAACTAGTTCAGTAAATAATATTATGACAAAGATAATAAAGAATGCATTATCTTTAACTTTCAACAATGATAAATTAAATAAAATATAATGGACAACAAGTTTTAGATCAATAACTGCAGTGGAAATAGCAATTCATTAGAAGAGTCAAAAGTCAAATAGAGTATGATGTCTACTATATTCTATGATTTAAAAATTCATTATCAATATTTTATTCATGTAACACCAATCAATAATTATTTTTAACCAACGAATTATTTATGTACTACAGGTCAAAGATATTCGTTTATATAACTAGTGATCATGATCATGCCAAACATTTGTCCATCTTTGCACAACGAGCCAAATATATTCATTATTCAACCGTTCATCTTTTCACTACGGGCTAAATATATTCATCAATCAACAGTTCATTTTTGCACTACGGGCTAAAGATAACTTTCACCATAATTTAAGTCTGAGGATTATGACAATGATATAAAAAATGAATCAACTGAGATCAAGGATAAATATTAGAGAGTTGTAATTTAATTTATTCCGAATTCAAGAATGTCCAAATTGTCAACATGATCACCAATTATAGAGTAAAATTCAAAAATGATATTTAAGAAGATAATTTGGACAAAGAAAAGAAACTAAATTTTGTCGTGATTAGTATCCATGAATAGTAAATATTAAAATTTAATAAGAAAATTTATACCAATATTCCAATGAAATGATATTAGATGAAGCGCAAACCTTAAAGAATTTATAATCATTTCAAGAATTATAGAAGCAATACTTACCGTAGTAAGTTTAAATTTAGGAATATAAAATGAAATAATATCACTTACATAATATGGAGTATGAAAGAAAATAATATCCCTCACGAGTATTTAAATAAAATAATATCATTTACATTAGTAGAAACTAGATCTGACTTTGTATAACGAATATTATTCCTGAGAAAATCATGCACTATAAGTTACACTTAAAGTATTCTTATACTCAAAGAAAATATTCACAGTATTGCAGTAGGAACGCTTGTAATTTTTGGTGTGTTTCAGAATGAAGGTTGCCTCCCCTTTTATAGTGTAATTCTGAGGGAAAAGATAAATTTCACTCCCTAACTATTGTCATCCACCAAAAATAAGGACAAAGACTATATATGCTGGAAAACTTATTTCATCCACCCATTAGAAAAAAGAGAAGTGCACGGAAAGTTTTTCAATTCGAATTGCTAACATCGACTCTATTTTATTCACATGCCAAGAAATTATATATATTATTATAATATACTATATTATAATAATATATTTGAATTAATATTTTATCAGAGGAGATAATTATAATTCTACAGAAAAATATGTCAAACCTTCAACAAATATCTCATGTTAAATTCTTCCTTTTATAAAATTGAAACAATATTTACTATTAATTATCATATTTTTATTCATCAATTAATATTCATAATTAATATTACAAAATCACAATATTAACAACGAGATCGTTCCCAATAAAGATGGAGCTTTCCGATAAGGGCGCAATTACATAACCTAACTCATTCCCACAATTTTCTAGACATTGTCAATAATGCTATCTAATAATATCATTTCAATAATATGAGTTATTGTGTCGTGACAATTATTAAATCAATAATATAAAATACTATTCAATTATCACTGTAGCAATTATTGCATCAATAGTATGAAAGACTGCAATTTTTACTTTATCAATTATTGAATTACTTCTCACGCAAGAATCAATAATCAGAGATACTTGCAATATCGTGGGTTACTATGCAACAATGCGTATTACAGTACTTTATCATCGGGTATTTCAACAGTTAACGGTAAAAAGTTTATCGTAATTTTTATAAAAAAATGTTATTTTCTATCGCTTTCTGTATCCGACAGTTATTCCGTTATGTGATTCATCAATGATTGTATTGTCGTACGATTATTCTCCGATAAAAAGAATATTTTCCGACCAAACGAATATTTTCCGACAACTGTTTACTTTGTATAATTTGAATAAATTACCCACAACTATAATATTTATTAAATAAATACCTTACTATTTGAAATAATATATAAAGAAAATCAAATCTTATTCATAAAAAATTAAGCTCTTACATTTACCATCTTACGAAAAAAGAAAAGTAGTTTTAAGCAATCACTTAATTAGATCAACAATATTTATGAGATCCTTTACTTGTTGGCAACTCATTTTGATTCCAACTTACATTTATATTTGAAAATATAAGCTGCCGAAATGTTTAATTCAAATATCAATAGAAAATTAAAATTTGAAAAGGTTTTAATAATTATCAAATTTTAAAATTTGTTCATATTTGAATCATTTATATTTTATTATATTTTGAGTCGCGTTTGAATCAAACTTTTAATCAAACAAATATGAATCGATCTCGAACTATTTGATTCATTTTAAAGCTTTACACATAACCCCATCACAGTGAAGGAAGGACATATGTCCTATCCATTTATGTCATTTCGTAATCACCAGATTACAAAAAATCGCCACGAAAACTAAAAAATTTTTAATAAGAAAATAACGAGCGTATAAATCTATCTAATAAAATACAAATGATTTTGAATTTCCCGCTCACTTAATAAATCATCTGGGCCGTCCAAATTTTGGGATAAATCCCACCGTTCATACATCTATCTAATAAAATACATCTATCTATCTAATAATCTAATAATAATTTAATAAAATACAAATGACTTTAAATTTTCCGCTCACTCAATAAATTATTTTGGTCGTTCAAAGTTTGAGATAAATTATATTGTCCATACAGTACCCGAGGCACGGGATCCAGCTAATACTTATATATTTTGTCGTAAAAATTCTCGGAGGCAGAATTTTTTTTCAAAGTTTGGGCCTTTTAAATCTCAACGCACTACTCAATTTCTGTTAAAAATCAAAATATCATAATACGCAAATTTCTAAATTTTTATATTTTTTTATCTTATTTACTTTGAATAAATTATATTTTTAGCACTTAAAAAAAAATATCCCAAATTCATGGTGGACAAACGTTCTTGTACGAGTTACTCCGCCCCTGGCCCTATCAGGTAGGCTTGACAAAATCAGCCTAAGTCCGTTGCCAGGCTCGGTCCATCCATCTAAAAACGGACTTTGGGCTTTATTTTTTTGTCTAGCAAAACTTGGGCCGTTTTGGCCCAGTTCGGTTATGGCCAATTTGGACTAAATCTAAAAATGTGTCAAAATTTAGTCATAAATCAGTC
The DNA here is from genome assembly GCA_020205505.1 of Panax japonicus. Lineage (NCBI taxonomy): Eukaryota > Viridiplantae > Streptophyta > Magnoliopsida > Apiales > Araliaceae > Panax > Panax japonicus. The sequence continues at coordinate 7,089,337 of CM035095.1, read as the reverse complement.
TCAGCCCACGGACCAGCCTGACTCGCTCGTCAAAAAGCGGGATTTGAACTTCACTTTTTTAGTCCACCAAAACTCGAGTCGTTTTGGCCCGACCCGTGCAAATAAAACGAGTCAAGCCGAGTATTAAATTGTTCAAATTTGACTCACAAAATATATCAAGTATAAAATAAAGCTTAATTTTGAACGAATATGATCCGAATAATAAAAATTTATAATTTAAAAAAATTCGAGTAATTTATCGAATTTTAAAATTTGCTCATATTTGACTCATTTATTTTTCAAATCAAGCTCGAATCGAACTCTTAACCGAGTAGTCCGAACTGTTTGTTCATTTTACAGTCTTAATTAAAAATGAGGCAATAATTCATTTCCTTCTCCCATTCTGCTTACACAGTAAATTACAGAACCAATACATGTTTGGAAATATTGCCTTGTACAAGAATGTAACCCAGTACTCAGTTCTGCTACCTCGGGGCAAAACCTAAATGAAAAGGATGAGGGGAAAATAATAAAAGAATTTCTCCTAAAAAAGCCACACTAAATCTAGCCCGAACCTCCAGGGAATATTTGCAACACACAGTTATAACCGCCAAAAACTTGTCCCTGTTCTTCTATATCCTCAGATTTCCATGTTGTAAATCTGTCATCTCTCATGTGCAGCACAGAGGTTTTCCTTGTTGAAGTTTATCCCACATGCACATCATCTGCCTTGGAGATTGGTAGTGTGCTGTATAATAGTCTTCAATGCACCCAAATTGACAGAATTTCAAGCTGTGTATATACTCCACAGTGCTCGAACTATTGAACTGCTCCACCCACATCCCCATACTGACATCTTCCATCTTGAACAACTGCAAGGGGTGGAACTAGTTAATTAATCTTCGGCAGCAAGAATTCAAAATCACTTCAATAAAAAGTGTACAAGAGAGAGTCGATGTCAATACCCTCAATTTATGTTTTTCGAACTCGGATACAATAAAGTGTGCAATATCTGATGAAAGAATATATCCTAGGCCCATTTGCGTAAGGTGGATAATCTTCTTCTGGCCATTCCTGAACAACCAAAGCAAAAGGAACTGTGGGAGACATTCAACTTACAAATGGCTTCACAATTAGTAACAACATACTCAACACTTGATAATGTGGACTTAAGTGGTGCAAGAGGAATTATTTAGAAATTTCCAAGGAAAATTATGGTTCCATGTCGAGTAAATCTATAAGAAAACAAAATAACACACGTGATGAGGATAGATTGTGCATTGCCTGCTGCAAGTTGCATCTCAACCAAAAGGAACTGTTGGGCCATGATATTTCATTTATTGGGCCAACCGGTTTGGGCCGAATTATTTGATTAGTCCATTGGGTCACCATTATTGGATCCTAAAGTTGTTGGGTCAAGCCATTGTGTTAACTTTGTTTGGTCTTCAAAGTATTGGGCTGACCCATCAGATGAATAAATATCTACAGCTTTGACCGGTAATGATGAATCTGTTGACCGATATGTCTGCAAGGCATTAATGTGGATGGGATTCAGTCGGCCAGCGGTGACAAACAGTGATGGGATGTGGCAGGTGCTGCATGCAGTCAGCTGAGATCGCCAGAAGTGGGGGACTGTATCAGTAAGAAGGGGGTGGCACGGTAAACCGGGAAGGAGAGTATATGATAGCAAGGATGTCATGTAAAGAAAAGGTAACTGATATTTTTATCTATCTCAATGCACTAGATATTTTTTATCCTCCATTGTTAACCTTGTGATCGCCTGTACTGACTCTCACGCCGGAGCTATCCCCCGACGGTCAAAGTCGTAAAAGCTTTTGGTGTTGTCGTGTTTATTGTGCAGGATTTGGACGAGCTTTACGTGATTGGAGTTCGTAGAAAGATCTTGGCATTAACAGGAACATATTAGGAACATGATTGGTAACTTGAAAGAATGGGATACCAAATTTTACTTGTGAAGAAACCAAATATTATAACTATCCTTGTGAAAACTTACTGCCACAATAATTGGCCAATAAATAACAAAAATGCACAAAAATGGATTTTATTGGTGCAATCTTCAGAAAAGGGAAGATGTGCGAGGAAATGTTAAAACAAAATGCAGCTGAGCAGTTTTCTTGAAATTAGTAGGATGTCAAAAAACATGAATCAAAAGTTTGCTATGGATATGTGCAAACCAAAATAAAAAGTACTCAAGGTGAAGAGGAAAAAGTAGGTTCAATAGTACCTCATATGTCACTGCCCATTTTCCACTGCGCAGGGGCTTATAGTAATAATTGATATTTCCAACATACAAGCTCCTATTGTCAGCTACTTTATTTACTTCCTTAATGACTGCATCCACTCTAACAAATGTGTCATCGTCACACTTCATGATATACTTAGCAGATGCTGTATGAACCTGTAACAGTAAAAATTGTTCCAACATAAGTTACCTCTAAGTACAAAAGTACCTGAACTTTTCTCTAGACTTTTATATCTCAATACTAACCCCATATTCACAAATGGCAACAGTTTTCAAGACAACAAGATCATAATTATCCATGTAAGGCACTATGACAATGTCTCCGAAAAACTCCGCTTCTTTCTTCAGTTCAACGTTTACTTCCTTTCTTCCATTCTGTCAAAACATCAGTTCTGAATAGATTTAACAACCCTCAAACTAACAGTTCTCATGGAAAAAAACGAACAAAATAAGAAAACTACTGTTTTCGCCAACCAGCGCTACAAAAAAACGAGCAACAATTTTCGAAGACTTGATAAGCTTATGCTGCATCCAAGACTTCCTCACAGCCATCCTCTCAACAAAATGGTTTCCAGCTGAAAGAATACCAATGAACATTTCAACAGGTCCATCTGGAAGAGATGGAGCTTTCCATCTAGTGGACATATCAAGAAGTCGTTGAGGTGCAAAGCTAGGATGTGAAGTGGGTAAGGATGCAGCAAATATAGAATGGATATCAATGTCGCCATTTAAAGATAAGCCTGTGGCATCCTCGAGTGCAAAACCCTACCAACATCAGGAGAGAACCATAAGGAAAGTTTACATTCCAGTCACCATGATACTACAGGTTGTAGAATGTTACTCACAGTGCGGTAAGGAAATGAAGTGACATGCCTTCCATCAACATTGACATGATAACCTTCCAAGCCAGCACTAAGAGTGAGGACAAATAGCTTCTCTTCTGCAAATGGGTATGGCCAGTCAACAGTCACCTTCTTTGTTCGACCTATAAGCCGGTTCAACCACCACGTTGTCTTTGATTCCTCAGAGTGATTATCATCATCGCGGATCCACTTCTCACACTTCACCTGACCATCCACTGCAGAAAGTCCAGAGAATTGCCAGAAGTGGTGGTCAGTCCCAAACAAGAATAAATAGGAGATTTGAAGTGCCAATAGAAAATTTCACCAATAATCAGAACCATAACTCAGGTTATCCACTGAATTTAGTCTGTATTTCCCATGAACAGAGGAAAATCTCACATCAGAGGTAAAAGATGGACAATAATACTTTGTAGTCCGTCCCAGGATAAAAGTCTTGGACTTTTTACCCATAATATGAAAGAGGAAAAAATGACAAAATTGTCCAAATTTAAATTCTCATTTAATTGCATAATTTTCTGCACATGACTAGTGATGCTCCATAAATATGCATAGAGAATTAAAATATGACAATTAATACTAAGGATATTATAGGCAAATTATTGTAAAAAATAGATTATTTAAGGTAAGTAGGCATATAACTTCTAAAATTGTAATAAGGACTTTTATCCTAGGACAGAGGAAGTAATTCATAACAAAGAAAAATGCGCAAGCAGGAAAAAAATATAATATATGATCAAATGCTATCTTTTAATCAAAACTCAGCATCTTGTAATGACAACAAGATGTCTGAAAAGAAACATGAATTTTCAAAACTTAGAACCAAATTAGCAAGCTATTTAGTTGTCAGCTCCAACATATATCTGGTTTGCTTCATTTATCTCCGCAACCAAATATATATATATATAGATAGATAGATAGATAGATTACAAACAACACATGTTTTGGTTAAGATTCCAATTCCTGGCAACATGGCTGGCAGGAGTAATTGCCTTTATTTTTCTTTAGCTAAGATGTCGATTAAACACATCTAACTTTTGTCAATTTATACTTCCCTCCAATAGAATAAATGTAAAGTACTAATTACAGAGCCAGTCATTAAAGTATCAATTAAAACCAAGTGTTTTTTTAATTAAAAAAAGATATATAATTAAAACCTCAGAGAATTCACTCACCAGTTTCTTCATCAGCCCTTGATTTCCACCCTTCACACCGAAGCCCTGATCCCCATTGCATCCTATAACAAGTGTTCTGCTCAATAACAGGCTTCCTGCTCCAATCCCCCTTCAACCTAGGATTGAAATGCAATATCCTTGGTGGGTCCTCCCCATCAACAGTTTTCAAACCCTGCAACTCCATCATAAACTGCGAGACTATCACGTACTGTCCTTCCTTCACCAAGGAAATCTTTGGGTCCTGCTCCAGATGATCTTGCTTAGGCTTACCCACGAAAGTTATATGTGATCCTAATGTCATCCCACAAGGAATCACCATAATTCTCCCCTTTCCCCTAAATTTGGAACCCGAAAGTGAAATCAAGTGGGGGCAAGATTCAGTTCGATTTTCTGCAGTCTTATTAACAAGACCTTGAACTTTACCCGATTCAAGCTCTACCCAGAACTTCTTGCCCACTTCAAAAGCCTCTATTGCAGACTTCTGAAACCCCAGAAACCCATTTTGCTACCAGTATTCACAATGACGCCATCAAAGTTCAAGCTTGATAGGATTTTATATTCTCTAACTTGCGATTGATTCAAAACCTTTCGGGGGAGTGTGAAGGGTCGAATTGGGGCTTCTTTTTCTTCTAATTCCTCCTCACTTTGGAGCAGAAAAGGCCGAGATAATACATCATTGAAGCCCTCTAGAGTAACAGCACTGAATCCAGTTCGCAGCACGAAAGGAACTTCTAAAAGTATGTATAAAATCCCAACACAAATCAGAATCTGAATCGATCTCTGTCGACTCATAGAATTGAACAAGTCTAACTTTGCTCTCTTCATCTTCATATATCAAATTATAATTTTTAGAAATTCAAAACCCTAAACGGAAACACGGTAGGCTGTGACCATGAAAATGAAAAAAAAGAAATTATCTGGAGAGAGAATAACCGACTTACTTTACAGAATCAACCTGGTTTTGAACAAGCCTAAGTCTTTGCTTTGAGTAGATGAAGAACAAATGAAGCTCCACAGGTTTGGATGATTTCCACAAACGCAGAGAGAGAGAATGCTGTTACGTTACAAGCTTTCAGGTCGGTGGTGGTGTAGGAGTTTTTAAAAAGGGTTCTGTTTTCAATTCAAATTGAAGATGGTAAGATAGTAACCAACTAACCATCGCTTCTGTTTGTTTCCAATGTACTTGTCTGTTTTTATAGCCAAAAACAATTACCCCTGCAAAAAAGTGTAGGCAATTTTGGACAATTCAGTAATTTACTAAATAATTGTAAATTTTATTATAGCTTAATAAGGGAAATAAGTAATACTAGTTTTATAACAATATTTAATGAATTGGTATTTTCACCTTTCCTTTTTCATATTTATTTTTTGATATTTTTATTTGGTCCTCTTTCACATAGGTCGAGAGTATGTGCATGAATAGTAGTCCCCAATCTATCTAATAAAATATAAATGATTTTGAATTTTTCGCTCACTCAATAAATCATCTGGGTCGTCCAAAGTTTGAGATAAATCACACCGTCCATACATCTATCTAATAAAATATATCTATCTATCTATCTAATCTATCTAATAATGATTTTGAATTTCCCGCTCACTTAATAAATCATCTGGGCCGTTCTAAGTTTGAGATAAATCTCACTGCCAATACAGTGCCGGAGGCACGGGACCCAGCTAGTCTATCTAATAAAATACAAATGATTTTGAATTTCCCGCTCACTCAATAAATCATCTGGGCCGTCCAAAGTTTGAGATAAATCCCACCGTCCATACATCTATCTAATAAAATACATCTATCTATCTATCTAATCTATCTAATAATGATTTTGAATTTCCCGCTCACTTAATAAATCATCTGAGCCGTTCTAAGTTTGAGATAAATCTCACTGCCCATACAGTGCCGGAGGCACGGGACCCAGCTAGTATTAAATATTTTATAGCAAAATATATAAATTTTTTATCAGAAAAACACGTGGTGCTAAATTTAAAACTAATACCATTTAGAACTTTTAAAAATAATTAATTTTGTAGTAACTACCAATAATTTACTATTTTACATAAGTTTATAAAATAATAAATTATATATTTTTTTAATGGCCTCAATAGAGCGTTAATAATCAGTGTTTTTACCCTTTTGACCTCAATCTTCTTGAGAGCAGATTTTCTGTTCCCAAATTTCTTGTCTTATTGTGTCCTTTCACTTAAATTTTGACACTTAATCTCTTACTTAACACTAATCTATTATCTATTATATATCTATTATCTATTATATATACTAAATCACAGTTTTTGACACAATATATTAACATTTGTCTTTCTACAAATTTGACATCTGTCCATCCTAATTAATGCTCCTAAATATCTTTTATAAAAATACCCTTCACAACCCCTCTAAAATAACAACCGAAATCATGTTTTCAACTTTGACGTTCAAATAAAAACTGAAATCCTATCCTATCTTCAACTTTGTCGTTCAAATAAACCTATTAGCACATGAATTCCCAGATTGCTAAATTAATTCAAATTCATTCAAAATTTGAAGAAACTCAATCTAAAGGATAAATATCCAGTAGATTGCTGAAGATCTTATTTTCACCATTTGGTTTAGTTACAGATTCTCCATTTCAACCAATCTTTCTCTCTCCTCAATTCCCAGAGTCATCAAAACATGTGTTACGGTTCACATCGATTGCCATCGAAAGCTCCTTCTAGGGCGGTGGAGGATCTGAGGCTCCGTTTAGCCAAGACGGAGGCACGACACCGAGCTGGGATTCGAGACCAGCTAGACGAGATGAAGCGATTCGTCTCCGTCATGGAGATACAATTACTTGCCAGTCTCCTCTCTTCTCCGGTACCCAAAATTATTGGCTTAATTTTTGATCACTTAATTATTGGCTTCATGTTTTCTTGAACCAAATCTTTTGTGTTTCCATTATTGATTAATTTATTCCAAAACTTCTGTAGTGGCTGCTGTATTTAGCTTGGCCTATAAACTCTAGCCTGCTATCATATTCATTGATGAGGTGGACAGTTTTTTGGGCCAGCGCCGGACGACTGACAATGAAGCATTAACAATTATGAAGACTGAGTTCATGGCTTTGTGGGATGGCTTCACTACTGACTGTAAGTTGTCTTCAAACAACATTAACATTGTTCAAATTTTCTGTGTTTCTTGCAGTATGTTTTTCCATGTCATAGCTCTCTTTAACATTTGTTTTGCTGCAATTGTTGTACATGTGTTTTATTGATAACGTGAATGGGACAAGGCTCTTGGTCATGATGGTAAGAAAATTTCTGTGTAGAGAATGCAAGGGTGATGGTTCTTGCCGCGACTAATCGTCTGTCAGAGCTTGATGAAGCGATACTTCGACGTCTTCCTCAGGGTTTTGAGATTGGGATACCTGATAATTTGTTGAAGATTTGAAGAAGAATTTCGTCTGGCAAAACATTGAAATGATTCTTTTCTTCGTGTTTCTGTGTTATTACTGATTGTTCTGGGTTGTGATTCTTTTCTTCGTGTATCTGTGTTATTACTGATTGCTCTGGGTTGTGGTTGTTTTTAATTTGTTGAAGATTTGAAGAAGAATTGTGTGTTTGTAGGTTCATTGCTTGTATTTGGTATCATAGTTGTGGTATATATCTTTGTTTCCCTTATTAGTACTATAATTATTGCGTATGTTTTCTTTTCCTCCATTTGCAGTTGTCCCAAATGTGTGGAATTAAAGCTTCCTTCTGAAGGTGCTGCCTTCTGGTTTGTATACATGTCCTGTAATTTAATTTACTACTTTACTACTGTACTTTTAGAATGGCCATAAAAGTTTTGATTAGGAGATTTTGCCCACAGAAATCAGTCTTGATTGCTTTTTTCTAATTATCAATCTGTTATTGACCACAGGATATGGTGTTTGCCTTACTCAATTTTTTAACGTTTGAAAATTTTGAATATTTATTTCTAATTACATTTGAATGAAGAGTGGCTTGTGGAATGAAAATTGCTAAGGAGCTCAATTACTATAATGTAGAGGTATTGTAAAGAAAAATTTAGCTAGGGGAGGGAGCTTCCAACTAAAATATGACGTTGCAATTTGATTTGTTGATTCGAACCTATAGAACTCGAATCTGTCCTTAATGTTGATTTGTTGATTTTCGTTCCTGATACTTTCCTTTTCCATGACTATAATTGTGTGTTTGTATTAATGAATTTTCATCTCTTAACATCACTTAAGACTGTTTTAAGGCATCCTGTAGTTCTCATAAATCCATTCACTTGAAGGCAAAGCTGTCCTCGCTTGGATCCACTACCACAGGTGAACAAAATTCAGCCACACCAAATTATGATTGGCTATACTGTGTGAGAAAAGGACAGTCTCGAACACCAAAGCTTGGCAACTTTGATTGGACAGGGTATTTCTTATGAACTTTAATGAACTTTTTATTGCTCTTAATGATATATGGTGCTTGAAAATATTTGTGTAGAACAGAAATTGAGAACTTCTTCTCCTTTATTGAATCTTAATTATCTTTATGAGGCTATTGAGTATTGATTATTGATTATAAATTATTTCTGAAGAAACTGAATAGTTTTAATATTATTGAATGAATATCTTCTATTACATAGGTTGATATATATATATACACACACCCACACCCACACACAAGTATCCTAAATTAGTTATGGTAATTCCTAAATTACAGTAATGTGTACACCCTAATTATGGAAACTATAATCATGCGATATCTTTTAATTTCTTCTAATTTCTTCCTCTCTCTCACTCCTTTTCCCTAATCGGATGTCGTAGGAAAAAAGCGATGTTGGATGAGAGAGAAAGTGTAGAAAGAAGAATTCTTGAACCAAAACCCACAAAGAGAAGGATTCTGGCACTACTGTGCCTCGACGTGCGGTGCAGTCCTAATGAATATCACATTTTAATGTTATTTTATGGATACGAGACTAAGGAGCAAAATTAAAAGGCTTTAAGATCTGATAATTTGTTGAAGATTTGAAGAATTTCGTCTGGCAAAACATTTAAATGATTCTTTTCTTCGTGTATCTGTGTTATTACTGATTGCTCTGGGTTGTGGATGTTCATATTTGCTTATTCGGGTCTGTTATGCTTCAGTCTATTGGACAGGGAGAGGAAAGTGGAAAGAAGATAAAGGTGTATATATATATATATATATATATATATATATATATATATATATATTAGCATTTATTTTAGTTTCACAAACGCATAGTTAGGATTACCGTTTAGCAAAAACTGCTGGAGGTAGTTATACAATTTTATTTTGTGTTAACAATTTTCATCATTCCTGAACTTCATATTCCTTCTGGCTTTAGTTAGCTAATCTAGGCAGCATTGTATGCCTCTTGGAGTACCAAACTGATAAACCAAGGGATCATCTTGGATATTATTGAGGTAATTTTCAGATGGTACCTGCATGAAAGTTTTGGGAAGATTTTGATATTAATGAAATGAAATCAATCAGTCCACCTCTACTTTTAAGTCGTTTGGAGGGAATGATTAAAGATGTAAGAAGCATGCAGCAAGAATGGCCACATTAAGGGTAAGGGTAAGGGTGGGGGTGGGGGTGGGGGTGGGGTGGGGGGTGGGGGAACAGTTGAGAGCCTTCTGCATGGTGGGTGGGAGAATGAGATAGATTTCTCTTTCAGTTTTCCCTTATTATTCTCTTAATTATTTTATTTGTTTGGGGAAAACATTTAGTTATAACTTTATTGTTTTTTTTATTTTGGGGGTGGGGGGGTGGGGGTGGGGGGGTGGGGTATCACGTTCTAGGACCAGATGTAGAATCAGTTTTGAGATTTTATGAGTGCTTCTGCTTTGTATTGTAGTTATCAGTTCAGTTCTAATGGATAGTGCATTTGTTACATGCTGGGATTCATTTCTGGCATATATGCCGTGGGAATCAAAATTGAATGCTTTGAACTGTGTCTTGTGCAGCCTTCTGCATGGTGGGTGGGAGAATGAGATAGATTTCTCTTTCAGTTTTCCCTTATTATTCTCTTAATTATTTTATTTGTTTGGGGAAAACATTTAGTTATAACTTTATTGTTTTTTTTATTTTGGGGGTGGGGGGTGGGGGGTGGGGGTGGGGGTGGGGGGGTGGGGTATCACGTTCTAGGACCAGATGTAGAATCAGTTTTGAGATTTTATGAGTGCTTCTGCTTTGTATTGTAGTTATCAGTTCAGTTCTAATGGATAGTGCATTTGTTACATGCTGGGATTCATTTCTGGCATATATGCCGTGGGAATCAAAATTGAATGCTTTGAACTGTGTCTTGTGCAGTATTATATTGAGCCAACCTCAGGTCTACGATTCTGTTCAAAGAATGAGGTGCTTCGTTTCCTGGAAACAGGAAGTAAGGTCAAGAAAAAGCTAGATACTGATGCTAATGTTACGGTAAGGGAATGATTCTTTAATTTATAGAGTATCCTTCAAAACATGTTTTGATTTTTTTGGTATAATCCTTAAAGGGTTAGATCATTCAGAATTTTTTTTTCTTTTGTCCTATAGAATTGACTGTTTTTACAATTTGCAGAATTCATATTATATTATTAACACTAGGAGAAATATTGGATGAAATTGTATGTAAATAATATTAGAAATATGAAGGGTTGGGATTAAAACTGTAGTAAGAAAGAATGGAAGGCTAGGAAAGGATCTATTAGGGAAAGCAATGTAAGCCTATATTAAGCTAAGCTTTGTACTGAACAGATCATGAATGAAAATGAATTAGAACTCCTTCCCCAATCTATCTTTTCTTTCTCTCTTCCCCTGCAATTAAAGTCTACTCGTGACTATAAATCGGTAACAAGAAGCCAAATAGAAAACCTTGGAGACATATGTGGTTTATGTAATAAATTTTAGATGTTGCATGTTTATATTGCTTATGATGTGATCTAATTGTTTTAATTTTATTTCATCATAACCATGGATAAGAAAGTTGCCTGAAAGAGTTTTTTTATCCTTCCTGTTCAGGTGGGGAAGCACAGTTGTAACAACTGTTTTGATTCGAAGCTTGGTAGTTCCACTAATGATTAATCAGCTCAAAGCTACGACAAAGCTGACGGTAACTTCTTCTGTTTTTTTCTTATTTTAGCATCTGCTGTTCTTTATTGCAAATTATGTTTCTTGGTTAGCACCATTTATTGACAACTTTAAGCAGTCAACCACAATGTGGATTGTGGACGGATTTATCAGAACTTCATTAAAGTACACCATTCTCTAAATAATTGTTGTTGAAGTAAAATTTACTGCACACCGAACCTGATGCATATCCTCACACAGAGCAAATTGATCCACCAGAGGAGTACTGCCTCCTTACCCACATCAAACTGCTTGTGCAGACTGCTGAGGAGGACAACTAAACTACAAATAGAGAAGACTTGCTTGTGTTGCTCTAAAAACCAGCTTGGAAAACAGACTCAAACGTCACTCTCTCTAAATCCTTGGTAAGACTGAAAAATAAAAACAAATACTCCTATATGGATAACTGAACAAAACCCAAATTAGGCACAATGTGTCTCTTTTTTGATATTCCATTTTCATTTAACTACTTGATTTTGTTGGTCTTTAGTTCCAATCTCCATACTTGGGACCAACATTACTTATCATTGTTATTTAATTTTAAAACACCAAAAAGAATAAAAGATCCACCTGCTTCTTCTCAATTAATTACATCATAGCAGTTGCAATGGAAATTCAGAATTTCCATTAATTGTGTTGGGGATTAAGTTATAATTTCAGAAATTGAAGAGTTTATAGCAACTTGGGATAACTTGAGCCTAAAATGGATCAGATAATAAAATTAGGTTTTGTTTTGATTTGTTTTCAAGATGTTCATTATGATTTAGTTATTTAGCTTCATAGGGTTGATTTTATAGTTTAGAAAATATTTCACTTCATTTTGTTTAAGTCGTTATTTGAATTCCGTCAAGCTACATTTTCTGTGGATGTTTACTCAGTTATTGTTTCATATGCTTTGATCTTTATGCTCCATCATTATTCATTGCTTGGCCCTGCTTCTTTTGGTTTAATATTTTTTTCATTTGAAGATTAGTATGTCTTTAGTGAGTTTCTTACCTTGTGCAGCTTATGAGGCCAAAATTGGAGGAGATCAAGCAAGAGATGCAAGACAGGGTATGAGCATCCAAGTTTTTTATGATCTTCATTTTTATCATAAGTGCCATATGAGATATTGACCTGTATGAATTCAGGCCTCTTTGGTTTTAAACAGTCATACCTAGGAGGAGATTTGGACATTAATCTCTATATTTCACAAGTTGAAAAGTTAGCACCTAAATACAGTCTTAGTGCCACCTTACTTATTTCTAGACTCAACTCCATAAACACCATGTTGTAGAATTAGTCTTTCTTCCCTCAACTCCACAATAAAACTATTTAGAAATCTATGAGCTGATGATATATTGTTGGCACTAATCGAACAAAGATGGGACTGAAATAGAAAAAAGGAAGAGTAGAAAAAATGATTTGTCCACAAGTTGAGGTCACTTAATTTGCCACTAGCTTAAAAGCAATAGTCACATACTTAGAGTGTAATGCACAAACCGGTAAACTCTCACCATTACTCCCTATAATGTATATTCATTTATTTTTTTGTGTCAAATTTGATTATCGCACAATAATGTACTATCTTCTTATTATATTTTAATATATTAATTGTACGCACACATTTATTATTAAAAATTTAAATAATTCCGCCGCAACGCGCGAATTTGTATCTAGTTAATTCTAAAATTAAATAAAAAGACATGTTAAAATTTAAATAAAAACACAAAAA